>CM035443.1:61263113-61765613 GCA_020310875.1 Ceratopteris richardii
TTCCTGTCTCTTGCTCTTCCTCAATTGCTAACCCCTTCACTTCACTCTCTCTTTCTCACACACCCCCAAATCGTTCAAATACTAACACAATCACCCTCTCCCACTTATGCATACATCAATACTTGACCGGCTCCCGCATTCACACATGTACACATCACTTCATTTGGAATCCCCTTCCTATCCCTTTATCTTCTCACTACTTTCACTCCTCCTTCTCTCACTTCCCTCCATCACCCCTATGCTTTCCCTCTCTCTATCTCTATCTCTTTTGCTTTCTCTCACCACATTTTTACATCCCCACTTCATTAACACTCACTCATACCTTTCCGTCCACTTATCCTTCCCTTATTCCACCTCCACTATCACTCACATTCAAGTCCAAACCTTAGTTTCTCTTACTTCCTCTCTCACTCCCTATCACTTTCTCCTTTTCAATTTTATAGAACACTATAAAAGCTCGAAGTTCTTGTCCACAAGCAATTAAAACTCCCTTTTAATTTCAAAGGTTGAAATAGGAACGAAGATAAAAACTCGTTTTACCAACGTCTAAGGGGCCCAAGTCGAAATCTCCTCATTCAAAGCATCAAACCAAGTTTTTTTAAAAACAATCAATAATGTTTCCGTTGTGCATAGTGATAGGCTATCTACCACGCCCTCCTCGAGCTACCTGATCTACTTTCAACAACATCACTTCCCAGTAAACCATTGATAGAAGGAGAAACGGATTAGCTGATTTGTTGTCACATGCAAATGTTCAAATGTGTGCGGGGTACGTCGACAAAACTTAAAAGATAATTTCATAATCATAAAACACTTCACATACATTATCTAGGGACGTACAATTCTAAAAAAAAACCATTTCCATTTCCTGCTCAAATGGCGGCAGATTGCAGTGAATAAAACAGAGCCTTAGAGTTCGAGCTCCGCAGATTATCAAAAGCGCTAAGACTTCGCACTGATGTGTTGAAATACGATAGCAAGTAATCAATCAGAAATACCACTTACCTAAATTCAGTGCCTCTGGACCATTTGGCATGAAAAACAACCTTTAGATCCACTTGCTGAGAGTGATCACTTTGACAAGAACCGTCAGTACTAATGGAAGTCTCTTTTGACTTGAACAGCATGGATATTGCCATAACCACCTCCCTCCAGAATTGACACCTCAGAGGTTCCTCCTCCCCTTTCACCTCTCCTTACAGCATATCAAACCTCTTCTGTGTAGCGATCCCCTCCCTTCTGACAGCGACTTCTTCGACTCCATCAGCGAATAAGAGCTCCACGAACATATCTTCAACAATCGCATCCACGATAGCAAGCACACTTAGAATGGAAGAAGGGGTTAGCGATGATGGCAATGCCTGCACATCGATAAGGAGGCCAGGATTTGTCTGCACATGTGGAATTTGCACGAGTTCTTCACATCCAGTAGCTCATTCCTCAGAGGAGAACATAATTGATTATTAAAGAGATGAATGCATCACCAATGGCACTCCGTCACTTGCACAGAACAACCCACACGAAGGCATGCTCCAAAATGCCAGCCCAAAAGCTTGAAACCTCGACCTGCACTTCCAAATCCACGATAGCCTCCCCCCTCCAAGATACACGGAGAAAACCCTCCTCCCTCTCTAAACACACAGATAAAACCCCCCTTCTTCCACGAATTTTTCGTGTTCCTCCCCCTCCAGCCACTTTTTATCCTTCCCCCCCGATGGACGAGTTGTGTGTACCATATGCAACAGCCAAAAACTCCTTTCAGCTCTCTCTTGTGACCAATATATGCCCGCTTGATATCTGTCGCCCTTCCGGTCTCTCCACTGAGTGACAGCAGCCCTCCCTCTTGTCAATCATGGCCTAGGACGGACAGTGCCCAGAACATGGTGCATTGCGGGAACCAGTAAAGAGGCCATACTAGCCAATTGTTGAGGTATGCTGCCCGGCTCCCAAACCTAAAACAATTGCAACATCACGCACAACATAGCTGAAAGACTTCCATGGATCCTTCACCCAGCAATGCTTGGGAGTCTTCGCTCGAAAATCAGCCAACCCCCAAGCTCTCTGTTCGATTTTCCTTTTCCTAGTCCGCTGCCCAAAAAACAAGAGAAGAAAAAAATCACATGTCCTGGAAGAGCCAGAATCAATGCTTCCCCCCACAAGCCACGGCCGCCACTTCCTTTTCTCGATGCCTGTACGAACAACAAGAGAGAGAGAGAGACAAAATGCCAGCCCTCCCCTCTGATAATGGCGGCAGCCAACCCCCCCTTTTCCGTTTCTTCTTGTCAGACCTGCAAGAAAAACGGACCATCAAACCTCCAGCTTTTTACTCGTTCATCTCCAGATTCGGCAGAGACATCGATGCTGATTTTTTTCGTCTCCTGACATAATCTCTGCACTATGCTACCCCCTTTACCAATAATAGCTCCAACCTTCTCCTTTGAACACATCATCCGAAAGGTCACTTCCTCTTTACCATAGGGAAATGTGAGTCCAGACGATTGTCCTAATGTATGCACAGGTATCCTCTTTGCATTCTCCTATGGATGAGCTACCCCGTAGAATCAATATAACTAGTATCATTTGCAAAGAGACTCATCTATAATGCCCAGTAAAGCGGACACTTTTCTACTCTCCATTAACTTGGGTTATTTCCACATACATTGTGTTAACCGGTTTATTGATATTTTATCTCCTAACTTGCTCATGAAAGTAAATATGGTCAAAATAACGTGGGCACTTTTCCCTCTCATTTGGAAGTCTTGTTTGCTCTCATATCTCCATTTAGCACATCCTTAGCATCCTGCAAGGCACCAAACTCGAATCAATCCTGAATCAAAGCATATCAACACTGTTTCCTTGAAGTCCCTCCAATCGCAAGGCTTCCATCTTCATTGCATCATCCAGTCTGCCCACAGCAGTATACAAGTTGTTCATGCTGACATATGACGTACCATCCTTCTCATCCAATGCCACTGCATTTTCAAAAGCCCACCTCCCATACTTCACGTTCTTCCACACTACACAAGCACCCAGAAATGTGTGCCATAGAGCAAGATTAGGAGAAACCTCCATTGACTTGATAACTACTACTGCTCCATCAAGATCACCAACGCGACAGAATAAATCAACCATACAATTGTGGTGCTCCAGAGTAGGAGTTAGACCATAATCTTTACTGATCATCTCGTAGTACATTTGTCCCTCCTCTAGAAGACCACGATGACTGAGAGTAACCTGCCATGAGAACACTCCATGCAACCACATCTCGAACTGGAAGCTTGTCAAAGATTTCTTGGGCATCAGTAAGCATACCACATTCTGTGTACATAATCACTAACCCAATGTTAATGTCCTTGTGTTCTTCAAGCACTGCCTGTTTGACAATATCTGCATGAACGTTTTGCCCTTTACGCACAGCACCTGCCCCACCACAAGCTTTCAAAATGCAGGCATATGTAGCTGCATCTGGAAGGCAGCCATCTTGTTGCATTCGATCAAAGCACCTTAATGCCTCCTCATTAAGATCATGATGAACATATCCTGCAATCAATACCTCCACATGCTTCCCATCAATTATCAAATTCATTCTTCAAGTGCCTGCAATCAAACAAATTTCCTGCCAAATAAAACCACATTAGGGCATAAAAATCAACCATTTTCGGAGCTAACATACTTCCCTCTTCTTATTTGCGAAGTCGTCCTCGACGAGCCACTTTTGCTGCAACCTAATCAAAACAGCCATGAACTTGTCAATGTTCAATTAGTTCACATACCTTTCCATCGAGCCGCCACTTCCACTGAACCTGCACTCATCGAAGCTATTAGTGCTAAAAATCACTCATGAATACATACAAATCAATCACTTCCAAAATGATTCAAGATCATGCACATATATGCAATTCCATTTCAGCCATGCATTACTTTGCTCATACATTCCATTACAAAAAATGGTCTCAACCAAAATAACACATGCATACCTTTCCATATCTTACACATGAAACTAGCATTGCGAAAAACAGAAAGAAAATACCAAAATAAACAACAACAACTGAAATGAATCAAATCGGAGATGCAAAAATACCCAAAATGCATACCCCATTATTGCACCTACTATTCGCTATGTACAATCATTTGATGACTAGACATTCCCGAAGAATCCCCATCGTTGTCCTACAAAAGCCATCGAAACTCGAGTGGAAGTGAAGACCTACATCAGAACCCTAGAGTGTCCCACATACTAGAAAAACCCTCAGATAGAGCACACAAGTTATAAAGCAAGACCGTCGCATTACCTCGCTAAAGCCTCATCCATAAATACATATAGAGTCTCCGTGCCTTCAAGAATGTAGATCCAAAGTGAGCTGATCTGTCGCAAGCCAACGCATACCAACCACACAAGCAAATAACGTTCCCTTCCAGGCGATCATCGCCCTCTCCTCTCTCTCTCTCCCCCTCAGGAGTGGGGAATAACTTCATATGAAAATTTATTTTAATCACACGTTGGCCTACATTGACACTGGATGCGATTCGTGGACCTGACCACCCGATCAGGTTGATTCCACCCATCTACCAACACAATGCAGCGCACAACACACGAACACACAATGATAACACATAACATATACCAGCTAGTCCATAACGAAGCTGGATACGGCTCGTGGTCGTGACTACCCAGCCACGATGGCTCCACCCACCTACCAACCCGTTATGGCGCGTAGCTAATACATAATCACATACATCCCAAGCCTATGGCGAAACTAGCTGCGGCTCGTGGTCCTAACCACCCGGCGAGGATAAATCCACCCACCTACTAGCCCACCATAGCGCATTGGTACGATCACAACAACACAATATTTTTTTCCTTACTTTTCTTTTTCTTTCTTTTCATAGTTAATTAGTTCACCCAGGTCCTGAGAATTAGGGAGAGGAAGAAAGGGACCTTTCCCACTGTTCCCACACATACATGCAAACATATACACTCTAGCCTTTGACAGATCAACCACCTCTTCACTCCATTCTCTCAATTACAGACACTACATATGTATTCATCGATTCAACTTTTCACTTGGTAACTACAGCTAGCTATGCCTTAGTCCCTAGTATACCTATCCCTAGGTGTCCTAGAATGTGAGTCCCCGGAATGTCTAAGGTAGCCTCACATCGTACTCGAATCTCGACAACTTCTCTAAGGCGAGTCAGGCTCAACTTCGGGAGCTCCGTCATCACTTCCTAGCGTTAGCACATCTGCCCAAGCCCATGTGATATCGTTTTCCTCATTAGGCATTTCCCTAGAAGGATCAAAATAGTAGTATCGATCTCCCGCCCATCCTACATGTCGAGCTAGGTACTCCTCAAAACACTCAATGTAAAATGCAACACCCAAATCCTGGTTTATAAAGCATACCAGCCAATGCGCTTCCTCAACATCGTATTCCGTCTCAAAGTTGTCGACATCTATGTCCATGCGAGCGAACGTTTGGTCCGAGAAATATATCCTTAGCTCGTACAAGTAGAGTTGCGTAATTTGGTCTGCCATTTTGTTACTTAGCTCCTAACAGTCTCTGCATAACACAAAAATATTAGAAGTCCAAAATTCTTGAGCTAGCAAGGAAGAATATTTATGACACACAAATCATAGCTTACATATGCGCATATATATATATAACTATACGTCTATGTACAAGGAGTCTACTTCGTCATTTCGTTTGGATCTCGTCTAGCTTCTCCCGTCTTAATATCACTTGAAATATGGTTTAACTCGAAGCGCGTTAACCTTCACGGGAGCATATTCTTCTCCTAAATCTTGAATTTGCATGGAACCATTGGAATTGAGTTCCACCACCTTAAACGGTCCCGCCCATCTTGTCTGCAACTTTCCTGGGAATTTATAATATTTACTATCGTAAACTAGCACCAAATCCCCTTCTTGAATCACATAGGTTTTGAGATTTTTGTCATGCCTTTCCTTACGTCTCTTCTGAATAGCTTCCAAACTTTGTTGTGCGATGAGTCTCTTTTCTTCCCGCTTCACCAGTTGTATGTACCTCTCCTTTAATGACTCTTTCTCGCCCAACCTGGCTTCAATGGCCACTCTTAATGTCGGCACTTCTTTTTCGATAGGGAAAATGGCTTCCTCTCCATATACTAGAGAGAACGGAGTGCTCTTAGTTGTCACTCGGTAGGATGTTCGATATGCCCACAAAGCTTCCAGAAGTCTCTCATCCCAGTCTCTCCTATGCACCGCTACTATCTTCGTCAGAATCTGTTCAAGGATTTTGTTGGTGACCTCCACTTGTCCATTTGCCCTCGGATAATATGGAGTGCTCTTTCTATGTTTGATCTTATATAATTCCATTAATTCTTCGATCAATTCGTTGACAAAATGTGTCCCTCTATCACTCACTATTTCCAATGGGCATCCGAATCGAGTGATAATTTGTTCATACAGAAATTTAGCAACATCAATAGCTCGGTCAGTCTTCAGAGCTTTGGCTTCCACCCACTTGGTAACATAATCAGTACAGACCAAGATATACCTATTGGATCTTCGTCGTGAGGGAGGATCAATAGGCCCCACAAAATCAATTCCCCATTTCTCAAACGGCTTAAGAGCCAACACTGGCGTAAGAGGAGCAGCATGTGATAATGTGGGTTTGCCCATTCGTTGGCATTTGTCACATTTCTTACAGTATGTATGCGAGTCCTTGAACAGCGTTGGCCACCAATACCCAGCTAATAAAACCTTTCTTGCTGTCAATTCACCAGCAAAATGTCCACCGCAAGGTTCGTCATGCAAAGCCCTCAACACTAGATTTGCCTCTTCTTCCTCGAGACACCTCCGATAAATGCTCTCATGAACAAAATATCGATAGAGTTGCCCCCCAATGATGCTATGGTGCTTCGCCAATGCCAACAGTTTTTGCTTTTCTCTCTTGCTTGCTCCTGGCGGGTATTTAGTAGTGCACAAGAAGTTAACCAAATCGGCATACCAAGGTACTTTAGCTTCCACCTGGAATAGATGTCCATCAGGAGCATCGTCGGGCACCCCAGAGATTGGCTCCTCATTAACAATTCGAGATAAATGGTCAGCCAATATATGTGCTTTACCTGGTCTGGTTACTACTGTGAACTGAAATTCTTGGAGAAGTAGCATCCACCTCATCACTCGTCCTGATAACTCTGGTTTATTAATGATATACTTAAGGGCTTCGTGATCCACATAAAAAGTGAAATGCTTTCCCATCAAGTAATGCCGATATTTGTTCACCGCAAAGATCATTGAGAGACATTCCTTCTTCGTAGTCGTATAATTCCTCTCAGTGCTATTCAAATTGCGACTTGCATAGTAAATAGGATGATCCAACTTTTTCTCGTCGGCTTGGCATAGTACTGCTCCAATTGCAGTATGAGAAGCGTCGGTATGTACATGAAATTCCTTCGTCCAATCAGGTGCTACCAAAATCGGTGCATTTATTAACCTCTCTTTGATCGAGTCGAATGCAACTTGACACTCTCCAGTCCACTGGTATTGTTGGTCCTTCCTCAAAAGAGTCGTCAGAGGTGCC
Source organism: Ceratopteris richardii (assembly GCA_020310875.1). NCBI lineage: Eukaryota > Viridiplantae > Streptophyta > Polypodiopsida > Polypodiales > Pteridaceae > Ceratopteris > Ceratopteris richardii. The sequence goes on from CM035443.1 coordinate 61,270,679, forward strand.
GCTATGGATGCAAAATTTAATATAAAACGTCGATAATAATTTGCATGGCCCAAAAATCCTCTGAGTTGTCGCAAGTTTTGCGGAGGTGGAAGTTGTCCAATTTTCTCCACTTTGTCCTCGTCAACCGCAATCCCTTTTTCGGAAATGACATGTCCCAAAAGCAATCCTCTTCGTACTCCAAACGTACACTTTTCAGGATTCAATGCGATGCCTTTTTCGATGCTTCTTCTTAAAATTGCTTCGATCCTCTCCATCATATTTTCATCGTCGCCTCTGATTGCAAAGTCATCAAGAAATATCTCCATCCAATCCTGCAGGTAGTCTTGATATGCAGCTATCATTGCTCTCTGGAATGTGGCCGGTGCATTGCATAATCCAAATGGCATCACCCGATATGCATACGTACCCCATTCTGTCGTGAAAGTAGTTTTGGATTGATCCTCTTCATGAATTTGTATCTGGTTGTACCCACTGAAACCATCCAAAAATGAGTACAATTTATGGCCAGCCACTCTATCCAAGATTTGATCAGTAAATGGCAAGGGGAAGTGATCTTTCTTCGTGCGCTCGTTCAACTTTCGATAATCTATGCAAATACGGATTTTCTTGTTTTTCTTCGGAACAACTACAATTGGTGATACCCATTCGCTGGATGCGATGGGATATATAAATCCTGCCTCCAATAATTTGGTCAATTCCAGCTTGATCAATTTCGAGTAGACTGGATTCGTTCGCCTGAGTCGTTGGCATATTGGTCGTGTGCCTTCTTCCAAGTCTATATAATGTTGACAGATTTGGGGATCAATTCCTCTCAGATCACTGTACGACCATGCAAAGGCCTCGCTAAAATTTTTTAGTGTCGTTTTAATGCAGTCTCGTACTCCATCTGATAGCTCTGACCCTACACTCAAGAACTTTTCTGGAAAGACTTCCCATTTTTCCAACTGAGCTTCTCGCGAGTAATCCTTATTTCTCGATGACACTGTGATTGGAATGTGCTCTCCGATCACGCGTGCATGGTTGGCCAGTAAATCATTGTCTTGTTCTCTTCCGATTGAACCTAGTTTCTTCAATTCAGCTTTTGCAATGGCTTCCGACACCTTAGTCTTACCCTTCGCTTCTTTTCCCGATTCTCGACTTCTCTTTAGAATCTCTGCTTCTAGCATTCTAATTCTTTCTCTCAACTGTTGCACTTCCATTGTCGGAGCTAGCTCTAGTTTAAACTCTTCTCTTGAAGTTCTCTTCTCCAGGGATTGAGTAGCTTTGTTTCTACTTGAGTCTATACTCAACATGTAACAATCAAATTCACTTGTATGCGTCAACCATCCTAGCAACTCCTGATCCGAATCGTCGTTATAGAGCAATGGATTTTGATACTCTCCCATCTTCGTGTCCTGATTCTTAAAGAGCTGCAAGTTGAACCCGTCTTGAAGCAGATTCTTGTAGGTGTCCGTGTTCAAGGAAAACCTAGCTCGTGCACTCTCGTGCCTTGCTTTCTCCTTTTCTTTCTTTTCCATCTCATCGACTATTATTGTCTTCTTCTTGTTGCTCGAGGGTGGGGATACTTGTATTTGAATCCGATCAGACTTTGGCCCTATCGAAATAAAACCTGTGCGCCAGTCATGCACACATTCGGCTTGCACCAACCATGGCCGTCCAAGTAGGATCGAGAAGGTAGCCTCTGAGGTCCTTGGTCTTACTATCAGATAATCGACTTTAAACTCTAGACCGCCCACAACTGTGCTTACATTCTTCAAAAGACCCGCGGGCTTCACTTGTGTTTGGTCTGCCATTCTCAAAGACATCGGCGTCTCTTCCATGTGGTTGAGGCCCAAAGCTTCCATCATGAACTCAGTCATCAGATTGACTGCGGCTCCACTATCTAACTGAGCACCAGGGACTGCATACCCTTTAATTTCGACCGTCACAGCTGGAGCGTTCGAATCAATTTGCGTCGTGATACTTTGAATGATCCCTTGGACATCCTTGTCTTGTCTCTTTTTATCTCGAGCTTTCCTCGGCTTCTTTATATATTCGTTGTAGAATTGTTTCCGATAAGCAGGTGAACATTTTAGCAATGTGCCAATGTCCAGCGTGACTTCCGTGTCAGCGAGCAACTTTACAATATCTACTTCTTCCGAACTTTGTCTTTCCTTTCTAATCTTAGGAGCTTTCAATATTTCAGGGAATGGTGCTATGCCCGGTACAAACTCCTTGGTTACTGGTGGAAGGATCTCAACCTCTTCCCCATCCTCAAACTCTTGCTGCTCAACAAGTCCTCCAACTTTGTTTTCTACCTCTTCACGTTCAGCTATCCTCTCTTGACTCCCTTCTTCACCTTCGCCTCCTCGATTCTTCTTCGAGTACTCTTGAGTCCTTGTGACTACTTCTACAGTTGGGTCTTTGTGTAATTTCTTGGCCTCGTAAGCATCCCCAAAGTGCATTGACGAGCTAGAGCCTTCTCGAGGGTTCGGTGTCTTGAACACTACTCCGATCGTAGGAACGTGCTCTTGAGCTCTTGATGTGATATGCATCTGAGTATCAACATAGTTCGAGGATCCTACTGGTCCTTTTTCCTTGCCGGCGGCAGCTCTTCGTTTCGGACAATCCTCATCAAAGTGACCCTCCCCACTACAGTACCTACATAATGGAATATAATCAATTGGCTTCTTTTCGTTTGGACATCTAGATTGGGTATGGCCAAAGCCATGACATCTCCAGCACTGGATTGGACCATCTCTTCTTTGATCACGCGGAGCTCCTCTTGGATAGTCTCCTCCTTGACCCTGAGCACCATATCCATAAGTCGGTCTGTTTTCCCAACGAGATGTAGGTGGTACACTTTGAGCGGGCAATCCCGTGTAAGGTCTTTCTCTTGTATCTCCTGATTTCATAGTCCTTTCTTCATAGGCTCTCTTGTTGTAACATCGGTCCTCTGTGTGATTTGTTCTTCCACAAAAAGTACAACGCATCCTAGGTGGCGACCTATCCGTGAATACTCTCGAGACTGTGGGGCATTCTGAAGCCAAATGGCCGTAACCATGACACTTTCCACACCATGTATTTGATCGAAACACTTGATTCGGGTTTGTTGTGACCTCTGGTTTTACTGTGTACGTCTCTTGAGTTATCGTGGCAGCTTTTATAGCTTGCGTGACCAATTCCAATATTCGTTCTTCAGTTAGCGCAGGTTTTACCTCGCCTGGCGTGCTAGTGGCAGCTACAAAAGCTGGAGTCGTCAATGCGGGACTTCCTTGGCCAGGATCTTTCATCGGTATGTTTCCTGGGTCTCCCATAGGCTCGTATAAGAGCTCCATCTTCCTTTGTTGGCATAATTGTACTTCCTCCCAAAGCCTTGCTTGTTCCTTAGCATCCATTAAGGTCGCAGGTCTTGTCAGGCTGATATGTTGTTCCGCCGTAGGATCTCTCAATCCCGAAATGAATCTTCGCTTCAATGTCTCATCGTTCGGGGCATTCGCGCCCATCTTTCTTACTAACGTTTCCATTCTCTGAATATAGTTGTCGATGCTCTCATTGACTCCTTGTCGCAAATAATCCATTTGCTGGGCCAATCTATCTTGGAAGCCTTGTCGTCGAAACTTTGCCAAGAAGGCTTCTTTGAGCATTTGATAAGTTCCACGCTCTTGTGGTGTCAGATTCCCATACCAATTGGCTGCCTCATCGCGGAGAATAGCCGGAAAAATTCGCAACCTTTGATCCTGGTCAACTACATCATTGGCCTCACAGGTGACCTCAAACAACTGGATAAAGCTATCCGGATCTTCGTCCCAAGTACCTGAAAACTTGGTGAAGTCCCCCAAGTGAACCGAAATCCGCTGAGCCATTTCGAACAGAGGTGTGATGTCGATATCACTTCGATCCCAGAAATTTAGTACACGTGGCTTCAGGATCCCTCCTTCAAATTGTCGTACTTGATTCGCGACCCTCCTACGGGAGTACACGTTTTTGACCGATTTCTTTGAACCAATCGAGGTCCACTCACCTGGCGGTTCCCACCTTCTCCTTTCTCTTTCAAGGGCTCTTCTCTGAGCGCGTTCCTCTCTTTGAGTTTGTGTTGCTCCTGACGATGAGCTCCCCTCGCTCATGTACTAGATCGTGGGGTCCGCAAGCTCGGCCAACCTGTGGCGCTAGGCGAACCTATGGCACTCTCTTATAGAGACGTACCAAGCTAATCCCGGCAGACGCACCAAATGAAAGGGCTCTAAGCCCACAGGAAAAATGGTTATACGAGACTTTATGATGTTCAAAACCCCTCGCAATCGGTCTACTTGGATTACCTAGAGTCCACAATTAGCTTGCAATGGATTCTTCTTATGGCTATGCACTAGCTCATATGGTTCCCGGCAAACCCACCAAAATGATAGCTCTCTTAGTCCAGGGAAAAAGATGCAGATGGAGGCTATTGGTTTGCCAGATTACTAGAAGCTGACCCGTCTGCCCCTTTTTAAGTCCGCAATAAGGCACAAAGGACACTCTTTTCTTCCTTACACTTCCTGTCTCTTGCTCTTCCTCAATTGCTAACCCCTTCACTTCACTCTCTCTTTCTCACACACCCCCAAATCGTTCAAATACTAACACAATCACCCTCTCCCACTTATGCATACATCAATACTTGACCGGCTCCCGCATTCACACATGTACACATCACTTCATTTGGAATCCCCTTCCTATCCCTTTATCTTCTCACTACTTTCACTCCTCCTTCTCTCACTTCCCTCCATCACCCCAATGCTTTCCCTCTCTCTATCTCTATCTCTTTTGCTTTCTCTCACCACATTTTTACATCCCCACTTCATTAACACTCACTCATACCTTTCCGTCCACTTATCCTTCCCTTATTCCACCTCCACTATCACTCACATTCAAGTCCAAACCTTAGTTTCTCTTACTTCCTCTCTCACTCCCTATCACTTTCTCCTTTTCAATTTTATAGAACAATATAAAAGCTCGAAATTCTTGTCCACAAGCAATTAAAACTCCCTTTTAATTTCAAAGGTTGAAATAGGAACGAAGATAAAAACTCGTTTTACCAACGTCTAAGGGGCCCAAGTCGAAATCTCCTCATTCAAAGCATCAAACCAAGTTTTTTTTAAAAACAATCAATAATGTTTCCGTTGTGCATAGTGATAGGCTATCTACCACGCCCTCCTCGAGCTACCTGATCTACTTTCAACAACATCACTTCCCAGTAAACCATTGATAGAAGGAGAAACGGATTAGCTGATTTGTTGTCACATGCAAATGTTCAAATGTGTGCGGGGTACGTCGACAAAACTTAAAAGATAATTTCATAATCATAAAACACTTCACATACATTACCTAGGGACGTACAATTCTAAAAAAAAACCATTTCCATTTCCTGCTCAAATGGCGGCAGATTGCAGTGAATAAAACAGAGCCTTAGAGTTCGAGCTCCGCAGATTATCAAAAGCGCTAAGACTTCGCACGGATGTGTTGAAATACGATAGCAAGTAATCAATCAGAAATACCACTTACCTAAATTCAGTGCCTCTGGACCATTTGGCATGAAAAACAACCTTTAGATCCACTTGCTGAGAGTGATCACTTTGACAAGAACCGTCAGTACTGATGGAAGTCTCTTTTGACTTGAACAGCATGGATATTGCCATAACCACCTCCCTTCAGAATTGACACCTCAGAGGTTCCTCCTCCCCTTTCACCTCTCCTTACAGCATATCAAACCTCTTCTGTGTAGCGATCCCCTCCCTTCTGACAGCGACTTCTTCGACTCCATCAGCGAATAAGAGCTCCACGAACATATCTTCAACAATCGCATCCACGATAGCAAGCACACTTAGAATGGAAGAAGGGGTTAGCGATGATGGCAATGCCTGCACATCGATAAGGAGGCCAGGATTTGTCTGCACATGTGGATTTTGCACGAGTTCTTCACATCCAGTAGCTCATTCCTCAGAGGAGAACATAATTGATTATTAAAGAGATGAATGCATCACCAATGGCACTCCGTCACTTGCACAGAACAACCCACACGAAGGCATGCTCCAAAATGCCAGCCCAAAAGCTTGAAACCTCGACCTGCACTTCCAAATCCACGATAGCCTCCCCCCTCCAAGATACGCAGAGAAAACCCTCCTCCCTCTCTAAACACACAGATAAAACCCCCCTTCTTCCACGAAGTTTTTCGTGTTCCTCCCCCTCCAGCCACTTTTTATCCTTCCCCCCCGATGGACGAGTTGTGTGTACCATATGCAACAGCCAAAAACTCCTTTCAGCTCTCTCTTGTGACCAATATATGCCCGCTTGATATCTGTTGCCCTTCCGGTCTCTCCACTGCGTGACAGCAGCCCTCCCTCTTGTCAATCATGGCCTAGGACGGACAGTGCCCAGAACATGGTGCATTGCGGGAACCAGTAAAGAGGCCATACTAGCCAATTGTTGAGGTATGCTGCCCCGGCTCCCAAACCTAAAACAATTGCAACATCACGCACAACATAGCTGAAAGACTTCCATGGATCCTTCACCCAGCAATGCTTGGGAATCTTCGCTCGAAAATCAGCCAACCCCCAAGCTCTCTGTTCGATTTTCCTTTTCCTAGTCCGCTGCCCAAAAAACAAGAGAAGAAAAAAATCACATGTCCTGGAAGAGCCAGAATCAATGCTTCCCCCCACAAGCCACGGCCGCCACTCCTTTTCTCGATGCCTGTACGAACAACAAGAGAGAGAGAGAGACAAAATGCCAGCCCTCCCCTCTGATAATGGCGGCAGCCAACCCCCCCTTTTCCGTTTCTTCTTGTCAGACCTGCAAGAAAAACGGACCATCAAACCTCCAGCTTTTTACTCGTTCATCTCCAGATTCGGCAGAAACATCGATGCTGATTTTTTTCGTCTCCTGACATAATCTCTGCACTATGCTACCCCCTTTACCAATAATAGCTCCAACCTTCTCCTTTGAACACATCATCCGAAAGGTCACTTCCTCTTTACCATAGGGAAATGTGAGTCCAGACGATTGTCCTAATGTATGCACAGGTATCCTCTTTGCATTCTCCTATGGATGAGCTACCCCGTAGAATCAATATAACTAGTATCATTTGCAAAGAGACTCATCTATAATGCCCAGTAAAGCGGACACTTTTCTACTCTCCATTAACCTGGGTTATTTCCACATACATTGTGTTAACCGGTTTATTGATATTTTATCTCCTAACTTGCTCATGAAAGTAAATATGGTCAAAATAACGTGGGCACTTTTCCCTCTCATTTGGAAGTCTTGTTTGCTCTCATATCTCCATTTAGCACATCCTTAGCATCCTGCAAGGCACCAAACTCGAATCAATCCTGAATCAAAGCATATCAACACTGTTTCCTTGAAGTCCCTCCAATCGCAAGGCTTCCATCTTCATTGCATCATCCAGTCTGCCCACAGCAGTATACAAGTTGTTCATGCTGACATATGACGTACCATCCTTCTCATCCAATGCCACTGCATTTTCAAAAGCCCACCTCCCATACTTCACGTTCTTCCACACTACACAAGCACCCAGAAATGTGTGCCATAGAGCAAGATTAGGAGAAACCTCCATTGACTTGATAACTACTACTGCTCCATCAAGATCACCAACGCGACAGAATAAATCAACCATACAATTGTGGTGCTCCAGAGTAGGAGTTAGACCATAATCTTTACTGATCATCTCGTAGTACATTTGTCCCTCCTCTAGAAGACCACGATGACTGAGAGTAACCTGCCATGAGAACACTCCATGCAACCACATCTCGAACTGGAAGCTTGTCAAAGATTTCTTGGGCATCAGTAAGCATACCACATTCTGTGTACATAATCACTAACCCAATGTTAATGTCCTTGTGTTCTTCAAGCACTGCCTGTTTGACAATATCTGCATGAACGTTTTGCCCTTTACGCACAGCACCTGCCCCACCACAAGCTTTCAAAATGCAGGCATATGTAGCTTCATCTGGAAGGCAGCCATCTTGTTGCATTCGATCAAAGCACCTTAATGCCTCCTCATTAAGATCATGATGAACATATCCTGCAATCAATACCTCCACATGCTTCCCATCAATTATCAAATTCATTCTTCAAGTGTCTGCAATCAAACAAATTTCCTGCCAAATAAAACCACATTAGGGCATAAAAATCAACCATTTTCGGAGCTAACATAGTGCAACTATCCCATGAAGTCTAGAGCACCATGAAATAACTCCACGTGCAATGGTGTATACAAAGCTTCTTCTTGACTTGCATGTGTCCACATCACCTACCATGTCTGAATCCACAAACAAAATCCTTTAACTCTAATGGACCCTTTCCATAACATAGGCATTTATCTTTGGTCCGTTTCAAATATCTCATGATAGATTTAACTGCCTCCCAATGAGCTTTGCCAGGATTAGCCATGAACGTGCTAACAACTCCCACTGCATGAGCAATGTTTGATCGAGTATAAACCATAGCATACATAAGTGAACCACAAGCAGATGCATATGGAACACTCTTCATGTAGTTGGCTGCATCATCATCTTTGGGACATTCATCCTTGGAAAGCTTAACATGTGGATGCAATGGCACTCCAAGAGGTTTAGCATCAGCCACATTAAATGTCTAGCGCTTTTTCAATGTACTCTTATTGGGATAAATGCAAAGTATGCTGCTGCCTATCCCTTTTTATTTGCATACCAACAATATGCTCAGCTACCCCAAGGTCTTTCATTGAGAATACAGAGATCACCTGCTGTTTTAGAGCATTTAGAGCACCCTTTTTCTTCCCAGCCAGCAGCAAATTATCTACATACAACACAAGAATGATTGGGCTGCCATCTTCATCCTTTTTAGTGTACAAATAGTGGTCCGCATGGCTCCTTTTGAACCCATGTTTGAGCATAAATGCATCAAACTTTTATACCATTGTCTTGGGGGATGCTTCAGCCCATATAAGCTCCTTTTCAGCTTGCATACCAGATGCTCTTTTCCAGGAATGGCATATCCTTCTGGCTTTCTCATGTACAGTTCTTCCTCTAAATCACCATGCAAAAAGGTTGTTTTAACATCCTTTTTGCATGGTGATTTAGAGGAAGAGCTGTACATGAAACAGCCAGAAGGATATGCCATTCCTGGAAAAGAGCATCTCGTATGAAAAGAATAACTCTAAATCCAAGGCAGCTGAGAGAAAATAACACACGTAATGTGGTCATTTTAACCACCGAAGATAACATCTCTTAGAAATCAATGCCCTCTTTTTGGGCATACCCTTTGACAACCAGCCTTGCCTTATACTTGGGTTTTCCATCAACAATTTTGATACTGCATATCCACTTGTTCGGAATGGCCTTCCTACCTTTGGGCAACTCAATCAAATCCCAAGTATCATTTGCATGCAAGGCCTTTATCTCTTACTCCATGGCTAACTCCCACTTCTTCTTGTGGTCACATAGCTTTGCCTCTTCATAAATGAGAGGCTCACCCTCATCTGATAACATAATGTAATGCAGAGAGGGGTCATATATGTTCACTCGCCTCCTAGGACGTGTAGATCTTCTTACCCAATGATCCACATTATCCGGCAATGGATCTACATCAGGAGGTACATCAACTTCTTCATCATTAATGAGCTATTGTACATCATTTCCAGCCCTGTTTTCAGCTTGAATAGGTGGCTGCATATGCTATCAGGAGCCTCATTTTGCTATCCAACATAATTTGGCTCAATAACCACTGGCTCATTTTTATTTCCAGCCAAATCTGGTGCATCTTGAGGGTTCAAATCAAATTTATCACGTGGCTGTACATGCTGAAATTCGACCTTTTTATGGTCACTTTTAGAGGCACAATCATTTTTGAGCAGTAGTCATCAATAAAAGAAACAAAGTAAAGAGCACCCCCCTCAGAATGAACAAGATCAAGCACATTCGACTTATGATAGACTCTAGACTAGTAGGAATTCTTTACTTGCTTAGCATATTGGCATTCATTAGAAAAATCAAGTTTTGAGCCTTTAGCATCAAGCTTGTCCAAATTACATAGTTATCAAGGCCTTTTTGGCTCATGTGGCCAAGCTTTTTATGCCATGATTGAATGCATATGCATACTAGTTTTCTAGAAATTTTGGAAGCATAACGGCGCAATTTTAAAAATCGAAAAAATTACGACAAGCAATTTCCGTGAGAACGGTGCCGGCAGGGCCAGTCTATCTACAGATAGACCAAAAGGGGATTACACACCCTTACAATTTCCGCAATGCCGACAGGCATAATATAACTACAAGTAGACCGAAAGGGGATACACACCCTGAGAAATTTATATTTTTCTCCTCGCTAACCTGCAAGAAAATACTTACCGGTCCCTGCAAGAAGAATACATGCACCGCAGAATACAAACCACATCTAAACTATGCGCCAAGTCTAGGTACTATGCAAAATGTGCATTTCCTATATGCAATTTCATGGAAAAAGAGAGCATCGATGCATATAAATTGATAAGAGACTTATATGGAGGTTCAAAAAGTAATTTGCAGATGTGTGTATGTGCAAAAAATGGTCCATACTCTATCTGTATAGCTTCCAAATCTCTCCCGATAGGTTGTGCTTCAAAAGGTTGCTTGAAAAAGGATTGTTGAAGAGGTATGGCAAACTTCAAAACTCTGAAGATGATGAGAATTTAAGCTAAAGTATGGGTTAGAGGCACTCTATGGAAAGTGCTATGAGAGGGCTTTGCACACAAAGAAAAACCTCTTAATTTGGATATGGGATGACCAAATTATGGTTAAATAAATGAAGCTATGTAGTCTAAATCAACTCAATCAAGAAAGTCTTAATTATGGCTTTCAATAAACTTTGAAAATATGCAGAGACTCACTCAAGCATGTACATTGCATGCAAATAGCTAATCAAATATACATATACTTACAAATCAACCAAATTTGGAAGATTGAAAATAGTTTCTGGAAAGGACCCCGTGAAAAAGTTCTGAGAGAAATTCCTGTAAAAGGAACATATTCGTGAATCGTATAATTAGAAAATAACTTAAAATGTAAAGATCGAAATTCGAAATGCAATCATTATCTCGTCTTGAATCTACAGAAATGAAATACCATATCCATGTTTATAAACATACAAAAGTGGAACATTATCTTCTTTCTTTATTTTCCATTTGTACAAGGGAAAACGGAAAGCTGATTCACTATTGGAACTCTTTTTATCATATCTCTCTACATCTAGGAAGGTTTTTTGACAAAAAAATGAACAACAAAGAGAATATCACTCATTAAACCTCTGAATCACTTCCAAAGATCCACTTTGATAAATTTAACATAAAGGAAAGAACCAAAATAATGTTGGGTCTCACAAATGAACCAGTATATAAATTCATTGGTCTTGACATATGGATGCTACATCCATGTCAATACTATTTTTGTGAAACTGCATTATACTATCCTACAGAAACTTTGAAATGATCATTCTTTCATGGGCATTTCCCAAGCCATTTTATTTGTTGACCACTTGCAGAAGGCGGATGAATGCTTGAAGTTGAAGGCAAAAGTAAAACTATGTACATATTTCATCTTTTTGTGCTTCAATCATTATGATTAGAAAGTACAATTTTATTTGGAACATAAAATCCACATTACCACATAATCATGTGAGCAGGGAAAGGGATGGAAAAAATGACAAAAACCATGTTTGGGCACACAGATCAAGAATTAACAGGGGAAGATTTTGCAGATATATGAAACCTGCAGTGCATTGACTATATCACAGAAAGCTCACATTTGCGGCTATATAAGCTTCTAAGTGCACCTATTCAGTTCATCAATGCTTATTCTTCGAAACAACTTCAATACTGCAATGGCTGTCTAGTAGTCTGGAACATAAAGATCAAGCACTTTCCTGATTTTTCAAACAGACAGGAGGTTAATGCTTTTCGGAAAACCATTTGGATTTTGGTGTCAAGAAATCCATCCTCTACCTTTTGTGCTCTTTATAGAAACTCGTAAACTCTTCTCAAGATTTCTCTGGAATTTCACATATGAGGACTACCCCCAAATTTCATACATAAAGGGCATCACTTTTAAAAACTCAAATCACTTTTGCTCACTTAAGCTGATGCCTTGAGGTTCCATACTTTAGGCTCTCTTCATAGAGCTTTAGCTCCTTTCCTCCCTCCGTTCCCACCTCTCTCTCTCTCTCTCTCTCTCTCTCTCTCATCTCCTATTCCATTAGACACTCCCTCACCCACTCAGACACACACCACGATACACTTCACACACAAGCTCTCACATGTTTATGCACACCAGTTACACAACCGCCTACTCTCCCTTGATCCACTCTCACCCTTGGACACACTTACATCATAGTTCACCACCATCCTACAGGACTCAGCTCTTTGAAGCTTCCCACACCGCACACATATACACCCTCCACGCACAGGTTCCATGCCCCAGAACCACTGGAATGATGCAGATTGCCGTGAGCTACGGAAGCACCTACGGATTTTAGAGCATAGAGGGGATATTACACACACAGAGGCACAACGTCGCATGCAGAGCCTTACTCGCCACAAATGGGGAGATTGGGAGGAGAGACACTACTGGGATATCTATCATTTGCTCATGAGTCGAGACAGTGTAGTGGCATGGCGACATTTGAGAGAGAGGAGACAGCGGGCACCCATCTGAGACCCGAGCACTTGGCATAGCTATGCACGGAGCCTATACAAGATCCGAGACCAGCCCCCCATTCCTAGACCATAGAGCTCACGTCCTACTACCTCTGACTTCTTCACACCCACTATAGTGGGACGTTCTATTGCCCGTCTACAGCATGGCAGGGCCCATGACCATTTCGGTTTATAGGCACAACAACTCATCTACGGAGGCACGACCCTTGCACCGCTCATTGCCCACCTCTTCAACCGTGCATTGGTTGAAGGGTTCCCTGACTCATGGACTGAGCACACCATAGTGCCCATTCACATGTCACGTGATACTATGGATCCAGCTACATACCAGACGATCATGATTGGCCCTATATTGGCCAAGTTATATGGGGCGGTACTAGAGACAGAGTTGAGTACTCTCGTTGAGAGGAAGGGTATCAGGGCTCTAGGACAGGCATGTTTCAGGCACGATTACTCTACCATTGACCACATCTTCACTCTGAGATGCTTGATCGACTAGGCAAGGGTGAGGAAGAGGAGATTATATTGCTTCTTTGTGGACTTCCGCAAAGCATTTGACACTTTTCCCAGTGAAGGACTCTTCAGACGACTACTTGATATCAGAGCTCCGGAGGAGATGATATGGGGGATCTACTCCTTATAGGAGAGAGAATCTGGTAGAGTCAGATGTCCGGGGGGCTTATCTCATCCACTTGCTAGCACTATCGGGGTGAAGCGAGGATGCCCTCTTTCACCCACCCTCTTTGGTCTCTACATTGATGAGATAGTGGACTACATACAACAGCAGGGGGGTGATGGCATTGAGGTACGTGGGTCCACGATCCATATTCGTTTATACGCTGATGATATTGTACTTGTTTCAGAGTCTGCAGAAGGTCTACAACTCATCTACATGGCCTACATGACTTTTGCAGATGCGGAGGGTTATCTGTGAACCTTGGTAAAACCAAGGTCATGATCTTTCATATGTGAGCACAGGTACGCAGACATAGTTTGTTCACAGCAGCGGGTGGACCGATTGAGGTGGTCCGATCATATGTTTACTTCGGGGTGACATTTACAGCAGCATCAGGGGTCTTCTCTATGTCTCAGGCAGCCCGTGACCGCATCACACGTGGGTATGCAGCACCAGCCTTGATGGAGAGACAGTGCCACCAGGCATATTTTTAGTAGCCCCGCACAAAGGGGTGGCTCTTCGACACTTTGGTTACGCTAGCAATCATATATGGGGAAGCCATATGGGGACCAGGCTTAGCTACACCAGTATGGACAGCATTAGAGAGGCCACAGATCCTCGTGATTGCCAGACTTATCCGTAGCAAGCCTTCTGTACCACATGATATCATTAGAGCAGAGCTTGCTGCACCACCGATGCTAGTTGAAGCACTATTCCAGATAGTATGCCTATTGCACAGACTCCGGAGCATGGATACAGAGCGCATTGCCTATCGTGCTTTCAAGACATCACGTGATATGGCATTAGCAGGCGACACCTCCTCATGGTATGCACAGACACGAGATTGGCTGGCCCACCATGGCTTTGACATAGACAGGCTACCACCACTACAGTACGACTCACATGCACTACCACCACTACACCACTACAGTACGACTCACATGCACCCACCTACTCGCTCTCTCATCAAGAGAGGAATAGGGTCATTCGTAAGGACAACGATCATCACGATAGGTAAGTATAGTACAACCAGAGGTCACAAGCAGGTCATCCTTTCATTGAGGAAGCCGATGCATTACTTGAACTGTTTGAAGTTCAGCAGCCAAAAAGGGCAGGACTAGAAACTCAAGTGATGAAAACTTTAAGTGAGTATAAGTGTCCTTATCCTGTAAGAGGATAACATGGACTAGTAAGCTCTTAGGTTGTGAGGAGAAAAGCTCTGCACGATGAGAAATTCTAAGACATTTTTCTAGAGTTACTAGAAATATATGATTTTTTTAGAAGAAAAAAAATATCCTTCTTTATAATTGGAAAGGGGGGGGGGGGCAAAAAAAAAAAAAACTCAAGCACATTAAGGTGCAACCAATCCTCCAGTATTATACCTGTATGCATGTGTAAAGCAGTTAATATGAAATCCTCTCTAAGAACGCAACCTTAGCTGAAACATATCTATGATAACTTCCTACCAGATTGTACATTGAGCTGAATACTATTTTCTCCCTTGATAAACAAGCCAGAAAACAAACTAGGGATTAATTTATGCAGTACACAATTTAAATGATTTCAGACTTAAGAAAACTTGAAATGAATAGATGAATAAAGAGAACTTACAGATCATGCAGATTCTTAAGGTTATCCAATGATGGGAAGGGGCTCCGCAATTGGTTATAAAAGAAGTCTAGTGATCTTAAACTTGTAAGCTTTGAAAATGCATCATTTGGTAAAACTCCCTCCAAATTAAATCCTGACATGTTCCTGTGTAACAATCATATTTTGTTAGAAAGGCAGAGACAAGAGATCTTGGATTGAAATAAAAACTGAGATGAAACAGAAAAGAATGCATCAAGTATGTTAAACGAACCCTGGCTATGAAACCACAATTATCTTTTTCTAGATACAAAAAGAAGACCGATGTTGAACCATGAAGAAAATAGTGAACATATGTCTTCCTGTTTTAGAGAGTGCTCAGGTTCACTTCAGATTTAAGATTATTATTCTGTCCAAAATTCAGGGGTCTGGGCTTGCTGGGCCTATTGACACATAATCTTGCTTGAAGATGTAATTTCTTTGCTCAATATCTTACCGAAGCATGTATGTGATGTCCTATGCTATAACACTCTCTGGATCAAAATACGTGTGCCTTCAGATGACTCTGGGATTTAGATAGTTGGAATCTTCTGGGGCAATGTCACTTTAATTACCTGCTTGAATACGCGCTTGCAATTACCTTGAAATGGAAGACAATGAATTCTTGGTAGCTCCCTTTCTGCAGAATCCCTTTTGATCACTATTTTTTTGTGGGCCCTTAGCCCACATCAGTGGATCCGCTGCATGTTGTATGCATAAGAAAAGGATTCAAGTGATAGGTGACTGCGTTGATGATCAAAGAAACTGTCCCTGTTTCTCCTCAATTCATAGGAAATACATCATTGCTCCTTCTTACAGGTGTGCTTGGTGTCAGTTGGCTTCAAAATGTTCTACTATAGATCTGCTAATCAACACATGTAGTTTCCAGTAATGAAACCATGAAGCATCTTTTGTGAAATCTCCAGTTTATCAAAAGCTGGTGGCATGAGTTATGCTTATCTCTATGCACTTGGCTTTGAAGGGTCATTCCTTCCACTCTTACTTTCCACACTTAGTCCCTTGTGGATGATGGGCTAGTCTGGATCTTAAATCAGCTATGATATCCGCTGCTCTGGAACATTTGAGATTCTAAAAATTATTACTTTTTGAGAACATAACTTCGTTAACATTTTCTAATATGTACTGGATATGGTTTCTAATTATATGAAGAAGACTTGGGATACAGAGGCCGGGTTAAGAAGGAGCTTCCCCTATCGCTATATGCTCATATATTGTGTTGATCTTGGGCTCCCTGGAGTGCATGCAGCGGCATCTGGATGCATTCAATGAGTTTGCACATGATGGTAGCCAGTCCCTTAATATTTAATAGTACACCACAATGAATATTGAGGTGAGCCCCCGTTTTCACATGGGCTGGAAGTTGTGGAGTATACAGACACATATACATATCTTAGGTTGGTTTTTCGTAGTCCAATATTCTCCATGAGGTGAGGAATAGAGACTTACTGATAAGAGCATATGCATCCCTGGGCAGTTTGGAAAGATATGTTCACACGTTCACTTTCAGGAACTTTGAACAAAATTATGGCTCTTTGATACTCTTGTGACTTTCGTTATGCTGTATGAAGTGTAGATATGGGGATCCTGAGTGGATGGTCTTAGTAGCAGTTACAACACTAATAGATGGAGAGGATTGGAAAGACCCCTTGCTTCTACAATTTCTTGCCTAATTTGAGCCAATGGCTCTTTGGCTCATGAGATTATTCAAGCAGAGATGGTGGGGCTCCTTTGGCTCCTTAGGCTTTACTGGATCAGTCTCCTTTCTTCTAGTTGTGGGGGTTCCCTAGAGACAGATATGCCCAGCTGGCCCTAGACTTCTCTTGAAAGTTTGTCCTAAACAATGATACATCCTATAGTTTCGACAAATGACCTCATGGTTCCATATGCAACAGTTCAGTATGTATAGATTACCCTCTTTTCAGTATTCTCTAGATGCACCATCTCTTGCTCTTCCATGGATAGAGATCAACAAACTCATATACTAAGACCTAGTTCAGTTGGATACCATGAGGACATGGATAGGGCTGACTCAAGAGTTGCATTTGAAGATGGTTTTCCCTACCTTCTATTTGGATCCTCATTTCTGACCCAGCACGGCTGCCTTCAGAGATTGAGCTTTCACTGTTATCTATAGATTCGTTGATTCATAGGGTCAAGTACTCCGGCCTCTTAAATCAGTGTTTTGCTTGTGGTAAGGTCGGCCACCTTGCGAAAGCATGCCCCATGATATCCAGGTGCCAAGCCAAATGCCAGTCTCAGAAGGAGACTCAGCAGGTGACTCAGCAGCCTCCCCACCGGCATTTCAGCACCCCCCTTCCCCACAAATTTCTTCGAGTCACTCTCTGCATCCGTTGGAGGGATCTGGACAGCAGACCACCACTGTCCCAGCGGCTTCAACAAATCCTTTGCTATCTTCCTCTGGCGACAGTAGCCAAGGCAGAGATAGCAGTTGGGCAGATAGCACAGGTCAGTTGTCTGACAGGTCCATGTTCCCATGGGAAACCACATTAGTGTGCTTCTGGAGGAGCCAACATCTACCCCCTGCACTGAGACAGTTGTAGAGGCCCCAGCCTCATGTGCCACACAGTCGCCGATTCCTCCTGTGTGAGTTTCCACACCAAAGCCTACCAGCCCTCCAGGTTCTACGACTCCTAGTATTTGGCACTCACTTGACAGTGACTTCTCGGTGAGCGGAGCAGCTCATGAGGGGCGATCTGTCCCCTAGGCCCTCTTGTGAGAGTTGGTACTTCTCCCATGACCGCTATTCCTCCTCGCCTAGTGAGTTTCGACCATCATTTCTGCAGCGAACATTTCGGCTATGAGCTCTCTCGTTTCTTTGGTGCTCAGGAGGAGGGAAGGTCCCCTTCTACCATTCCTATCCATGCAATGGCTCTTACTTCTTGTAGCCCGACAACTTTGGATACAGGAGTTGCTTTCTCCTTCCATTTGTGGAGCTTCATAGCCTGATTGGACCTTGGGGGAGGCATTGTGTTTTGTATGAGCTAAGGTTATTGAGTTCTCACATCACCTTGGTGAGCTTGATTATACATATTTATTTATCCAATCATGGGATACGACATGGTTCATGTTCATTCCATGCCCCCAAAAGAGTCAAATTATCATGTATCTGATTGTTGATACTCGCATTGCCCCTTGTTATATGTACGTACATGAGGAGATGCATACTCTAAAGAGAGCTCTTCAGTTGGGCGAGTCTACTTGGTTTAGCCGTCATTGCGCTCTTATGGAGCAGTTGGCATCGAATTATTCCCCGTCTAAGCTCGCCTCAAAGATGGCCCGACTTGTTGGTGTTGAGCCTCTTGGTTCACTCAGTGTCCATCAGAGTCCTTTCATGGAATGTTTAGGGGCAGAAAGGCTCGAACTTCATGTGTTATAGAGCTCGGCTGAGGTAGGAGCCAGTGCCTTATTGATGGGCCTATTGATATTTTGATGCTCGAGAAGCGCCATCTCTCTTTGGGCGATACTCGACATTGTGGGCAACTTTAGTAGAGACACAAGGAGGTCTTTTGGTTGGCTAGCTATGGGCCCAATGGGTCCTAGGGTGGTGTACCTCAATTGAGGATTCCTTGCACACCGCAATTGTTGATAGGGAAGAGATTGTGCTTGGCGGGGCCATTTGGATGATTATTCAGTGGAGAGGGCTTAGGCATGGCTTTTTGAATCTTTATGCTCTGAACCATGAGAGTACACATGCCACGTTTTGGTCTCATATTACAAATGCAGTGTCTAGTGCAGATGCTTGGTGTTGGAGGTGACTTCAACATGATTGAGGCACCAGAGGACAAGTAGGGTGGTAGCCAAGTCAGGGTTCATGGGACAAAGCTTTTTGCATGGGAGAGGTTGTGCTTGATACTGTGGCTCCATGATGTATGGCACCTAGCGGGTTGTGCCACAGAGAGAGAGAGAGAGGGGTAGTCTCTTTTTTTCGTGCACAAACATGTGCATTGGTGGGATGAATCTTTCTAGGATTCATCGGATATATCTGTGTGATGCCTTGGAAGATTGTGGGGGTATGACTTGTATTTTGGTGGGCACTTGCATGTCGAATCATGCTCGTGTCGTTGTTTCTTTTAGGGAGATTAATAAGGGTTCTCATGTCATGCATATTCCTCAGCACATTCAACTTGATGAGTGCTTGGCATATCATATTACTGAGATTTGGAGCCAACTTGAGTGGGATGATGGTATCCGGGCCTAGCCGTTCTCTGAGGGGCTTTAGCAACTTGCATGAGACCAACACCTAGCAGCTTGCTCAGCTTTAGGAGACTCAGCAGTGCCTTCATCGGGGGGTGGCCTCCCTCTAGCCTATCCTTGAGTGGCACCCTAATAGTGAGTGGGCGGGTGGAGAGTTTGTTCATGCCGAGCAGGAGCTTCATGATGTTCAAGACGGGTGCTGTCAGACATTGATCAACAAGAATCCGTTCACATTGATCCATAGGGATCAATCCATGTGTATGAGGGACAAGGGCCAGCTAGCCAAGGTCCCAAGCTCGGGGGATGCCCTAAGCTACATTGGTAGTAATGGGGAGTACTTGGGTAGTAATGGGAATAAGTGTTGCATGATGGCCATATGTTCACACTAGACTATTCCGGATCATTGCTATTCTTAGAGTACATCATTGCTATTTTTAGAGTACAAAAGGGTATATATGGATGGGAGGAGAGTCACAGACACATCATTCAATCTCTTTCTAACACTTGGTATCACAGCCATAGGAGCTTTTGACATTTTGTTCACATGCATCTGCGTTTTCTTTCATCCTCGATTCCTCGTCTTGGAGGGAACTTGCAATTTTTCCTTTTTGGCCATGATTACTTCACCATCTTCCACCGAATTCTGAGCGGAACTGGAAGCAGAAGGCACCTTCTTGGCGGAACTGGAAGCAGAAGGCACCTCAAGAAGGGAGCCATAGGACCCTCCCTGCAATATCGCCACGCGCATGCTCTCAAGAGCATCATGACTACCCACCCGATATTCCAGTGTGTGTCTTCTGCCCAATTTTGGCCATGTGCACTTCACGTGCTTGCTTCGAGCACACGGTTTTTGCCTGAGCGCGTCCAAGTGTTTGCCCAATTTAAGTTTACAGAAGCATCTTATTTTATAGACATTTCTTTTCAGCCGCCGAGGGCCTCACATAGAATACAGTACACGTGCTTCCTTTGAATTGAAGAGAGAGGAAGGATCCGGTATATATATATATATACTTTCTCCTTGCTTGATGAAGCATGTGGGATATCAGACGACGTTCCCGCACTGCCAAGAAAGTGTACTACAGTGAAGTTTTTCGAAGTTTCTTGAAAGCCATAATTAAGACTTGCTTGATTGAGTTGATTTGGACTACATAGCTTCATTTATTTAACCATAACTTGGTCATCCCATATCCAAATTAAGAGATTTTTCGTGCTATGCGAAGCCCTCTCAGAGCATTTTCCATAGAGTGTTGTAAGACATACTTCTGCTTAAATGCTCATCATCTTCAGAGTTTTGAAGTTTGCCATACCTCTTCAACAATCCTCTTTCAAGCAACGTTTTGAAGGAGAGAGACTTGGAAAGCTATACTGATGGAGTATGGACCATCTTTAGCACATATACACATCTGCAAATTAGTTTTTGAGCCTCCAGATAAGCCTTTTGTCAATTTATATGCATTGACACTCTTTTTTTGCATCATATTGAATATAGGACATGCAAGTTTTGCATAGTACCTAGACTATATGCATAGTTTAGATATGGATTCGTATTGTGTGGTGCATGTATTCTTCTTGTAGGGAAAGGTAAATATTTTTCTTGCAGGTTAGCAAGGAGAAAAATCTAAATTTGTCAGGATGTGTATTCCCTTTCGGTCTACTTGTAGTTATATTGTGCCTGTCGGATTGCGAAATTTGTCAGGGTATGTAATCCTCTTTCGGTCTCTTTGTAGATAGATTGTGCTTGTCGGCACCAATATCATGGAAATGGTTTGTCATAATTTTTCCAGTTTTCAAACTTACGTCGTTATGCCCCCAATTGTCAAAAAATTAGTATGCATATGCATTCAAGCATATAGAACATACTAAAAGTTTCTTATTTCTTCATGTTCCATCGAGCAATAGCTTGTAATTTGTATTTTGCTTCCACTTACTTGTTTTAAGTATACATAGAACATACAAATTATAGAATGATCAAGATGAATTATTAGTAGCATTTTGATCAAAGGATTGTATAAGCTTTGTTGGAAGTCAATGTACATATGGTCCACGTTCCAACAATTCTACATTTTAAACTTAGCATTTTTTGTACAGTTTGGGTAAAACTTTTTTAGGCTAGATAGATAGAGCTTCGCAAGAGCTATCTTGTGGTATGCTTCATTTTTTCATCAGAGGTCAGAACAAGGAGAAAAGTAAAACCCTACTAGAACTCAAAATGAAGGATGATCATTTTCTGGAGGTCCAAACACTAAAAATCTAAGTTATGAAGTCTTGTTATCAAAAGAAGGTTAATTCTTGGTGATAAAATTAAAGAAAAAGCTATTTTTAAATTGATCGCACGTTTTAAGGTAAAAAGCAAAAGTCATCATAAAAAATAACGATTGCATCATTGGAAGGCGGAAAAATTAGCTTATCGCAAATTTTTTTTCGCTAGCTTTATTGGGAGATCATAATACTACATAAGGAGCATGTGGGCACACTTCTTACAATCTCAAGCTAGAGTTTTGGAGTTCTGAAGCTTTGGAGGTAAAGATTTGGTGAAGGAGAGGCTACTCTCTTGAAGCAAGGAGTCTTCTACAAGGTGGTGGCAGCTATCTTTTGTAAGTTAGCCTTATATTCTGTTTTTAGGGTTTCTGAACCCTAATTTCATAATTAGGGTTTGCTGATTTTCAGATTTGTTGCACTTTCTTGTGAGGTTAGGTTCACTTCGTTGCTCATTCCCTTCACACACACTCAGATTATAACAACATAATCTGAATTTTGTATCATCATCTTCTTGGCTATTCTTTCATTAGTGAGTGCACCACATTATATGGTTGAGTAGTACTCCCATGTTGTAATTTGGACATCTATTTTTTAGTGAGTAAGCATCTTGCTTACGTTCCCTATCCTTGTCTCAAGATCTTTTTCTTTCTATCTCTCACATATCATCTTGATTAATTAAGTGTGTATGCTTAAAGGTTTTTAGTATTGGAATGATCCTCGGGTCCCAAATTCCAAAACTTGGTATCAGAGCATAATTGACATACACACTTAGTTAAGATGAGTGAGATTAGAATCGAGATTGAGGACAAGTTAGATGGATCATCTAATTATCCCATGTGGAGTTTCATGATGATGAATTTGTTAGTGACAAAGGATTTATGGAGTATCGTCAATGGATCCTTAACAAAACCAAGACGAGAAGGTGAAGAAGGGGATACAACATCTTCAAGAGGTACTGGAGTTGCAATCACAGAACCAAATGAAGAAGAGATAACCACTTCTACATCCAGAGTCACAGGTAGATCTTTACCCAGAGTTCCTCCTACTGAAGGTCAGGCAAGATTGGATTCTAGAGATGCTTTAGCACTCTCATTCATAGCAACGAGTGTCAAGAAGCATATTCTACCACAAATCAGATCTTGCAGAAGTTCTAGACAAGCTTGATTGAAGCTTGAGAATCTTTTTCAAAGCAGAAATCCTGCTAGGAAAGCTCACTTGAGGAGACAACTAGCAAATACAAGGATGAAGGCTCGTGAGTCAATTCAAACCCACATTACGAGAATCGTTGACTTGAGAGATCAACTTCTAAATGTAGGAGTTTAGATATCTGATGAAGAAATGGTAATTACGCTGATTAATTCACTTCCTATCTCATATCGATCTTTCATAACCACTCTTACCCTTACCAAAAGAGATAGAGAGGTTACATTTGAAGAGTTAGAGCTCTTGTTACTTCAAGATGAAGATCAGTTGAAAGGAATGGAAGAGAATGAAGAAGCACTTTTATCTTCATCAAAGGGTAAAAAGAAGAAGGAGAAGAAGGAAAAACAATCCAAGAAGGAAAGTAAGTCCCTTTCACCTTCTACTTCAAATTCTGTTTCTATTACATCCAAAGGGAAATCTTCTAAGAAGAAGGAAGCATTATGTTATTATTGCAAGAAACTTGGACATTTTATATCAGCTTGTCAGAAAAGGATTGCAAAAGAAAAGAAAAAGGTATTAGGTAATGTTGCAGAAGATGATAAAAAAGGGAAATCTTAAGGTGATTTTTATGCCTCTATCACCATTGAGGAAGTATCTTTTGATCAGGCAGCTTTACAAGTTCTTTCAACAAATCCTTGGATATTTGACTCAGGTGCTATAAAGCATATGACAGGTTGCAGAGATGTGTTTTCTTCTCTTTCCTATTCTAGAGGTAGAAGAGTTACTAATGCAGATGGCAATGATTTGGATGTTGTGGGAATAGGTACACTAACCCTAAAGTCAAGAGAAGGTGGTAATTTTCAGATTTCAGATGTTTTATATGTACCTGAAATGAAGAAGAATCTGCTATCTATATCTGCATTTTTAGGTGATGGTTTCAAAGTTGTATTTGAGAGAGATCTTTGTAAGATCTTGTCACACAAAGAAGAGAAATGTATTTTGCAAGGTGAGCATAGAGGAGGGATTTTTATTTTGTCAAAAATGAGTCAAGCATATGCTGTCAAATCTTCGTCACCGGTGGAAGATATGAAGCTATGGCATGAGAGATTTGGACATATTAGTTTTGGAGCTCTCATGAATATCAAAGATAGAGGTATGGTTGAGAGTTTACCCTCATTCGAGCTACCAGATGATTCAGATATATGTGAAGGTTGTCTTGAAGGTAAAATGCATAAACTACCTTTCAAGAAACATGGTCATATTACAGCTACAAGGAAATTATAGATTATTCATTCAAATGTGAATGGACCTATGAGAGCAAACTCTGTTCAGGGTTTGAGGTATTTTGTTCTATTCGTTGATGATTTTACGAGATACTCATGGATCTATGGTCTTAAGTTGAAGTCAGAAGTCTTTCCTATGTTCAAGAAATTTGTAGCTATGGTTGAAAATGAAAGTCAGGAAACTATCTAGATTCTCAGAAGTGATAGAGGTGGAGAATAATTGTCAAATGAGTTCCAGACATTTCTTGATGAGAAAGGTATTACTCGACACCTTACTATTGCTTATACTCCTCGTCAGAATGGTGTTGCAGAAAGAAAGAATAGAGTACTTGTTGAGATGATGCGGAGCATGATGGTTGTTGGTGTAAATTACAAGCCTACACATTTGGCTTAAAGGATGCATTGAAGTCTATACATACATGAAAAAGCATAGGAACATATGCTAGTGGCTAATTACCACTTTATCTCATTGTAAAAGTCAAATTGACTTGGAATCTCTTGTAATCACGTACCAAAAGGATTCGTGGAAAAATTAGTTGTTTGATTGAAAGAATATCTCCAAGCATTTAGGAGCTTGATCATAGGGAGCCAAAAGTTTGAATTCGAATTCAAACTTTTACCGATCTCTTATAAAAATGAACATGGAAAAGTCGCGGGCAGAGAAGATCACTCCTGAGCCTCTCATTACTGATTTTTGAGTGTGTGTGAGGTCTACACTCTAGCCCACACCTCTCTACACCATTTGGCAATGAAGTTCATGCCAATGGAGTTCTATACAAATGTTCATTAATACATACATTCATATTGTTCATCTCTGAGTTCTCTGTTAGTCTACTCAAAAGTCTGTCAACTTGTGAAGAGCATATCTCGATCAAATCTTCACCAATTCAGTGATTCAAAGTTTGTTGGATTCAGATTGAAGTCATCTACATGCTGTCAAAGTTTGAACACATTCTATTCAGCCATTTTGGAGAACGCGGTGTTGAGGTGATCTCTGGTCATTTTCTGCTACAGTCCTAAAAAGTCGGGGGTATAGCTTATCTTGCTAAATTGATTTCTCTTAGCATAGTTTATCATTTTACATCATTTCACTTGGAATAGGTAGCTTACTAAGCTAATTAGATACCCCTAAAAGGAATTTTTCCAACTCCTACTGTGCTGGTCATACTGAGCAAAATACCAAGCAGGTGTCAAGTCATAAATAGAAGGTTTTCTTGAGTTTGTGACTTCCTGTTTTGATTCAATCATTACACACATCATTTCCAAAGTACATAAGACATTTTATGGTGTCATTGGAAAGCTAAGGAGGTCTAGTTATCAATTGTGAAGCGAAAGAGGGCTAGTACAAAGTAGGTTTAGCAGTACCTACTCAGTCTCTTGGAGCATCCATCCATCTTTCCCAACAATGGTGTCCAAGAAGCTTTCACTAAAATTCTGGTTTGATGCAGTACATACAACTAATCACATTTTGAACAAGTCATCTACAAAAGCTTTAAAGGTAATCACACCTTATGAAGCTTATTATGATAGAAAACCTAATGTGAGTTACTTCAGAGTATTCGGATCACTTTCTTATGTACATGTTGAGAAAAAGGATCGAGGCAAACTAAATGTAAAGGCAAAGAAAGCTGTTTTTATTGGATATCCTGTTGGAACAGAGACAGGTGAAGTTATTCTTTCACGTAATGCTTATATTGTTGAAAATAAGATTTATGATAAAGAAGCAAAAATTCCAAAGTTCATTAGTGAAAAATGACTATGAATTTTTTAGAAGGAATCTGGATTTACATGTTGAGCCATATCAGCCGGGAGTTAAAATTCCTAGGATTCAAGAAAGAGTTGAAGAAAGAGGAATTTCACAACCTTCTACAAAGTCAGTTCCACATGAGACTTTGGTTCCAGAAATGGAAGAAAGTACTAGAGTTCTAGAAAAAGATCATGTAAGTTTTGCTGAAGACTTTGAGATTCATGATATTTTGGCACTTATGACAGTCGAAGATGAACCTGCATGTGTTAAAGATGCACTTAACATTCTTTTTTGGAGAAAAGTTATGCAAGAAGAGATTGATTCTATTCATAAGAATCAAACTTGCAATGTGAGTTACCAGAGGGAAATAAAGCTATAGGTGTAAAATGGATCTTCAAAATCAAAAGGAAAGTAGATAGTACTATTGACAGGTACAAAGCAAGATTGGTTGTCGAAGGATATGCACAACAAAAAGGTATTGATTATGATGAGACATTCGCTCCTACATCTAGGATGAATGTTATTAGGTCAATATTTGATTTAGCAGCACATTTTGGTTGGCATATATATCAACTTGACATAAAGACTTCTTTTCTAAATGGTGATTTACATGAGGATGTGTATATTCAGGAGCTAGAAGGTTTTGAAGAGATAGGTAAAGAACATTTGGTATGTAAGCTTATAAAAGCTTTGTATGGACTAAAACTGGCACCCAAAGCATGGTATGAAAAGATACATACATATCTTTTATTCATCGGTTTCCATAACTCAGATGCAGCTCCAACTCTTTATGTCAAAGCTGAACTAGGTATGATGATTATTGTTGGGAAAGATGGATGGATGCTCCAAGAGACTGGATGCTCCTTAGCTTTCCAATGACACCATAAAATGTCCTATGTACTTTGGAAATGATGTGTGTAATGATTGAATCAAAACATATAACTTTGGAAGTCACAAACTCAAGAAAACCTTCTATTTATGTCTTGACACCTGCTGGGTATTTTGCTCAGTATGACCAGCACAATAGGAATTGAAAAATTTCCTTTTAGGGGTATCTAATTAGCTTAGTAAGCTACCTATTCCAGGTGGAATGATGTAAAATGATAAACTATGCTAAGAGAAATCAATTTAGCAAGTTAAGCTATACCCCCGACTTTTTAGGACTGTAGCAGAAAAAGACCAAAGATCACCTCGATGCAAATTTCACCAAAATGGCTGCATAGAATGTCTTCAAACTTTGAAAACATGTAGATTACTTCAAGCTGAATCCAACAAGCTTTGAATCACTGAATTTGATAAAGAATTGACCGAGATATACCTTTGACAAGTTGACAGACTTTTGAGTAGACTAAGAGAGAACTCAGAGATGGACAATATGAATGTATGTATTAATGAACATTTGTATACAACTCCATTGGCATGAATATCATTGCCAAATGGTGTAGAGAGGTGTGGGCTAGAGTGTAGACCTCACACAAAATGCTAGGCTCGGGAGTGCTCTCTCTCTCCCGTGACTTTTCATGTCCATTTTTATAGGAATGAGTAAAAAATTTGAATTCAAATTCAAACTTTTGGCTCCCTATGATCAAGCTCCTAAATGCTTGGAGATTCCACGAATCCTTTTGATAGGTGATTATAAGAGATTCCAAGTCAATTTGACTTTTACAATGAGGTAAAGTGGTGATTGACCACTAGCATATGTTCCTATGCTTCTTCATGTGTGTATAGACTTCAATGCATCCTTTGAGCCAAATGTGTAGGCTTGTAATTTACACCAACAGCTCCCTCTCAATTCCACGAATCCTTTTGGTAGGTGATTATAAGAGATTCCAAGTCAATTTGACTTTTACAATGAGGTAAAGTGGTGATTGACCACTAGCATATGTTCCTATGCTTCTTCATGTGTGTATAGACTTCAATGCATCCTTTGAGCCAAATGTGTAGGCTTGTAATTTACACCAACATCTCCCCCTCAAGCCAAACATTTTGGCTTAAGTCTTCATCTTCAATCTTCAAGTATATCCTGCAATCCAATCATGGATTTGAACGTGCAAAGTTTGGTTCCATCCAAAGCTTTAGTCAACAAATCTGCACATTGCATGTTGGTTGATACATAGGTTAGTTGAATGTCCTTACTTATCAATTTCTCTCTCACATAATGGTAATGAACCTCTATGTGTTTGGTCCTAGCATGATAAATAGGATTAGCTGCAATGTGAAGAGAACTTGTAATATCTCCAAAGATAGTTGGTGACCTAGTATATAATCCCAATTCTGTATACAAAAGCTTAATCCATATTGCTTCTTGTGTGGCATTAGCCAGCCCTCTATACTCTGCCTCTATGGAAGACAAAGCAACAGTAGGTTGCTTCTTTGAAGACCATGAAATTGGTTTGTCACCTGCAAAAGAAATATATCCAGAAGTGCTCCTCCTATCATCCTTGCATCCTGCCCAATCTGCATCTGAATAAATTTTGATATCAATATCTGAAGTGTAAGGGAAATACAAACCATGGTTCTGTGTACCCTTGAGATACTTCAGGATTCTCTTGGCAGCCTCTAAGTGAGGTATCCTTGGCTTGTGCATAAATTGACTTAGCACACTAACTCCATATGCAATATCTGTCCTTGTTAAGGTAGCATAGTTCAAACTACCCACCATACTTTGATAACCTGTAATGTCATTGACTTCATCACCTTCATGGGCACTTAGTTTTAGGTTTACCTCCATTGGAGTGCTTGCTACTTTGGCATCCTGCAAGTGAAACTTCTTCAATATGTCCTGTATATACTTTTTCTGAGTAATATATATCCTTGAATTAGTGTAGACTAATTCAACTCCCAAAAAATACTTCAATAGACCAAGATCATTGATCTTGAACTCCTTCATCATTTGACTTTTGATATATTTGATTCCATTGACATCATTACCTGTAATGATGATGTCATCAACATAAACACAAAGGTATATTACCTCTGAATTACTTCTCTTGATGAACAGAGAAGTATCTACCTTGCTCATGACAAATCCTTAGTCTTGGAGATATGTAGTTAACCTGTAATTCCATGCCCTAGGTGCTTGCTTCAATCCATAAAAAGCCTTTTTCAATTTGCAAACATATGTTACCTTCTTAGGATCCTCATAGCAAGGAGGTTGTGACATATATACCTCCTCTAAAATCCATCCATTCAAGAAAGCATTCTTGACATCCAATTGGTACATATTCCCATTTTTTGATGCAGCCACACTTACCAACACTCTGATTGTTGGCATCTTGGACACAAGTGAGAATGTCTCCTCATAGTCAATGCCTTGGGTTTGTGCAAAACCCTTGGCTTCCAATCTGGCTTTGTACCTATTGATTGTGCCATCAGAATTTCTTTTAAGCTTATAGATCCATCTGGATCCTATTACCTTCACTGAGTCCTTCTTAGGTACTAACTCCCATGTGTCACTTTCTTTGAGTGCTTCAATCTCCTCATCCATAGCTTCTTTCCATTCTGATTTTGTTATTGCTTCTTCATATGATCCTGGTTCTTCATTTGACAAATCTTTGGCAAGATAAACAGAATGTTTAGTAACAAAAGATGTATCATATCCATATCTGATAGGTTTCTTGCTTTCTCTTTGTGATCTTCTAAATGGTTGAGTTGAAGATTCAGGTATGTCTTCAAGCTTCTTCATCTTCATTTTGCCTTTGGACTTCCATGCTTTGAATTCTTCAAGGTTGATAGTATCTTCATCATCTGAACTTGAGGCTTCATTCTGAGTAGGTTCCTCCTTTGTAAGACTTGGAAATTCCTCTTCCAAATCATAGGGTAATTTGATCTTCCTGCATTCATTCTCATACCAAGAATCATTTTCATCAAAGACAACATCTCTGCTTACCATGAATCCCTTATTGATGGGATTATAAAACCTGTAACCTTTTTTATTTAAATCATATCCAATAAAGATGCATTTTTTAGCCTTTGGATCTAGCTTACCTCTTATCTGAGAAGGAATGTGTACATATGCTACCCATCCAAATATTTTGCAATTATCAAGTGAGGGTCTCTTACCTGGCCATGCTTCATAGGGTGTCATGCCATCAAGAGACTTAGATGGTAACCTGTTTATGAGATAAGTGGCAGTGGAAACACTCTCTGCCCATAGATAGTTAGGTAACCTTTTCTCATTAAGCATAGATCTAGCTGCCTCAACAATTAATCTATTTCCTCTCTCAGCTACCCCATTCTGTTCAGGAGAATACCTTGTGGTTATCTCTCTTTTGATGCCTCTGTCCTGCAAGAAGTTTTCAAATTCATTGGAGAAGTATTCACCTCCTCCATCTGACCTTAACCTCTTCAAATTCCTTCCTTTCTGGTTTTCAACTAATGCAAGATATTTTTTAAAGAAATTAAATACCTCATCCTTGTGCTTCATAAAGTACAATACAGTCCATCTGCTATAATCATCAATGAAAGATATATAGTACCTTGAACCTGAGACTGAGGGGTCTTTGTTTGGTCCCCATACATCTGTGTGGACAAGCTCTAGGTAGTCTTCATGCATGTATCCTTTCCTTGAGAGGGGTAACCTGTGAGACTTCCCAAATTGACAAAAACCATACTTAATAATCATATGTTGCTTGGATACAATAGGTATCCCAAGCACACATTGGTCCCTGCACATTTGTTTCAAAGTTCTTTCTCCTATGTGCCCTAACCTTTTGTGCCAAATCTCAAGCTCTAAAAGTGTCTGATCTTTATAAGTGTATAGTGCAATGTTCTTTGTATCTTCTAACTCAAAAGTGAAAAGTCTACCTGATTTTTCTCCTTTAGCAATCCTCTTGAACCCATGTCTTGGATCCTCCACATATGCTCCATATTGGTTGAATTTGGCCTGCAAACCTTTCTCCACAATCTGACCAATACTCATCAAATTTTTGGTAATGGTTGGTACATAGAGTACCCTACTCAACAAATTCTAATTTCCATCACAAGTCTTAACATTTCCAACTTTAACTACAGAATGCTTTGTGTCATCACCTGTTTGGACTTGATGCTTACCCTTTGGTTCCTCAAGATCAGAGAGTAATGCTACATTGCCAGCCACCAGATTTGAACATCCTGAGTCAATGTAGAATAGGTGGTCATCATTTGTACTTGATTTTGAATTCATGTTCATGATTAGAAGAGAGTCATTCTGCTCCTCTGTGTAGTTGTTGTAATCCTTCATGGATTTGAATCCTCCTTGGTAGTTGTCATTGTAATTATTGTTGTAGTTATTGTTGTAGCCTTGGTGATGGTTGAATCCACCTCTTGACTGTGAGTAGCCACCTCTTTGATATCCTCTTCCTCTCTGATTCTTGTAATTACTGAAACACTCATCTGTAGTATGATTTGATAGACCACAAATGTTGCATGGTGAGGAGTTATAAGATCTCCCCCTACCTTGCTTACCTCCTCTGCCCCTTCCTCTTGAAGATCTACCTCTCCCTGCATAGTTGGCTTGAGAAGTAGAGCCTTCATCTTCCACCTTCTTGCTTTTGCCTTTATCTTTAGACTTCTTATCAATGTATAGGGTAGAAGAGTTATTACCTTTGGATGTGTCTCCATTTTTGTTGAGCTTTGCTTCATGAGTAAATAATTGTCCCATGAGAGTTGTAAGATCTGGAGTGTGCATGTCCATGTAAAGATCCATAGCTGTGGTGAAGCTTTCCCATTTGTCATCAGCCTTGATCCCATTGATCACTTGCCTTACAATCTGTTCTTCTTCAATCTCTTCTCCTATGCTTGCTACTTGATCTGCTACATCTTTAATGTTGGTCACAAATTCTGAAACATCTTGCTTAGGTTGCTTCCTTAATGTTGTGAAATGAATCCACAACCGATTTTTCCTAGCCCTTGTGTTGGAGGAAAAATATGATGACAAGGTTTCCCAAGTCTCTTGGGAATGTCTTACAATTTCTAATATGTGGAAAAAGAAAATCAGATATAGAGTTGAGTAGATAAGACCTTGCCAATGCATCCTTAGCACACCATGTGTTGAGCCTTTCATGTTCTTCCTTGGTTTGCAATCCTCTTGTTTTGAATGAGGGCAATTCCTCATCTCCTGAGATGTATCCATAGAGACTCCTTCCTTGTAGGTAGGTCTTCATCCTTAGAGACCATGCTTGATAGTTGTTCCTATCCAATTTATCAATGAATGAAGGAAAACCATCTCCCATTTTACCTTAGTTTGCTCTGATACCACTGTTGGGAAAGATGGATGGATGCTCCAAGAGACTGAGTAGATACTGCTAAGCCTGCTTTGTACCAGCCCTCTTCTGCTTCAGAGTTGATAACTAGACCTCCTTAGCTTTCCAATGACACCATAAAATGTCCTAGGTACTTTGGAAATGATGTGCGTAATGATTGAATCAAAACATATAACTTTGGAAGTCACAAACTCAAGAAAACCTTCTATTTATGTCTTGACACCTGTTGGGTATTTTGCTCGGTATGACCAGCTCATTAGGAATTGGAAAAATTCCTTTTAGGGGTATCTAATTAGCTTAGTAAGCTACCTATTCTAAGTAGAATGATGTAAAATGATAAACTAGGCTAAGAGAAATCAATTTAGCAAGTTAAGCTATACCCCCAACTTTTTAGGACTGTAGCAGAAAATGACCAGAGATCACCTTGACGCAGATTTCTCCAAAATCTGAATAGAATGTCTTCAAACTCTGACAACATGTAGATTACTTCAAGCTGAATCCAACAAGCTTTGAAGCACTAAATTTAGTGAAGAATTGACCGCGATATGCCCTTGACAAGTTGACAGACTTTTGAGTAGACTAACAGAGAACTTAGAGATGGACAATGTGAATGTATGTATTAATGAACATTTGTATACAACTCCATTGGCATAAATATCATTGCCAAATGGTGTAGAGAGGTGTGGGCTAGAGTGTAGACCTCACACACACTAAAAAAGAAATAATGCTAAGCTCGAGAGTGCTCTCTCTCTCCCGCGACTTTTCATGTCCATTTTTATAGGAATGAGTAAAAAATTTGAATTCAAATTCAAACTTTTGGCTCCCTATGATCAAGCTCCTAAATGCTTGGAGATATTCTTTCAATCAAACAACTAATTTTCCACGAATCCTTTTGGTAGGTGATTACAAGAGATTCCAAATCAATTTGACTTTTACAATGAGGTAAAGTGGTGATTAACCACTAGCATATGTTCCTATGCTTCTTCATGTATGTATAAACTTCAATGCATCCTTTGAGCCAAACTTGTAGGCTTGTAATTTACACCAACAATTATAGCAATCATTTATGTGGATGATATTATAATCATAGGTCCCAGAGATGAAGATTTGCAGATGTTCAAAGAACAATTGAAGCAATCATTTGATTTGAATGATTTGGGAATCTTGCATTATTATCTTGGGATTCAATTTTTGTTTAAAGATGAGTGTATCTATATGACACAACAGAAGTACATCGAGAAACTTTTAGAAAGGTTTCAAATGAGTGATTCTAAACCTATGCAAACACCTATGGATCAGAACGTGTCTTTATAGATGATAGCTGATGTAGAATCATTTGATGCTACTTTATATAGTCAAGAAGTTGGGTGCTTGATATATCTTTGTAATACACGTCCTCATGTGCAATTTTTAGTTTCTCAAGTATCAAGGTTCATGCAAAATCCAACAGCATTACATTGGAAAGCAGTAAAGCGGATCTTTCAAATTTGAAGGGAACTTCAAATTATGCTATGGTATTTTTGAAATCTACACATTTGTTACTAAAAGGATTTTCAGATTCTGATTGGGCAGGTGATAGAAACACTAGAAGAAGTACTAGTGGATTTTGTTTTTATCTTGGAGATTGTCTTATTTCATGGCTCTCAAAGAGACAACCCACTATTGCAACTTCATCATGTGAAGCTGAATATCATGCAACATTTACTACTACTCTAGAGTCCGTTTGGTTGCAAAGGATTTTCAATTATCTAGATGTAAGAGTACATGAACCTATTAAAATATTTTCAGATAGCCAGAGTGCAATAGCTATAGCAAAGAATCCAGTGCGTCATGCAAGGATAAAGCATATAGAGGTACACTACCACTATATTCGAGAGAAAATAGCAAAGAAGCACATTGAGCTGGTTTATGTTCCTTCTAGTGAGAATGTTGCAGATATATTTACCAAAGCATTGACGAGAGATAATCATGAGAAGATGTGCAAGTTACTAAAGCTTGTACCAACATGACATTGAAGGAGGGATTGTTGGAAGTCAATGTCCATATGGTCCACATTCCAACAATTCTACATTTTGGACTTAGCATTTTTTGTACAGTTTGGGTAAAACTTTTTTAGGCTAAATAGATAGAGCTTGGCAAGAGCTATATAGTAGTATGCTTCATTTTTCCATCAGAGGTCAGAACAAGGAGAAAAGTAAAACCCTAATACAACTCAAAATGAAGGATGATCATTTTCTGGAGGTCCAAACACTAAAAATCTAAGTTATGAAGTCTTGTTATTAAAAGAAGGTTAATTCTTGGTGACAAAATTAAAGAAAAAGCTATTTTTAAATTAATTGCAAGTTTTAAGGTAAAAAACAAAAGCCATTGTAAAAAATAACGATTGCATCATTGGAAGGCGGAAAAATTAGCTTTTCGCAAATTTTTTTTCGCTAGCTTTATTGGGAGATCATAATACTATATAAGGAGCATGTGGGCACACTTCTTAACAATCTCAAGCTAGAGTTTTAGAATTCTGAGGCTTTGGAGGTGAAGATTTGGTGAAGGAGAGGCTACTCTCTTGAAGCAAGGAGTCTTCTACAAGGTGGTGGAAGCTATCTTTTGTAAGTTAGCCTTATATTCTGTTTTTAGGGTTTTTGAACCCTAATTTCAGAATTAGGGTTTGTTGATTTTCAGATTTGTTGCACTTTCTTGTGAGGTTAGGTTCACTTCGTTGCTCATTCGCTTCACACACACTCAGATTATAACAGCATAATCTGAATTTTGTATCATCATCTTCTTGGCTATTCTTCCATTAGTGAGTGCACCACATTATATGGTTGAGCATCTACTTTTTAGTGAGTAAGCATGTTGCTTACGTTCCCTATCCTTGTCTCAAGATCTCTTTCTTTCTATCTCTCTCCCATGTTGTAATTTAAACATCTACTTTTTAGTGAGTAAGCATGTTGCTTACGTTCCCTATCCTTGTCTCAAGATCTCTTTCTTTCTATCTCTCACATATCATCTTGATTAATTAAGTGTGTATGCTCAAAGGTTTTTAGTATTGGAACGATCGAGGGGCCCCAAATTCCAAGCTTGTGGATATCTAATAGAAGCCTTTGTTAGAACCTAGAATAGAGGAAATCATCCTCAAAGATTCCATGATCTACAAAGAATGAAAGTGGCATTTTGATAATAAAAGATATATTCAAGATTTGAAATATGTAAAGTAATACATTTAGGAAGAGATGAGAATTTTCAAGTAAAAAGAATTGCCCTTTTGTAAAAAGGAAAAATTGAGACAAGGGTTAGTTTTACGAAGGCCTCATGAGTTAGAAACTTAGAGGTAAGAGATCTCAAGGTAAATTGAAACTTTAGAAGATAACTCTAAGTACACCTACAAGGTTAGGATGCTTATAAATTAAGTATCTAGTTCATAAGTAGTTACTATAATTACATAGCCATGAGTTCTAGTGCACATTTCTATGTGTATAGAATAAAGGAGTTTATTTCACATGAAGTATAGACTTCAGATTTGTGGAATAAAAAGGGCAAATCAGGTTTTATTAGAATACCTTAGTTAGAAATAGTAAAAGACAAGTTGTGTAAGAAGTTCCTCGATTTGGAGGTTTAGACATAGACTTTAGAGTTCCTAGCTTTATAGAAGGAATCATATCTTGACTCTATAACATTTTAGAAAGGGCAGATGCAGTAGTTTTAGCTATCTATCTACATCAGAATGAAGAATAGAGATCCTAGGTGGACTCATCTTCATTAAGCAAGCAAGGCAAGTTTGTAGGCCACGAACTCTAGAATGACCCAGATACACAAAAAGGCAAGGTTTGTAGCAAACAAGCAAAGCAAGTCTGTGGGTCACATATTCAAGAATGACAAAGATATACAGAAAAGCAAGGTTTGCAAAGAGCAAACAAGGCAAGGCTATAATCTAAGACCCTAGCAGGGAGTGAGACAAGGTTATATAGCAAGGCATGGTTGGCATTTATTAGACAAGGCAAGGTTGTCTCGAGTAGGGAGTGATTATACATCAATGCAAGGTCTACGAGTAAGAAAGTTAGTTCCAAATGGAAGACAAGTTCAGAAGCAAGTTTGATGTTTTTATTTCTAGTACATCATAAATAGTGATCAAGTAAAATGATCAAGCTTGAGCATGAGGGGAGACGACTACTAATTCATGGAGAACCAAATCTCTAAGAGACGTGATTGGTAAACACTACCAAGTTGCTTAAAGTTGATTCTAAGTTTATTTATTTTCTATATTTTGTGCATTTATCATGTAGTATGATGGATTCATGTAGTCATGGAGACTCTCGTTGGAATGCTTCAGCACTTTCAGTGAAAGTGAGAGCAAAATTCCAAGATTTGTTCTTGAAAGAATTATTGAAAAGGCTGAATAGACCTAACTATTCACCCTTTACCTAACTATTCATCCTTTGCCGCATCAGCTCTTCTAGTGAAGAAGAAAGATGGATCTTATAGGATGTGCATCGAATACTGAGCACTCAATATGATTACTATCAGACATGGCTATCCTATGCCTAGGATTGATGATCTTTCAGATGCTCTAGATGGAGCCGTTGTATTTAGTAAAATAGATTTTACAAGTGGCTACCATCAGCCCAGAGTAAGAGATCATGATAAGACTCAATTAATCCAGAGAAGATTTAGTTGTTTCTTTGGAGGATAGAGTATCTACCAATCGATTCAAATGGATCCCAAGAAGGTTTCAGTCATATTATCTTGGCCTACTCCTCAGGATTAAGGGCAATTACGGTCACTTTTAGGACTTTCCAGTTTCTATCAGAAATTCATCTCTTCATATTCATCGATAGCAGTGCCTATGACGAACTTCCTTCAAGGAAAAGTTCCATTTGCATGGAAGAAATAGCAGCACAATAGTTTTGATACTCTAAAACAAGCTATTTTAGAGGCTCCGATACTCAAAGTGATAGATTCATAGATCCTCTTTGAGTTAGAGATAGATGCTTGTGGCATAGCCATAGGGACAATTTTGAGCCAAGATGGAAGGCCAATAGCTTTTGAGAGTAAGAAATTGACCAGTGCATAGTGCAAGTGGCCAATGCATGGACAGGAGTTCTATGTAGTGGTGTATTTACTTAAAGTCTAGAGACACTATCTTGATGGTGCAGACTTTAAGGTATACACAAATCACCATACACTTGAGTATTTTTTTCCTAGTCAGCGAGATCTTCGAGGCAATCAGGCTCGTTGGGCTGAGCTCATATAAGAGTTTCACATGGAAATCCTGTATAGAAGAGCAAAGAGACTATAGTTGTTGATGCATTATCACGGATAATGTATCAAATGAGCTTTACAATTCTAGAAAGCTCATTGCTTCAAAAGATAAAGGAAGCATAGGTGGAAGATCCACATTCAAGCCATCAGTGATGACTCTATTATAGGAGACGGGATAGTTCTAGCTTATTCTTCCCCTAGCAGAGCGAACAAGTCCATTCTATATTCCATTTTCTCACAGGAGATTGGAATAGTTAGATAGAAAGGAAAGGTTTGCGCACCAGATTCCCTGGATTTGAGACGAAAAAAACATGCATGATAATTATGATGTGCCTTGCACAGGACATGCAAGTGTTGACAAGACAATACAGTTTGTTCGAAGAACATTTTGGTGGCCTGGATAGCCAGAGATGTCCACACTTATGTTTAACAGGCTTTATGTGTCAGGTCAATAAAGAAAAAAGGGTAAAGACACCAGGTATTTTGTATCCTTTAGAGATTCAAGATCAAAACTGGGACAGTGTATCCATGGACTTCATAGTCCTATTACCGCGGACCGAAAGGAAGTGGGATACTATCCTAGTTGCGCTAAACATATGGATGATCCATAGGGATCATGACTTTGGTCCATAGGGATCAGTTCATACCCACACAAGGGACGACAAGAACTCCACATAGGGACCAATCTACTTGATCCACAGGGATCAATCCATTTCATCCATAGGTAGCAAACTTGTTTATCAAGCATGTCTTCAAATTGCATGGGTTGCCGACATCCATAGTTTTAGGTTGGGATGTCAGATTCATAGGACCGTGAGGGTCAACCAGTTTTTAGAGGACATGTTGAAGGCATATGAGTCTGAGGGCCAAATAGATTGGGATAGTTCTTTGCCACTGGTTGATTTTTCTTTTGAGATGAACTATGGCATGAATCCCAATGCTCCAAGTACCATAGGCATGCCAAAGAAGTGTCTTAGCGCTTCCGAGTTCTTAACAAACATCCAAGCAAATTCAGAAATAGCTATAGCCAAGATGCAGCAAGCAGCTGATAGGGCTAACTAAAGAGTATGCTGATAGGAAGAGATCTCCTAGATCCTTTGAGGAGAGAGACATAGTCTTTCTTTAGGTATAAGCTAGATCTACTTCACTCTCCACAAGGAAGTGTAGTCAGCTATCACCAAGGTTTTGTGGACCTTGGAAGATAGTTAAAAAGCTAAGTGAAGTTGCATACCGATTAGAGCCTCCTCCACCTTGCAAAGTTCACCTAGTATTTCATGTTAGTAAACTTCGGATGTATATTTCTAGGGAGGATAATCCAATAGAACATATTGTTTCTTTGCAAGAAAGTAAAAGCATGGATCATTCTCGAGATAGGATACTAGATCGAAGATTGAAGCGATTGAGGAATCGTGTCATCCAGGAGTATCTAGTAGCCTGGACAAGATTACCCCTTACTGACTCTACTTGGGAATCAGAAGCTCTAGTTCACAATTACTTTCCCTCATTGATCATTGAGGACAATGAACTTTAGAAGGGGGAGAGGGTGTCAAACATTGATCCAGAGGGATCATTGATCCACAGGGATAAGCTCACATTGATCCATAGGGATCAGTTCACATTGATCCATAGGGATCAGTTCACATTGATCCATAGGGATCGATCCATGTGTGTGAGGGACAAGGGCTAGCTAGCCAAGGTCCCAAGCTCAGGGGATACCCTAAGGTACATTGGTAGTAATGGGGAGTACTTGGGTAGTAATGGGAATAAGTGTTGCATGATGGCCACATGTTCAGACTAGACTTTTTTAGATCATTGCTATTCTTAGAGTGCATCATTGCTATTTATTAAAGTACAAGAGGGTATATATGGATGGGAGGAGAGTCGTACACACATCATTCAATCTCTTTCTAACACTGATGCTCTTCCTAATTCCATCACAGGTATTCTTTCAGTAGACTCAGGTTAGGGACATAGTTGTTGGTGAGTTCTTCTCGGCTACTCATCTACATCACTCTCGAAGTGGGGTCTGCAAGCTTCGGCAGGCTCATGGTCTCTTTTGAGCTGGTTGATATGTGAGAGATCGCCACCAAGTTTTATCACACCTTGCTGGCCAGTGGCGAGGAGACTACATCTCAGACTTGGCGGGACAGCATGGAGTGTCCTTATACATGTACGAAGGACGGTGACTCACGAGATCAAGACTAGGCTCCTTGCCTCATTCTCGAACAGTTAACTTCTTGATGCTTTATGTGGGTTAGCGAGAGACA
The DNA here is from genome assembly GCA_020310875.1 of Ceratopteris richardii. Classification (NCBI taxonomy): domain Eukaryota; kingdom Viridiplantae; phylum Streptophyta; class Polypodiopsida; order Polypodiales; family Pteridaceae; genus Ceratopteris; species Ceratopteris richardii. Next base: position 61,310,107 of record CM035443.1, read on the forward strand.
GATGCCCCAACAAGGATGGTCTCCTTCCTCCTTTCTTTATTTGCTATTGGGGGATCTTGGAGGAAGGGCTTAGGCTTGCCTTCCACGAGATCATGGAGGGGGGTACCTTATTTGAGATGCTTTCCAAGGGGCTGATTTTCCTCATCCCTAAGGAGGGGGGGGGGGAATCTTTATGATTTCAGACATTCGGAGCCGATCACGATTCTCGACCAAGCCTACAAAATTCTTGTGAAGGCTTGGAGTTTGAGATTATAGTAGATACTTGAGTCCTTGATCCAGCTAACACGAGCAGGTTTTGTCAAGGTTCATTAGCAAGAGCAAGTGGAAAGGGAAGAAGAAAGGACCAAAGCAAGACAAAGACAAAGGTCAGAATGTTCAACCTTGTGCCATATGCGATAAGACCAACCACACCACTCAGAATCGCTGGTTCAATGGGAAGACCCAGAAACGAAGTGGAAGAGGTGGATATGGCAGCAATAGAGGCAGAGGTGGACACAACTTCAACAATAACAATAAAAGCTATAATAGAAGGGACTACAACAATTATTCAGAAGATCAACCACATGAAGACTCATTGCTTCTTATGAATCTAAGCCACAAAGAAGTTAAAGAAGATGATCATTTGTTCTACATAGATTAAGGATGTTCGAATCATGTTGCAGGCAACATTGCTCTTCTATCTGATTTGGAAAGTCCAAAGCATAGACATGAAGTGCAAATAGGGGATGACACGAAGCACAATGTGGAGAAGATTGGTAATGTCAAAGCTTCCAATGGCAGGACAAACATTTTGAGTAAGGTTCTCTATGTACCCACTATCACTAAAAACCTAATAAGTGTAGGCCAAATAGTTGAAAAAGGCTTGCAAGTTAGGTTCACCCAACATGGAGCTTTTGTGGAAGATCCATGTCAAGGCTTCAAGAAGATAGCCCGAGGTGAGAAGCATGGTAGGCTCTTTACTTTTGAAGTAGGAGAAACCAGGAACATAGCTCTATTCAACTTTGGGTCTCAAACCCTAAGTGAGCTTGAAGTGTGGCATAAGAGACTTGCTCATGTGAATGAAAGAACCTTGAAGGATATATGCAGGGATCAAAGTGTTCTAGGACTGCTGAACATATCAAAGCAACACATGATCAACAGGTGTGATGCATGTCAGATTGGGAAGGCACAAAGACAACCATTCAACCACAAAGGCTACATCCACAACAACTTATTGGACTTAATACACACAGATGTATGGGGACCAAGTCAAGAACCTTCATTGGCACGATCAAGGTATTATGTCTCATTTATTGACGACCATAGTAGATGGACTGTTCTATACTTTATCAAGAGTAAGAATGAAGTGTTTGATTGCTTCAAGAAGTATCTTGCACATGTGGAGAATCATACAGGTAGATCACTAAAGAAGCTCATATCTGATGGAGGGGGAGAATACTTCTGCAAAGAGTTTGATGAGTTCTTGCAGGACAAAGGTATCAAAAGGGAAGTGACTACTAGGTACTCTCCTCAACTAAATGGAATTGCAGAGAGGAGAAACAAGACATTGGTTGGATCAGCCCAAACAATTCTTGAAGAGAAGAAGTTGCCACATTATCTATGGGCAGAAGCTATTTCAACTGCTGTGTACCTTGTCAATCGACTACCATCCAAATCACTTCAAGGTATGACTCCTTATGAAGCATGGCATGGAAGAAAACCTAGTCTTGGACATTGCAAGGTTTTTGGTTGTTATGTTCATGTACCATCACAAATAAGAGGTAAGCTAGATGAAAGGGCAACAAAGGCAGTTTTTATTGGATATGATTCAACTCAGATGGGTTACAGGTTCTTCAATGCTTCAACCAAGCAATTCACTACAAGTAGAGATGTTGTGTTTGAAGAACACAGGTCTTGGTATGATGAAGACAAAAAAAAGGTAACACTACCATATGATCTTGATTCTGACTCTCATCAATTAGGAAGCAAGCATGATACACAAGTCCAGGATCCAAGAAGTGATACAGACGATGACCAAGATGAAAGAGAAAGGGATTACAAGCTATGGAAGTCAAGAGGCAAAGCAAAGATGCAAGAGGTTGGAGAATGCTCAAAACAAGCACCTAGAAGATCAGCAAGAGAGAAGAAACAACCAGAAAGGTATGGATATGATTCCACATTTGTTACGAAGCATTCAATCTACTTGGGAAAAGACTCTATTTCAAAGGAACCCTCAACCTATGAAGAGGCAAAGGGAAACCCTAATTGGGAAAAGGCCATGAAAGAAGAGATAGATGCATTGAAGGAGATGGACACTTGGGATTTGGTTCCAAGGTCGCCGAATCAAAAGGTAATTGGTTGCACATGGGTATATAAAGTTAAAAGAAACTCAGATGGATTAGTTTGCAGGTACAAGGCAAGATTAGTTGCCAAAGGATGCTCACAAACTCATGGTATAGACTATGAGGAAACATTCTCACCTGTTGCAAAGATCGGGACATTGATAAGTGTAGCTACTGCAAGAAGACTCCTCCAACTTGATGTGAAAAATGCATTCTTAAATGGTTGGATAAGTGAAGAGGTATACATGTCACAACCACCAGGTTTTGAAAACCCTAATCATCCATCTTATGTTTGCAGACTTAAGAAAGCATTGTATGGATTGAAACAAGCTCCTAGAGCTTGGAATTACAGGTTGGTTACATATCTTCAAGATCAAGGGTTCAAAGCTAGCAGCTTAGATCCTTCTCTATTCATCAAAAGGGATCACAATGAGGTTATCTATCTATGTGTATATGTAGATCATATTATTGTGACAGGTGATGATCTAAATGGCATTCAAAGGATCAAGAGACACATGCAAGAGGAGTTCAAAATCAGTGACCTAGGTGAGCTCACATATTTCCTAGGTATGCAGGTGATATATACAGATGAAGGAATGTATTTGACTCAAAGAAGATACATTCAGGATCTTCTTCTCAAGTTCAAAATGGAGAACACTAAACCTGCACGTACACCTTTGGAGATGAATCATAAACTTAGTGTTTATGAAGGTGAGAAAATTGAAGACATTAAAGAGGATCAAAGCTTGGTAGGTAGCTTGATATATGCTTCTCATACAAGGGCAGACATCTCATATAGTGTGGGAGTGCTTAGTCAGCTCATGCACTCACCGAGAAGACCACACATGGATGCGACTAAGAGAGTACTTAAGTATCTCAAAGGTACAATAAAGGAAGGTATATTCTATCCTTACTCTTCAGATTTGGATATCAAAATCTACTCAGATGCAGATTGGGCAGGAGCTAAGGATGATAGAAAAAGTACATCTGGTTACTTAGCATTTGCAGGTTCGAAGCTACTGTCATGGAGTTCCAAGAAGCAACCAACAGTTGCTTTATCCTCAACTGAAGCAAAGTACAGAGGCTTGACCAAAGCAACCCAAGAGGCAATATGGTTAAAAGCATTGTAGGTCTATTTGAGTCTCCATAAGCTCAAGGGCTGGTCTTGTGCCGGTTGGCTTGACCAAACTTCGTCGCTTTGAAACGCACTTTTCTACCTTCTACAAGCTTCTCCAAGTTCTTTCAGATTTCATGCCCATCTTTTACACAAGCCACTTACACTTCTTACGAGAGTATGCTTCTTCCAATGTCCTACTTGGAAAGACTTTTACAAAACTTTTCTTGAGAATGTAGATTATTATATGTAGACTACCATGTTCACAAGCTCAACCCAAAATGTGTTCCTCAAATTTCTTCATGTCAACGTACAATGGGAGATCTCCAAAATGGTTTAGTTCTAGCATTTGAAAGCACCATTCTATTGCAAAGTATGTGTTGTGGCGAGTTGGCAGTAAATGCTCTTTTTCTTGCAAAAGTTTTCAAAAACTATTGAAGTGAACCTAGCTTCCTAGTCTTAGTGAAGCTTCTTCACCTTCATCTTTGCTTCATTCTAAAAAAATTTTAGCTAGTCTTTCAATTCACCAGAATCATTAGATTCATCATGAAAGAAGCACACCTACATATTTTATCTCATTTTTTCCTCATAGATCAGCATGTACCAAATCTAGAGGAGATCTTTCTTGAACCTTGCTAGCTCGTGGGAATGTATTTCTTTATTGTTTGCCCATCATTTAAAACTCCCATGGCTTCTTTGCTTCAGTGATGAACAATGGGTCAGTGAGTATTCCGGTCTTCTACATGTGTTTGGATATGGGATGCCGTATACATGGAAACCTCTCATTCTATAACCCACTTGTGCTAGCCTCTGCTATGACCATAAGAATAGTGAGCTCATATAGGTTGTTCCTTCTCATCCCTTTAGTGATAAGGTTGTTGGAACTATAGAGAATTTTTGCATGAGCCTTAGAGAATGTCACACTATGCCCCAAGTCAGGAATGTCCATCATGGATAACAAGTTTCTCTAAATCTATGGGACAAATAGAAAATACCAGATTTTCTTAGTTTTTCCAAGTGAAGATACAAATAAGTCCCATTATTCTCTAAGGTCACATTCATGGATCTTGCTAAAGGTCACAATGAACTATATAGATCCTTCCATCCAATGATGTCATGTCGGAGCATGAAGATTACTTTTTGTCTGCCCCTGCTACACTACAAGAAATAGGGGGCCATAGCGACGCCTCCGAATTGGAAAAAAAAAGGGATTCATCGCTTATGCGATGCTAGCGTCCCATAAGCGACGGTGTTGTTTTTGGATTTTTTTCTTTTAGGAGCCTTCGTCGCATAAGCGACGGTAGCGTCGCTTATGCCACGCTAAAAGTATGCGTCACAAATAGCGTCACTAACTAGCAATGTTATTTGTGACGTTGGCAAACTAGCTGTGACATTTTAGCATCGCATAAGCGACATCCTGTGTTCCAGAGCGTCACATAAGCGATGCTCTGGAATGTTAAAAAAATTTTCGATTTCTCCCGGCACATTTGTGCCAGGATTTGACACGAGAGAGCAAGAGAGAAAGAGAGAGAGAGAGAGAGAGAGAGAGAGAGAGAGAGAGAGAGAGAGAGAGAGAGAGAGAGAGAGAGAGAGAGAGAGAGAGAGAGAGAGAGAGAGAGAGAGAGAGAGCAAGGTTTTGTCGTTGAAGCCAGGTATGCATGCACACACACACATACATATGCATACACACACATATACACACATAGACACACACACACATACACATAGACACACACACACATACACACACATATACACACACATGGACACACACATATACACACACATATACACACATATACACATAATGATGCATACACACACATATACATGCATACACACACACATACATGCACACACACATATATGCATATACACACATATGCATACATAATGCACATGCATACATACACATACATAATCCATACACACTCATATGCATACATAATGCATACACAATGAATACACACACATATGCATACATACATGCATACACATACAGACATAGACGCATACACACACACATACACATACAAACACATAAACACATACACACTCATAGACACACACACATACACACTCATATACACACACACATATGTTGGCGCAATTCCCAAGCCTACACATTTGGCTTGAAGTCCATACACATATGGAGAAGCACGGGAACCAATGCTTGAAGATAATTACCCATTTATCTTTTTGTAAAAGTCACATTTGACTTGGAATCTTTATAAACACCTACCAAAAAGAACTTGTGGAAAAGTTAGCTTTGATTGATGGAATATCTCCTAGGATGTAGGAGCATGATTATAGAGAGCCAAAAGTTTGAATTCAAATTCAAACTTTGAACTCAACTACTATAAAAGTGATCATCAAAAAGTTGCAGGCAAAAGTGATACTTTTCGAGCTTCTCATTATCATTTTTGAGTGTGTGTGAGGCCTATACTCTAGCCCATACCTATCTACACCATTAAGCAATGATATTCAATCTTATGTCATTGTACAACATTGTTCATTAATACATATATCTACATTGTTCATTTCTGAGTTCTCTGTCATAATGTTTGAAAGTCTGTCAACTTGTGGAGAGCATATCTCACTCCTTACTTTACCAAATTCAAAGATCTATAGCTTGTTAGAACCAGCTCAAAGTTTTCTAAATGCTTTCAAAATTTGAACGATTTCTATTCAGCAATTTCAGAGAAAAGGTCGTCGAAGTGATCACTCGTCAAAGTATGCAACAATCCTAAAATATCGGGGGTAAAGGTTTACTTGCTAAATTGATTTCTTTGAGCATAGTTAATATTTTTATGTCATTCCACTTGGAGTAGCTAGCTTGCTAAGCTAATCAGATACCCCTAAAAGGAATTTTTCCAATTCCTATTGTGCTGGTCATACTGAGCAAAAGATACAACAGGTGTCAAGTAAAAAATAGAAAGTTTTCTTGAAGACTTGAAGTTCAAAGTTGTCTTTTTTGGTTCAACTTTTGCATACATCATTTCCAAAGTCCATAGGCCATTTTATGGTGTCATTGGATAGCTAAGAAGATCTAGTTATCAAATCTGAAGCATCAAAGGGCTGGTACAAAGCAGGATTTGGTAGTACCTACTAATTATCTTGAAGTGTCCATCCATCATTCCCAAGAGTGCTATTAGAGAAAGTTAAGGTAAAATGTGAGATGGTTTTCCTTCATTTATTGATAAATTGGACAGGAACAACTATCAGGCATGGTCTCTAAAGATGAAGACATACCTACAAGGAAGGAGTCTTTATGGATACATCTCAGGAGATGAGGAATTGCCCTCATTCAAAACCAGAGGACTACCAACAAAGGAAGAACATGAAAAACTCAACACATGGTATGCCAAGGATGCATTAGCAAGGTCTTACTTACTCAACTCCATCTCTGATTGTTTTTACCAAGTCAGAATATTCTTCCTACTTCACATGATGAAATGAAGAAGATAATCAACAATCTTGGCATAGATTATCAATGTTTTCAATATGCAGACTCTTTGACATGTCCCAAATGTCAATCTCCTCGATATAAGGGCGAAGAAGGAAAAATCCCTAAAAAGGTATTGAGACATTTTCCATTGGCTCCACCGATTAGACATATGTTTCAAAGCCCCGAATTATCAAAGCTTTTGACATGGGGACATGATCATAAAAGTACTGATGGAATAATCAGAATTCCTCATGATAGTGTTGCTTTTCAGCATATTGATTCTACATGGCCTGAATTTGCAAAAAATCCACAGAATCTAAAGTTATGAGTTGCATTAGATGGGGTTAATCCATTCTCCATGAAATCCAATAAATGGTCAACATGGCCAGTAGTAGTCATAAACTACAATCTTCCGCCATATCTTAGCATTAAAAAGGAACATTTAATGCTTTCACTTTTAATCCTGGGAAAAAGACAAGTTAAAGATATGAATATATATCTTGCTCCTCTCATTGACGATCTCCAAGAGTTATGGAGAGGTATTAATGTCATTGATGTATCGAAAAGCATCAATGAAAGACATATTACGGTTCGTGGTATTGTGCCTTGGACTATTCATGACTTTCTAGGATATGGTGTTTATTCAAGTATTGATGTAATTTTTTATTCAATATGCATGTAATAAATATAATTTAATCTAATTATATTTTTATCCTTTTCATGATGCAGGAATATCTAGTAAGGGTTCTAAAGTGTGTCCATATTGTGGCGATTGGTTGAGATCAATCTATAGTAAGAATCCAACAAAAATATTTATCTTCGACATGGCCGATTCTTTCCTCATGATCATCCATTAAGATCTAAAAGAGAAGCGATACATTTTAATGGAAAGCTTGAAAGAGGTCAGTGTCCAAAATCTATGACGCCTATGGATTGGTATAAAAAATGGACAGATGGACCTTTGATAGATCCAAAATCAGAAATCTTCAGTGATGATGAAGATAATGAGTATGTGAAGAGAGGTAAAGGAAAATTGGCACTCACAGAAAACATATCAATATGGTATTCTTTGGAGTATTGGAAAGAGTTAAAAGTATGTCATCTTCTTGATCCTATGCATATATTTAAGAATATTGGTTATTCACTATGGAAGCATCTTCTTGGACTAACAGATACCATAGCATCAAGGAAGTTTTGAAAGATAAAAAATCAAAACCAAAGTTATGGCCAATTTTTGATAGACATCGATAGGAAACGACTTATGCACCTGATCCTTGGGTACTTACAACAAAAGAGATACAAACTATCAACAATAGAATTCAATTGATTAAGACTCCTACAGGATATGGAGCATCTTTTCAAAACATGTTTACTATGGATGATAAGAGCTTATCGGGGTTAAAGACCCATGATTGGCATAACTTTTTGAAACATATTTTACCTTTTGTTATTGATGGATGTACAACGAAAGGAGTACGAGATGTGATCTATTGTCTTGGATAACTTATAAGGTAATTATGATACTTTTATATTTAATATGTATGAATATTAGATATCTTTTATTTTTGAATGAACTTATGCATATGAATGCATGTATGTGTATGTGTGTGTATGTCTCTCTATGTGTGTGTACACATATATGTGTGTGTGTGTGTCTATGTGTGTATGTGTATGTGTGTATGTGTGTGTATGCATGCAAGCATGTATGTATGCATATGCATGTGCATTATGTATGCATATGCATGTATGTGTGTATGTGCGTATGTGTGTGTATCTATATATATGTGTCTGTATCCATGTGTATGTGTGTGTAAATGTGTGTGGATGTGTGTGTGTGTGTAAGTGTTTGTGTCTATGTCTGTGTGTATATTTGTGTGTATGTGTATATACGTGTGTGTCTACGTGTGTATGTGTGTGTGTGTGTCTATGTGTGTATGTGTGTGTGTGTGTGTCTATGTGTGTATGTGTGTGTGTCTATGTGTGTATATACGTGTGTATCTATATATATGTGCCAGCATGCATGTGTATGTGTGTGTGTAAATGTGTATGGATGTGTGTGTGTGTGTAAATGTGTATGGATGTGTGTGTGTGTGTAAGTGTATATGTGTCTATGAGTGTGTATGTGTTTATGTGTCTATGTGTGTGTATGTGTCTATGTGTGTATGTGTATGCATGTGCATTATGTATGCATATGTGTGTGTATGCATTGTATGCATTATGTATGCATTATATATGCATATGTGTGTGTATGCATTAAGTATGTGTATGTATGCATGTGCATTATTATTGCATACGTGTGTGTATGCACGTAAGTATGTATGTATGCATATGCATATGCATTATGTATGCATATGTATGCATGTATGTGTATGTGTGTGTATGTCTCTCTATGTGTGTGTATGCATATATGTGTGTGTATGTGTGTATGTGTGTGTATATGTGTGTATGCATGTGTATGTGTGTGTATGCATCATCATCTATGTTTGTATGTGTGTGTGTGTGTGTATGTGTGTGTGTCTATGTGTATGTGTGTGTGTCTATGAGTGTGTATGTGTCTATGTGTGTGTATGTGTCTATGTGTGTGTATGTGTCTATGTGTATGCATGTATGTATGCATATGTGTGTGTATGCATTATGTATGCATATGTGTGTGTATGCATTAAGTATATGTATGTATGCATGTGCATTATGTATGGCTTAAGTATGTGTATGTATGCATGTGCATTTTGTATGCATATGCATGTGTATGCATGTATGCATATGCATATGCATTATGTATGCATGTATGTGTATGTGTGAGTATGTCTCTCTATGTGTGTTTATGCATATATGAGTGTGTATGTGTGTATGTGTGTGCGTGTATGTGTGTGTATGCATGTGTATGTGTGTGTATGCATCATAATGTGTGTATGTGTCTATGTGTGTATGTGTGTGTGTATATGTGTGTGTTGCATGTGCATTATGTATGCATATGTGTGTGTATGCATGTAAGTATGTATGTATGCATATGCATATGCATTATGTATGCATATGTATGCATGTATGTGTATGTGTGTGCATGTCTCTCTATGTGTGTGTATGCATATAAGTGTGTGTATGTGTCTGTCTATGTGTGTATGTGTGTATGCAGATGTATGTGTGTGTATGCATCATTATGTGTGTATGTGTCTATGTGTGTATGTTATTGGGAATGATGGATGGACACTTCAAGAGAATGAGTAGGTACTGCCAAATCCTGCTTTGTACCATCCCTTTGATGCTTCAGAGTTGATAAGTAGACCTTCTTAGCTATCCAATGACACCATAAAATGGCCTATGTACTTTGGAAATGATGTATGCAAAAGTTGAACCAAAATAGGCAACTTTGAACTTCAAGTCTTCAAGAAAACTTTCTATTTTTGATTAGACACCTGCTGTATCTTTTGCTCAGTATGACCAGCACAGTAGGAATTGGAAACATTCCTTTTAGAGGTATCTAATTAGCTATGCAAGCTAACTATTCCAAGTGAAACGACATAAAAAGATTAACTATACTCAGAGAAATCAATTTAGCAAGTAAACCTTTACCCCCGATATTTTAGGACTATTGCCGACTTCGAAGACTTCGACCAATGATCCCTTCGATGCGTTTTTCTCTAAAATGGCTGAATAAAAATCCTTCAAATTTTGGTAGCATGTAGAAAACATAGAGGTGGTTCCAGCAAGCTATAGATCTTTGAATTTGGTGAAGAAATGAGTGAGATATGCTCTCCACAAGTTGACAGACTTTCAAACACTATGACAGAGAGCTCAGAAATGAACAATGTAGATATATGTATTAATGAACAATGTTGTACAATGCCATAGGCACGAATATCATTGCCTAAAGGTGTAGATATGTGTGGGATAGAGTAAAGGCCTCACACACACTCAAAAATGATAATGAGAAGCTCAGAAAGTATCACTTCTGCCCACAACTTTTTGATGATCACTTTTATAGTAGTTGAGTTCAAAGTTTGAATTTGAGTTCAAACTTTTGGCTCTCTATAATCATGCTCCTACATCCTAAAAGATATTCCATCAATCAAAGCTAAGTTTTCCACGAGGTCTTTGTGGTAGGTGTTTATAAAGATTCCAAGTCAAATGTGACTTTTACAAAAAGATAAATGGGTAATTATCTTCAAGCATTGGTTCCCATGATTCTCCATATGTGTATGGACTTCAAGCCAAATGTGTAGGCTTGTGAATTGCACCAATAGCTCCCCCTCAAGCCAAACATTGTGGCTTGGTCTTCATTCTTCAGTCTTCATGTATATCCGGCAATCCAATCATTGATTTGAACCTGCAAAGTTTGGTTCCATCCAATGATTTTGTTAACAAATCTGCACACTGCATGTTGGTTGATACATAAGTTAGTTGAATGTCCTTGCTTAATAGCTTCTCTCTCACATAGTGGTAATGGACCTCTATATGCTTGGTCCTAGCATGATAGATAGGATTAGCTGCAAGGTGAAGTGAGCTTGTATTATCTCCAAAGATCAATGGTGAGCTAGTATACAAACCCAATTCTGTATACAATAACTTGATCCATATGGCTTCTTGGGTGGCATTTGCCAATCCTCTATACTCTGCCTCTGTAGAAGATAAAGCTACAGGATGTTCCTTCTTTGAAGACCATGATATTGGTTTATAACTTGCAAATGAAATGTATCCAGAAGTGCTCCTCCTATCATCCTTACATTCTACTCAATCTGCATCTGAATAAATTTTGGTATGTGGTTAACCTGTGATTCCATGCCCTAGGTGCATGCTTCAATCCATAAAGAGATTTATTCAATTTGCACACATATGTTACCTTGTTTGGATCCTCATAGCCAAGAGGTTGTGACATATATATCTCTTCTGAAATGCATCCATTCAAGAAAGCATTTTTTACATCCAATTGATACATGTTCCAATTTTTAGATGCAACCACGCTCACCAACACCCTGATGGTTGGCATCTTGGCTACAGGTGAGAATGTTTCTTCATAGTCAATGCCTTGGTTTTGTGCAAAACCCTTGGCCACCAATCTGGTTTTGTACCTGCTTATTGACGCATCAAAATTTCTTCTGATTTTATAGATCCATCTGGATCCAATTACCTTCATGGATTCTTCCTTTGGTACTAGTTCCCATGTGTCACTTTCTTTGAGTGCTTCAATCTCCTCATCCATAACTTCTTTCCATTCTGTCTTGGTCTTTGCTTCTTTATATGATCATGGTTCTTCAATTGACAAGTCTTCGTCAAGATAAATAGAATGTTTAGTAACAAGAGTTGTATCATACCCATGTCTGATAGGTTTTTTTCTCTCCCTTTGTGATCTTCTGATTGATTGATTTTAAGATTCAGGTATGTCTTCAAGTTTCTTCATCTTGACTTTGCCCTTGGACTTCCATGCCTTGAACTCTTCAAGATTGATAATGTCTTCATCATCTGAATTGGAGTCTTCATTTTGAGTAGGTTCCTCCTTAGCAAGACTTGGAAACTCCTGCTCCAAGTCATAGGGTAGTTTAAACTTCCTGCATTCATTCTCATACCAAGAATCATTTTCATCAAAGACAACATATCTACTAACCATGAATCCCTTATTTGAAGGGTTGTAGAACTTGTAACCTTTCTGGTTTAGATCATATCCAATAAAGATACACCTCTCAGCCTTAGGGTCTGGCTTACCTCTTATCTGAGAAGGAATGTGTACATATGCTACACATCCAAATGTCCTGCAGTGATCAAGTGAGGGTCTTTTCCCATGCCATGCTTCATAAGGAGTCATCCCATAAAGGGACTTATATGGTAACCTGTTTATGAGATAAGTGGTAGTAGAAACACTCTCTACCCATAGGTAGTTAGGTAATTTCTTTTCATTTAACATTGACCTAGCTGTTTCAACAATCAACCTATTTCTTCTCTTAGCTACCCCATTCTGTTCAGGAGTATACCTTGTGGTGATTTCTCTCTTGATTCCTCTGTCCTGCAAGAAGGCTTCAAACTCATTGGAGAAGTACTCACCTCCTCCATTTGACCTTAGTCTCTTTAGATTCTTCCCTGTCTGATTCTCAACAAGTGCAAGATACTTTTTAAAATAATTGAACACTTCATCTTTGTGCTTCATAAACTAAAATACAGTCCATCTACTATAATCATCAATAAAAGATACATAGTACCTTGATCCTGAGATCGAGGGGTCTTTGCTTGGTGCCCATACATGTGTATGGACAAGCTCTAGGTAGTCCTCATGTATGTAGCCTTTCCTTGAGAAGGGTAACCTGTGAGACTTCCCAAACTGACAAGCACCACATTTATATATCATGGGTTGTTGGAAACATTGGGTATTCCAATTACACATTGATCCTTGCATATCTGTTTCAAGGTTCTTTCTCCTACATGCCCTAATTTTTTATGCCAAACCTCAAGCTCTGAAAGTGTTTGATCTTTATAACTGTAGAGTGCAATATTCTTTGTGTCTTCTAGCTCAAAAGTAAAAAGTCTACCTATCTTTTCTCCTTTAGCAATTCTCTTGAACCCCTGCTTGGGATCCTCCACAAATGCTCCAAATTGGTGGAGCCTAACCTGCAAACCTTTTTCCACAATCTGTCCATTACTCATCAAGTTTTTTGTAATGGTTGGTACATATAGTACCCTACTCAACAAGTTTTGATTTCCATCACAAGTCTTAACGTTTCAAACTTTAACTACTGAGTGCTTGGTGTCATCACCTGTTTGTACTTGATACTTACCTCTTGGTTCTTCAAGGTCAGAGAGTAGAGCTACATTGCCAACCACATGATTTGAGCATCCTGAGTCAATGTAGAAGAGATCGTCATCATTTGTACCTAGTTTTGAAGTCATGTTCATTATCAAAAGGGAATCATCTTGCTCTTCTGTATAGTTGTTGTAATCCTTTCTGGTTTTGAATCCTCCTTGGTAGTTTCCATCGTAGTTGTTGTTATAATTGTTTTTGTATCCTTGATGATGGTTGAATCTGCCTCTTGATTGTGAGTATCCACCTCTTTGATATCCTCTTCCTCTCTGATTCTTGTAGTTCCTGAAACACTCATTTGTAGTATGATTTGATAAACCACAAATGTTGCATGGTGAGGAGTTATAGGATCTCCCCCTACCTTGCTTACCTCCTCTACCCCTTCCTCTTGATGATCTACCTCTCCCTGCATAGTTGGCTTGGGAGGTAGTGCCTTCATCTTCTATCTTCTTATTCTTGCCTTTATCTTTAGACTTACTTTTATCAGTGTATAGGGCAGAAGAGCTATTATCTTTGGATGAGTCTCCATTCTTGTTGAGATTGGCTTCATGAGTGAACAATCGCCCCATGAGAGTGGTAAGATCTGGAATTTGCATGTCCATGTATAGGTCCATGGGAGTGGTGAAGCTTTCCCATTTATCATCAGCTTTATTCCCATTGATCACTTGCCTTAGTATCTTCTCTTCTTAAATCTCTTCTCCTATGCTTGCTAACTGATCTGCTTCATCTTTAATCTTAGTCACATACTCTAAAATAGCCTGCTTAGGTTGCTTCCTTAGTGTGGTGAATTCAATTCACAACTGATTTTTTCTAGCCCTTGTGCCGGAAGAGAAATAGGATGACAAGGTTTCCTAAGTCTCTTGGGATGTCTTAGAGTTTCTTATATGTGGCAAAAGAAAATCAGAGATGGAGTTGAGTAAGTAAGACCTTGCTAATGCATCCTTGGCACACCATGTGTTGAGCTTTTCATGTTCTTCCTTTGTTGGTAGTCCTCTGGTTTTGAATGAGGGCAATTCCTCATCTCCTGAGATGTATCCATAAACACTCCTTCCTTGTAAGTATGTCTTCATCCTTAGAGACCATGTCTGATAGTTTTTCCTGTCCAATTTATCAATAAATGAAGGAAAACCATCTCCCATTTTACCTTAACTTGCTCTAATACCACTGTTGGGAATGATGGATGGACACTTCAAGAGAATGAGTAGGTACTGCCAAATTCAGCTTTGTACCGGCCCTTTGATGCTTCAGAGTTGATAAGTAGATCTTCTTAGCTATCCAATGACACCATAAAATGGCCTATGTACTTTGGAAATGATGTATGCAAAAGTTGAACCAAAACAGACAACTTTGAACTTCAAGTCTTCAAGAAAACTTTCTATTTTTTACTAGACACATGTTGTATCTTTTGCTCAGTATGACCAGCACAGTAGGAATTGGAAAAATTCCTTTTAGGGGTATCTAACTAGCTTAGAAAGCTAACTATTCTAAGTGGAATGACATAAAAAGATTAACTATGCTCAAAGAAATCAATTTAGCAAGTAAACCTTTACCCCCGATATTTTAGGATTGTTGCACATTTTGACCAGTGATCACTTCCACGACCTTTTCTCTTAAATTGCTGACTAGAAATCCTTCAAATTTTGAAAGCATGTAGAAAAATTTGAGCTGGTTCCAACAAGCTATAGATCTTTGAATTTGGTGAAGAAAGGAGTGAGATATGCTCTCCACAAGCTGACAGACTTTCAAACACTATGACAAAGAACTCAGAAATGAACAATGTAGATATATGTATTAATGAACAATGTTGTACAATGCCATATGCATGAATATCATCGCCTAATGGTGTAGATAGGTGTGGGATAGAGTATAGGCCTAACACACACTCAAAAACGATAATGAGAAGCTCAGAAAGTATCACTTCTGCCCACAACTTTTTGATGATCACTTTTATAGTAGTTGAGTTCAAAGTTTGAATTTGAGTTCGAACTTTTGGATCTCTATAATCATGCTCCTACATCCTAGGAGATATTCCATCAATCAAAGCTAACTTTTCCACGAGTTCTTTTTGGTAGGTGTTTATAAAGATTCCAAGTCAAATGTGACTTTTACAAAAAGATAAATGGGTAATTATCTTCAAGCATTGGTTCCCATGCTTCTCCATATGTGTATGGACTTCAAGCCAAATGTGTAGGCTTGGGAATTGCACCAACATATGTGTGTGTGTATATATGTGTGTGTGTATGTGTGTGTGTAGGTGTGTGTGTGTTTCTATGTGTATGTGCGTGTGTCTATGAGTGTGTATGTGTTTGTATGTGTCTGTGTGTATGTGTATGTGTCTATGTCTATATGTGTATGCATGTATATATGCATATGTGTGTGTATGTGTGTATTCATTATGTATCCATTATGTATGCATATGTGTGTGTATGCATTATCTATGTGTATGTATGCATGTGCATTATGTATGCATATGTGTGTGTATGCATATATGTGTGTGTGCATGTATGTGTGTGTGTATTGTTGGGAAAGATGGATGGATGCTCCAAGAGACTAAGTAGGTACTGCTAAGCCTGCTTTGTACCAGCCCTCTTTTGCTTCAGATTTGATAACTAGACCTCATTAGCTTTCCAATGAAACCATAAAATATCCTATGTACTTTGGAAATGATGTGTGTAATGATTGAACCAAAACAGATAACTTTGGAAGTCACAAACTCAAGAAAACCTTCTATTTATGTCTTGACACCTGCTGGGAATTTTGCTCAGTATGACCAGCACAACAAGAATTGGAAACATTCCTTTTAGGGGTATCTAATTAGTTAAGTAAGCTACCTATTCCAAGTGGAATGATGTAAAATGATAAACTATGCTAAGCGAAATCAATTTAGCAAGTTAAGCTATACCCCCGACTTTTTAGGACTGTAGCAAAAAATGACCAGAGATCACCTCGACGCGGACTTCTCCAAAATGGCTGAATAGAATGTCTTCAAACTTTGTCAACATGTAGATTACGTCAAGAAAAATCCATCAAGCTTTCAATCACTAAATTTGGTGAAGAATTGACCGAGATATGCCCTTGACAAGTTGACAGACGTTTGAGTAGACTAACAGAGAACTCATAGATGGACAATGTGAATGTATGTATTAATGAACATTTCTATACAACTCCATTGGCATGAATATCATTGCCAAATGGTGTAGAGAGGTGTGGGCTAGAGTGTAGACCTCACACACACTCAAAAATCAGTAATTCTAGGCTTGCGAGTGCTCTCTCTTGCTCGCGACTTTTCATGTCCATTTTTATAGGAATGAGTAAAAAATTTGAATTCAAATTCAAACTTTTGGCTCCCTATGATCAAGCTCCTAAATGCTTGGAGATATTATTTCAATCAAACAACTAATTTTTCCATGAATCCTTTTGGTAGGTGATTACAAGAGATTCCAAGTCAATTTGACTTTTACAATGAGGTAAAGTGGTAATTAACCACTAGCATATGTTCCTATGCTTCTTCATGTATGTATAGACTTCAATGTATCCTTTGATCCAAATATGTAGGCTTGTAATTTACACCAACAGCTCCCCCTCAAGCCAAACATTTTGGCTTAAGTCTTCATGTTCAATCTTCAAGTGTATCCTACAATCCAATTATGGATTTGAACCTGCAAAGTTTGGTTCCATCCAGAGCTTTAGTCAACAAATCTGCACATTGCATGTTGGCTGATACATAGGTTAGTTGAATGTCCTTGCTTATCAATTTGTGTCTCACATAATGGTAATGGACCTCTATGTGTTTGGTCCTAGCATGATAAATAGGATTAGCTGCAAGGTGAAGAGAACTTGTATTATCTCCAAAGATAATTGGTGACCTAGTATATAATCCCAATTCTAGTTACAAAAGCTTAATCCATATTTCTTCTTGTGTGGCATTAGCCAACCCTCTATACTCTGCCTCTGTGGAAGACAAAGCAACAATGGGTTGCTTCTTTGAAGACCAAGAAATTGGTTTGTCACCTGCAAAAGAAATATATCCAGAAGTGCTCCTCCTATCATCCTTGCATCCTGCCCAATCTGCATCTGAATAAATTTTGATATCAGTATCTTAAGTGTAAGGGAAATACAAACCATGGTTCTGTGTACCTTTGAGATACTTCATGATTCTCTTGGCAGCCTCTAAGTGAGGTGTCCTTGGCTTGTGCATAAATTGACTTAGCACACTAACTCCATATGCAATATCTATCCTTGTTAAGGTAGCATAGTTCAAACTACCCACCATACTTTGATAACCTGTAATGTCATTGACTTCATCACCTTCATGGGCACTTAGTTTTAGGTTTACCTCCATTGGAGTGCTTGCTACTTTGGAATCCTGCAAGTGAAACTTCTTCAACATGTCCTGTATATACTTTCTTTGAGTAATATATATCCCTGAATTAGTGTAGACTAAATCAAGTCCCAAAAAATACTTCAATAGACCAAGATCATTGATCTTGAACTCCTTCATCATTTGACTTTTGATATATCTGATTCCATTGACATCATTACCTGTAATGATGATGTCATCAACATAAACACAAAGGTATATTACCTCTAAATTACTTCTCTTGATGAACAAAGAAGTATCTGCCTTGCTCATGACAAATCCTTGGTCTTGGAGATATGTAGTTAACCTGTAATTCCATGCCCTAGGTGCCTGCTTCAATCCATATAAAGCCTTTTTCAATTTGCAAACATATGTTACCTTCTTAGGATCCTCATAGCCAGGGGGTTGTGACATATATACCTCCTCTGAAATCCATCCATTCAAGAAAGTATTCTTGACATCCAATTGGTACATATTCCAATTTTTTGATGCAGCCACACTCACCAACACTCTGATTGTTGGCATCTTGGCCACAGGTGAGAATGTCTCCTCATACTCAATGCCTTGGGTTTGTGCAAAACCCTTGGCTCCCAATCTGGCTTTGTACCTATTGATTGTGCCATCAGAATTTCTTTTAAGCTTATAGATCCATCTGGATCCTATTACCTTCATTGAGTCCTTCTTAGGTACTAACTCCCATGTGTCACTTTCTTTGAGTGCTTCAATCTCCTCATCCATAGCTTCTTTCCATTCTGATTTGGTAATTGCTTCTTCATATGATCCTGGTTTTTCATTTGACAAATCTTTGGCAAGATAAATAGAATGTTTAGTAACAAGAGATGTATCATACCCATATCTGATAGGTTTCTTGCTTTCTCTTTGTGATCTTCTAAATGGTTGAGTAGAAGATTCAAGTATGTCTTCAAGCTTCTTCATCTTCATTTCGCCTTTGGACTTCCATGCTTTGAATTCTTCAAGGTTGATAGTGTCTTCATCATCTGAACTTGAGGCTTCATTCTGAGTAGGTTCCTCCTTTGTAAGACTTGGAAATTCCTCTTCCAAATCATAGGGTAATTTGACCTTCCTGCATTCATTCTCATACCAAGAATCATTTTCATCAAAGACAACATCTCTGCTTACCATGAATCCCTTATTGATGGGATTATAAAACCTGTAACCTTTTTTATTTAAATCATACCCAATAAAGATGCATTTTTCAGCGTTTGGGTCTAGCTTACCTCTTATATGAGAAGGAATGTGTACATATGCTACACATCCAAATATTTTGCAATTGTCAAGTGAGGGTCTCTTACCATGCCATGCTTCATAGGGTGTCATGCCATCAAGAGACTTAGATGGTAACCTGTTTATGAGGTAAGTGGCAGTGGAAACACTCTCTGCCCATAGATAGTTAGGTAACTTTTTCTCATTAAGCATAGATCTAGCTGTCTCAACAATTAACCTATTTCTTCTCTTAGCTACCCCATTCTGTTCAAGAGAATACCTTGTGGTTATCTCTCTTTTGATGCCTCTGTCCTGCAAGAATTCTTCAAATTCATTGCAGAAGTACTCACCTCCTCCATCTGACCTTAGCCTCTTCAAATTCCTTCCTGTATGGTTTTCAACTAATGCAAGATATTTTTTAAAGCAATTAAATACCTCATCCTTGTGCTTCATAAAGTATAATACAATCCATCTGCTATAATCATCAATGAAAGATACATAGTACCTTGAACATGAGACTGAGGGGTCTTTGCTTGGTCCCCATACATCTGTGTGGACAAGCTCTAGGTAGCGTTCATGCATGTATCCTTTCCTTGAGAATGGTAACCTGTGAGACTTCCGAAATTGACAAGCACCACACTTATAAATCATATGTTGCTTGGATACATTAGGTATCCCAAGCACACATTGGTCCCTGCACATTTGTTTCAAGGTTCTTTCTCCTATGTGTCCTAACCTTTCGTGCCAAATCTCAAGCTCTAAAAGTGAAAAGTGAAAAGTCTACCTGATTTTTCTCCTTTAGTAATCCTCTTGAACCCATGTCTTGGATCCTCCACATATGCTCCATATTGGTTGAATCTGACCTGCAAACCTTTCTCCACAATTTGACCAACACTCATCAAATTTTTGGTAATGGTTGGTACATAGAGTACTCTGCTCAACAAATTCTGATTTCCATCACAAGTCTTAACATTTCCAACTTTAACTATTGAATGCTTTGTATCATCACCTGTTTGGACTTGATGCTTACCTTTTGGTTCCTCAAGATCAGAAAGTAGTGCTACATTGCCAGCCACATGATTTGAACATCCTGAATCAATGTAGAATATGTGGTCATCATTTGTACCTGAATTTGAAGTCATGTTCATGATTAGAAGAGAGTCATCCTGATCCTCTGTGTAGTTGTTGTAATCCTTCCTAGATTTGAATCCTCCTTGGTAGTTTCCATTGTAATTATTGTTGTAGTTGTTGTTGTAGTTATTGTTGTAGCCTTGGTGATGATTGAATCTACCTCTTGACTGTGAGTAGCCACCTCTTTGATATCCTCTTCCTCTCTGATTCTTGTAATTCCTGAAACACTCATCTGTAGTATGATTTGATAGACCACAAATGTTGCATGGTGAGGAGTTATAAGATCTCCCCCTACCTTTCTTACCTCCTCTGCCCCTTCCTCTTGAAGATCTACCTCTCCTTGCATAGTTGGCTTGAGAAGTAGAGCCTTCATCTTCCACCTTCTTGCTTTTTCCTTTATCTTTAGACTTCTTATTAGTGTATAGGGCAGAAGAGTTATTACCTTTGGATGTGTCTCCATTTTTGTTGAGCTTTGCTTCATGATTAAACAATTGTCCCATGAGAGTTGTAAGATCTGGAGTATGCATGTCCATGTAAAGATCCATAGCTGTGGTGAAGCTTTCCCATTTGTCATCATCCTTGATCCCATTGATCACTTGCCTTACAATCTGTTCTTCTTCAATCTCTTCTCCTATGCTTGCTAACTGATCTGCTACATCTTTAATCTTGGTCACAAATTTTGAAACAACTTGCTTAGGTTGCTTCCTTAATGTTGTGAATTCAATCCACAACTGATTTTTCCTAGCCCTTGTGTTGGAGGAAAAATATGATGACAAGGTGTTTCCCAAGTCTCTTCGGATGTCTTACAATTTCTAATATGTGGCAAAAGAAAATCAAATATAGAGTTGAGTAAATAAGACCTTGCCAATGCATCCTTAGCACACCATGTGTTGAGATTTTCATGTTCTTCCTTGGTTGGTAATCCTCTTGTTTTCAATGAGGGCAATTCCTCATGTCCTGAGATGTATCCATAGAGACTCCTTCCTTGTAGGTAGGTCTTCATCCTTAGAGACCATGCTTGATAGTTGTTCTTGTCCAATTTATCAATGAATGAAGGAAAACCATCTCCCATTTTACATTAGTTTGCTCTGATACCACTGTTGGGAAAGATGGATGGATGCTCCAAGAGACTGAGTAGATACTGCTAAGCCTGCTTTGTACCAGCCCTCTTCTGCTTCAGAGTTGATAACTAGACCTCCTTAGATTTCCAATGACACCATAAAATGTCCTATGTACTTTGGAAATGATGTATGTAATGATTGAACCAAAACAGATAACTTTGGAAGTCACAAACTCAAGAAAACCTTCTATTTATGTCTTGACACCTGCTAGGAATTTTGCTCAGTATGACCATCACAATAAGAATTGGAAAAATTCCTTTTAGGGGTATCTAATTAGCTTAGTAAGCTACCTATTCCAAGTGGAATGATGTAAAACGATAAACTATGCTAAGAGAAATCAATTTAGCAAGTTAAGCTATACCCTCGACTTTATAGGACTGTAGCAAAAAATGACCAGAGATCACCTCGACGCGTATTTCTCCAAAATGGCTGAATAGAATGTCTTCAAACTTTGACAGCATGTAGACAAACTGAATCCAACAAGCTTTGAATCACTAAATTTGGTGAAGAATTGACCGAGATATGCCCTTGACAAGTTGACAGACTTTTGAGTAGACCAACAGAGAACTCAGAGATGGACAATGTGAATGTATGTATTAATGAACATTTGTATACAACTCCATTGGCATGAATATCATTGTCAAATGGTGTAGAGAGGTGTGGGCTAGAGTGTAGACCTCACACACACTCAAAAATCAGTAATGCTAGGCTTGGGAGTGCTCTCTCTTGCCCGCAACTTTTCATGTCCATTTTTATAGGAATGAGTAGAAAATTTGAATTCAAATTCAAACTTTTGGCTCCCTATGATCAAGCTCCAAAGTGCTTGGAGATATTCTTTCAATCAAACAACTAATTTTTCCACGAATCCTTTTGGTAGGTGATTACAAGAGATTCCAAGTCAATTTGACTTTTACAATGAGGTAAAGTGGTAATTAACCACTAGCATATGTTCCTGTGCTTCTTCATGTATGTATAGACTTCAATGCATCCTTTGAGCCAAATGTGTAGGCTTGTAATTTACACCAACATGTATGCATGTATATGTGTGTGTATGCATGATTATGTGTGTATGTGTGTATATGTGTGTGTATGTGTGTGTGTGTCTATGTGTATGTGTGTGTGTGTGTCTATGTGTGTATATGTGTGTGTGTGTATGCATATGTATGTGTGTGTGTGCGTGCATACTTGGCTTCAACGACAAAACCTTGCTCTCTCTCTCTCTCTCTCTCTCTCTCTCTCTCTCTTGCTCTCTCGCTCTCTCGTGTCCAAATCCTGGCACAAATGTGCCGGGAGAAATCAAAAATTTTTTTAACATTCCAGAGCACCGCTTATGTGATGCTCTGGAACACAGGATGTCACTTATGTGATGCTAAAATGTCGCGCCAGTTTGCCAACGTCACAAATAACGTTTCTAGTTAGCAATGCAATTTGTGACGCATACTTTTAGCGTCGCATAAGCGACGCTACCATCGCTTATGCGACGGAGCCTCCTAAAAGAAAAAAATCCAAAACAGCACCGTCGCTTATGCGACGCTAGCATCACATAAGCAATGAATCCCTTTTTTTTTCAATTTGGAGGTGTTGCTACGGCCCCCTATTTCTTGTAGTGTAGCAAGGGCAGACAAAAAGTAATCTTCATGCTCCGACATGACATCATAGGATGGAAGGATCTATATAGCTCATTGTGACCTTTAGCAAGATCCATGAATGTGACCTTAGAGAATAATGGGACTTATTTGTATCTTCACTTGGAAAAACTAAGAAAATCTGGTATTTTCTATTTGTCCCATAGATTTAGAGAAACTTGTTATCCATGATGGACATTCCTGACTTGGGGCATAGTGTGACATTCTCTAAGACTCGTGCAAAAATTCTCGATAGTTCCAACAACCTTATCACTAAAGGGATGAGAAGGAACAACCTATATGAGCTCACTTTTCTTATGGTCATAGCAGAGGCTAGCACAAGTGGGTTATAGAATGAGAGGTTTCCACGTATACGGCATCCCATATCCAAACACATGTAGAAGACCGGAATACTCATTGACCCATTGTTCATCATTGAGGCAAAGAATCCATGGGAGTTTTAAATGATGGGCAAACAATAAAGAAATACATTCCCACAAGCTAGCAAGGTTCAAGAAAGATCTCCCACTACAAAAAAAGGGGGGCGTAGCAATGCCCCCAAATTGAAAAAAAAACGGGTACCATCACTTATGTGACACAATTGTCGCATAAGCGACGGTAGAAATTTTGATTTTTTTTCCCGACCTTCGTCGCATAAGCGATGCTAGCGTCGCTTATGCGATGTTAATTCAGAGCGTCACTAATCCCGTCGCTGCTTAGCGATGAAATTAGCAACGTTGGCAAACTACAGAGCGTCGCATATGCGACGCTCTGGAATGTAAAAAAGAAAAATTGATTTCTCTCGGCACATTTGTGCCGGCATTTGGACGCGAGCAAGAAGAGACCGAGAGAGAGTGAGAGAGAGAGCGCGCGAGAGAGAGAGAGAGCCACATCTACCAACAACAAGGTATGCGCACACACACACACTTACACACACATACATATGTACACACACACATATACACACATAGACACACACACACATACACATAGACACACACACACATACACACAAATACACACACATATACACACATACACAAATAATGTTGCATACACACATGTACACATAATGCATACACATGCACACACATATACACATACATATACACACACATACACACACATACACACACATACACACACATACACACACATACACACATACAGAGACACATACACACACACATACACAGACACATACACACACACATACACACACACACATACACACACATATATGCATACACACACATAGAGAGACATGCACACACATACACATACATGCATACATAATGCATATGCATATGCGTACATCCATACATACTTACATCCATACATACTGTTGGGGATTCGTGGACAAGAAGGAGTTTGAGGATTTGTAGGAGAAAAAGGAGATGATGAAAATGGAATAACAGTGAGAACTTCTGCAAAGGAATACTCTCGGAAACCTTGAATATTGATTATCTTGCAACAATTACAATGACTGCACACAGTCTAATCAATGACTAAATACAACTTCAGAGAATATCAATTACTGAAGACCATTTATCTCAAGTCCTCTGGCGGCGGCCTCTCCTGCACCAATCCTTCACTTGCTTCACGCTTCCCTTGTGCACACCTTGCACTAAGCTTCCACCAAGCTAAGGAATTGGTATCTCGGCGCACACACACAATGGACCTTGGGACTCTTGGAATCCAATCCGCCTTCTCTGCACACCTTCCTCTTGACACCTCTTGCACTCTTGAGTGTCGTCGCACACTGGTGGCTCTTCTTGCTTCCTTTCTTGCTTCCTCTGGGCTCTCCCTTGCCCTTAGCTCTCAATGTGTTCAAGAATAGCCTTTGTCCTCCTCTTGAACCCGCCGGTCCCGTGACTTCTAACTGCCATGGACTCTTGGGCTTCCTTTGATGTCCCAAGATTCTCTTGTTAGTTGGCGGCCAACGAATTGCCCTTTGTCCTGTAGTGAGTTTAGTGTAAAACCAAAAAATTTTAATGGGGATCATACTTCCACTTGTGCGTACACTTTTCCGCTTCACATGCCTTCACATTCCCTTTTAATTCTTCCTTTGTGTACTAAAGGGGGTTCACCTAAACCTTCCCAATTACTTTAAAACACATCCTGATCCTTAGGACAATTAATTTACCCTTTGCGGGACAATTAATTGTCACTTAGGCACTTTGACTTTGCACCTGTTGGTTTGACCTTTCCCTTGTTGACTTTGACCGGTTTGCTTTGACCATCATGACTTTTATGGGCTCAACAGATGCCCACCACCTAAAGGACTCTCCGACCCGGAGAGACAACATACAAGGGTAGGGTGTCACCATCCAGTGTTTCCAATTGCACAGCACCCCATTGCAGCATCTTTGTAATGCGAAAAGGGCCTTCCCAGTGAGGGATCCATTTCCCTTTGGTTTGGTTAGACAATTGTGGTCTGTGTAATAGGGCTAAATCACCGGGCTTCAAGGTGTTCTGCCATAAATTTCGGTCATGAGCCTCCTTCCTTTTTATCTGAGTCTCTATCAATTGTTTGGTCGCAAGTAGACGAATCTCCTCCACTTTATGTAGTGCTCCTAGCCTTTGAGAGATATCACAATCCTTCTTTCCATGCATAAATGCTATCTTAGGTGATCCATGTAAAAATTCAAAGGGCTCGATAGGTAAGATGCCATAGACCAGTTGGAATGGGGAATAGCCAGTGGCCTCTTTGTAGGCTAGCCTGTATGCCCAAAGTGTACCTAGGTACGCAATGCTCCATGAAGTGGGTTGCAACATACACTCCTTTCTTAACATTGCAATTAAAACCTTATTCGTGGACTCAGCCTGTCCATTTGCTCGTGGATAGTAAGCACAAGAGGTCCTATGAAGAATTCTATACCTGTTGAAGATTTCTTGCAGGACTTTATTGACAAAATGGGTACCTTGATCAGTACAAATTTCAAGTGGACAACCAAACCTGCAAATGATGTGACTATAAATGAAATCAGCAACAGTTTGGGCAGTGCAATCGGAGGAGGCAATAGCTTCAGCCCACTTTGTGGCATAATCAGTAGCTATCAGGAGATATTTTTCTCTTTTTGGAAACGCTGGAGGGTAGATTGGCCCTAGAAAATCTAACCCCCACTTCTCAAAGGGTTGCCAGGAGGTGGAAATAACCAAGGGGTTATGTCTCTGCTTTGTTGGCTTAGGTCCACACCTTTGGCAAATGTCCCATGCTTTTCCCCATTCATCTGCATCCGTAAATAGTGTAGGCCACCATAGACCCGCATCCAGTATCCTTTGACTCATAATGTGTCCTGGGAGGTGCCCACCACCTGTACCTTCATGTGCAGAGTGAAGGACTTTCCTCACTTATTCTTCTTCCAAACACGTCCTGAACCGGTCATCTTTGCCCTGTCTGTACAATTTATCTTCGATGAAGGTATATGGTCTACTCTTGATTAGTAGGCTCTTCTTTTGTACCGCACTAGCCTTTTCTGGATACAATCCAGTTTTAATGAAATTTTTAATGTCGTAATACCAGCCTTGAGCTTTTACAGCAAACAGATGAGCATCTGGAAAGTCATCATTGATTCCACTAGATTGATTCCTCATATTTATTCTGGATAAGTGATCCGCCATAACATTGTCTTTTCCTGGTTTATGTACTACAGAAAAATCAAACTCTTGAAACAACAATAGCCACCTCCATATTCTGCCGGTGGCCTGGGGTTTGTTGAGGAGGTATTTTAGTGGTTGGTGATCTGATATAATAATAAATTTTACCCCCAGTAAGTAATGACGGAATTTTTGAACGGCAAAGACCATTGCTAGTGCTTCCCTTTCAGTAGTACTGTAATTCCTTTCGGCCTTGGTCAAGATTCTACTAGCATATTGAATTGGCCTGTCCATTTTAAATTCTTCACTTGGTTGGGTCAAAACTGCCCCCACTGCATATGCACTGGCATCGACATGTATATGAAAGATGTTTGACCACTCCGGTGTGACCAGGATAGGAGCACACACCAACCTTGACCGTAATGTCTGATATGCCTTTTCCTCCTCTTCTTCCCATTTAAAAGGAACTTCCTTACCTGTAAGTCTAGTCAGAGGTCTAGCTATTTCTGCATACATTTTTATGAACCTTCTATGATAACCGGTATGCCCCAAGAAACTCTGGATCTCTTTAGGAGATTTAGGTTTAGGTAACTTTAATATGGAAAGAATTTTGTCAGGATCTGGGGCCATACCTTTAGCTGACACCACATGTCCTAAAAGGGTTCCTTCTGTCACAAGGAAATGACATTTATTGGGATTGAGCTTTAACTTAGTTTCTCTGCATCTTTAATAAATATTCTGCAGCTGCCTCAAGTGCTGGTCCAAACAATCTAGAGGAGTTTCCTTGTGAGATCCTGAAAACGAAGAGAAGTCATCCATGAAGATTCTAAGTGATTCCAGCAATAGGGGGCCAAAAATGAGATTGACCGTTCTGTTAAAGGTGGCTGGGGCATTTCTGAGCCCAAATGGCATTTTTACATACACATATGTTCCCCAAGGTGTGATAAAAGCAGTCTTTTCCCGATCCTCTGGATGTATTGATATTTGATTATAGCCACTGAATCCATCCATAAAACTATATAAGGCATGCCCAGCCACTTCTTCAATGACCTGTTCTGCAAAGGGCATAGGGAACCCATCTGGAATGGTCACCTTGTTGAGAGCTCTAAAGTCAACGCAAATTCTGATTTTATTTGTATTCTTCTTCGGTACTATAACCATAGGTGAAAGCCACTCTGAGTGCTAAACAGGAATGATGATTCCTGCATCCTCCATCTTTTGGATTTCCGCATAGACGGCTTCGGCATACTTTGGATTGAGTCTATAGCTCCTTCCTCTGATGGGTCTGGCTCCATCAACTAGTGGGATTCTGTGCTCTCCATAAGATGCAGGCACTCCTTCTAAGTCTTTATAATGCCAGGCAAAAGCATCTGCATACTGGGTCAAGAATGATTTTACCTTTTCTAGGAGCTCTGGGTGGCTCCACAACCAAGTGGCCACCAAAACTGGTTGATTATTGTTTTGAGTGCCTAAGTATATTTCTTGGACCGGATTTCTTGTTACCATATTATCTCCCTGTGCATCTGCTTCCTTTTCTTCTTCTACTAGCTTTTCGTGCATTGCTTCATAAGCAGGTGTATTTTGGACTACGATGTGTTCCTCCTTGTCCTGCATCCATCCTGCAGGGATTTCTTGAATTGGGAAAGAACATTCAACCTCAGAATTTTTTACCTTGTTTTTAGCTTTAGAAACTTCGTTATCCGTTGTTGACACATCCTCCTCCAATTTGTATTTGAGGGGTATCTTCCTGCCTCTTCTGTGGTCAGTGATGGGCTCTCCTAATCCATCAACCTGGACCTTTTCTTTGTCTTCATCATAATCCTCAGTTGTGCCAGGATTATCAAGAAAGATTCCAAAACAAGAAGAAGAGTTGCCTGCATGGAGCCAACTTAGAATATCCTCTTCTTCCTCAAAATCTATTTGGGGTTGATCCTCTGCTTCTGTTTCTATGCAAATGCTCACTGTTTGCATCATACTAGTGTTTCCTTGATTGTCTGGGCCTTCTTCTAAATGAATTTGTGTCAGCTCCTGCCCTTTCTTTTGTACCCACATAGTGTCCTTACCCCAATCATGGATGACACTGGCATGCCTCAGCCAAGGTCTTCCAATTAAGAGAGGAAATCCTCCTTCAACCTGGGGCAATCTTAAAACCACAAAATCCAGAATGAATAGATTACCTTGTACTTCAAGTGGAACTTTTGGAATTACCCCCAAGGGCCTTACTTTGCTCTGATCTGCCAAAGTAACCGTGAAATTTGCAGGTCTTGAAGGGTGGAGTCCAATCCTTTTCATGATATGTTCAGGCATCAGGTTAATGCCAGAACCACCATCTACAATAACACCTTGAAATTCATGACCCTTGATTGATACTGTAAGCCGAGGACTTTTATAATCTGTAAGGGGTGCTTCCCCCCTAATTATCCCTTTATGCAAAATAGCAGTCTTGGCCACTAAGCTTGTAGTAGAAGCCTCATCAATTATCTGCAATAATTCTGACCTGAATTTCCCATCCATCTTTATTAAATAAAAAATACTAACCTCCTTCTTCATTGACTTGAGTAGTTTTGAAGCCTCTGACTCTTTAAGAGAGTGAGCTTCATTTGCTTTGCCAAACTCTTCTTGAGCCCTGTTGAAGGCATGCCCAATGGCATCACTGGTGCCTATGAGACATTCATTGTGGTTTGTGTCTGCACTTGTAGTATCTTTGTCTTCAATTGCAACTCTGTCTTTGTTCAATTCCTTAATTATCAATTCTTGATTTTCTACCACCTTTGCCGTTCCCTTGCTTCTTGTCTGTACTGCAAAGGATTCCAGTTCTTCTAATTGTACCACTCTAGTAGATGGTGAAGGTTCATTCACCTCAGGGAGTGTTTCCTCCTTGAATACAGAGATCATTTGGAGATGGGGTCCGGAAGTAGAGGCTTGATTCTTAGGACAACAGTTTGTATAGTGATCCCTGGCCTCTGGACAGTTCCTACAAGGAGGTGCATTTTCTGGGAGGGTGCACCTAGATTGGTAGTGCCCACATTCTCCACACCTGAAGCAAATAATTGGCCTTCTAGGCCCATTTGCAAAGTTAGATCTCGGTCTAGGATTATAGTTATTACCTTGGTTTGCTGCTGCTGCCATTACATTTGCTGGTGGCAAAAGTCCTCCTTGTGTCCAATATGTCGTTGTTGGTATTCCCCTTTCTTGGCATTCATGGGCCTCATGCCCAATCTTCCTGCATAATTGACAAGTCACATTTAGCAAAGGACATTCACTTACTATGTGTCCTTGCTTGCTGCACATGGAGCGCCAGAGTCCGTTCTTAATGCCGCCTCCTTTTAGTTCTTGCAACTCCTGCCTCAGCTGAGCTAGTTCCTCTGCTTGGGCTTCCTCTTCCTTTTGGAGCTTGAGGGCTTCAATCTCTCTTCTCAGCTGAGCTACAGTAGTCTCCTCCTCTGTGTAGGGCTTATTCCTTTTCAAGCCCTCCAGTTCCCTTCTTAACTGGCTCACTGGGTCCTCCAATTCTGCACCATATGATGGTTGGGAAGAAGTTGCACCATACTGGTGCCTTATCTGTTCCAAGCGGGTGGCCGTATTGATGAACTCCTCAACAGAGGCAGTAGGTAGCACTAACTCTTTTATTTTGCATTGGGTGACCACAGGTAGAGGTTTGGCTAACCACTTCTTGACAAAGAAGTCGTGTGGTGGATCCGGTAGCTTAGCCATTAGTGCTTTGGCCCTGGTCACGAACTCTGGGAACTTTTCTCCTGGACCCAACTTCAAGTTTTCCAATTCTTCTATAATGATCTCAGCCGTGTTGCCATGCTGAAATTGATTCTTAAAAGCCTCTTTCATCAAATCCCAAGAGGTAAAGTGATTTTCAGCAAACTGGCTAAACCACTTGTCTGCCAGACCTTCCAATGTGGCGGGGAAGAGTATCAAGAAAGCATCTTCCCTACCCATTAGTCCCCTAGTCTTACATAATGCAAGAAATCTTCGAATGTGCTCATCTGGGTCCTCATGGGCTAAACCTCTGAAGGAGGGAAATTTTATGTTTAATCTGGAGAGCAAGATTTCTAGGTCCACCTGTCCTGCCATGCTTCCTACCGATGAAGTCGATGAAAGTGGACTCGATGATCTTCTGTTCGTCTTTCTTCTTGTCTGCTTGCACTTGATCCTCAAGGTTTGTGACTGGGTCGCGGTCATGAGCTATTCATAGTCCACTTAAAATGAGACACTTGATAAAAATATGTACCTTTTGGCCCACTGGAGTAGTGTTGTCGACACTGGAATATTGCTCTCTAATAGCAATATATAGTCTCCTATGCTCAAATCTCCTTGGAAGTCCCACCGGGCATGCCAAATTTGTTGGGGATTCGTGGACAAGAAGGAGTTTGAGGATTTGTAGGAGAAAAAGGAGATGATGAAAATGGAATAACAGTGAGAACTTCTGCAAAGGAATACTCTCGGAAACCTTGAATATTGATTATCTTGCAACAATTACAATGACTGCACACAGTCTAATCAATGACTAAATACAACTTCAGAGAATATCAATTACTGAAGACCATTTATCTCAAGTCCTCTGGCGGCGGCCTCTCCTGCACCAATCCTTCACTTGCTTCACGCTTCCCTTGTGCACACCTTGCACTAAGCTTCCACCAAGCTAAGGAATTGGTATCTCGGCGCACACACACAATGGACCTTGGGACTCTTGGAATCCAATCCGCCTTCTCTGCACACCTTCCTCTTGACACCTCTTGCACTCTTGAGTGTCGTCGCACACTGGTGGCTCTTCTTGCTTCCTTTCTTGCTTCCTCTGGGCTCTCCCTTGCCCTTAGCTCTCAATGTGTTCAAGAATAGCCTTTGTCCTCCTCTTGAACCCGCCGGTCCCGTGACTTCTAACTGCCATGGACTCTTGGGCTTCCTTTGATGTCCCAAGATTCTCTTGTTAGTTGGCGGCCAACGAATTGCCCTTTGTCCTGTAGTGAGTTTAGTGTAAAACCAAAAAATTTTAATGGGGATCATACTTCCACTTATGCGTACACTTTTCCGCTTCACATGCCTTCACATTCACTTTTAATTCTTCCTTTGTGTACTAAAGGGGGTTCACCTAAACCTTCCCAATTACTTTAAAACACATCCTGATCCTTAGGACAATTAATTTACCCTTTGCGGGACAATTAATTGTCACTTAGGCATTTTGACTTTGCACCTGTTAGCTTGACCTTTCCCTTGTTGACTTTGACCGGTTTGCTTTGACCATCATGACTTTTATGGGCTCAACACATACACACACACATATACACATACATACACACACATATACACACACATACACACATAGACACATATACGCATGATGATGCATACACACACATACACATGCATACACACATACACACACACATACACGCACATACATACACACACACATGCATACATACACATACTTAATGCATACAAACTTACATATGTACACGTATATATATTGATTTCTAACCATTTTGTTTTATATGTTAGGTATTATGGATCCCAGTAGAGAGAGAAAGGTGAAACTCACTCTCATAAAAAGTGTTATGAGAGCAAGAGTTCTGTCTGATCTAGGGGCCATAATGCGTAATTACTCAGAGATGTCTGATCAGGAGCTGGATTATACGATCCAGATGCTTACCCAGCGATCAGACGAGGGCTCTTCTACGGCTCCACATGCAGGAAGAGAGCTATCTGCTCATAGGTATGTTTTTTTTTCAAAAACTTTTTTAATGATATTATAACACATATTTTTATTTATTTCTATCTATCTATTTTCAGGACACCTATACCACCTCCAAATGGTGATAGCAGCGCAGAGTTGCCTATGAGGACATGCATAGGCACCTTAGGACTAGAGTGCGACATAGAGCCAGAGGGGAACATTGTGTACATAGCGAATGGATTGGAGTTCAAGAGAAGGATGCGGGCACTATGGGACTCTTACCTGTGCTTTGTCCACTTACCATGGAAGTAAGTAAAAGTTTTACATATAAATTGAAATAAACTTCTTATGTTTTATTTACATTATGTTTTTTATTTTTGTAGTGAGCATGATGAGAGGGATAAAAAATACGTACTTAGTTCACTTGAGACAGAGTTTGGGACATGATGGTCGCTTAAGTGGTGTCTAAAAGAGATGCGGACACTTATGGCTCATCATCGCGATAATGCACGGTATGCACTGCTTTTATGTATATATATGTGGATATGAGTATGTGTGTTTATGCATGTATGTATGTATATGAGAGAGAGAGAGAGAGAGAGAGAGAGAGAGAGAGAGAGAGAGAGAGAGAGAGAGAGAGAGAGAGAGAGAGAGAGAGAGAGAGAGAGAGAGAGAGAGAGAGAGAGAGAGAGAGACAGAGAGAGAGAGGGAGGGAGGGGGAGAGAGAGAGAGAGAGAGAGAGAGAGAGAGAGAGAGAGAGAGAGAGAGAGAGAGAGAGAGAGAGAGAGAGAGAGAGAGAGAGAGAGAGAGAGAGAGAGAGAGAGAGAGAGAGAGAGAGAGAGAGAGAGAGAGAGAGAGAGAGAGAGAGAGAGAGAGAGAGAGAGGCTAGAGGTATAAATACACGCATACACACACATATACATCATACATGCACATTTACACACATATACATATACATGCACATTTATACATACACACACATACATGTACATTTTTACACACACATACACATGCAATGTTACACACATATAATGAATACACATAGACACATGCACATACTCACATACACGTACACATACTCACATACACATACACATGCATAATCATATGTACACACACATAGACTCATATAATCATATTTACATGCATATATACATATACCATGCATATATACATACAAAACACATGCATATGCACATATAGATACACAATATACATACACAACACATCAATACACATAAATAAATAAATAAATCCTATTTCAAAAATCCTAAATTGAAAACACTAATTTCGATATTAGGGTTTTAAAATCCCTAATTTAAAAACTCTAATTCAACCTTCTAGCCATATGTTTGAAGTACATGTACACCTCCAACGATCTACTAGAGAGATGTCTCTCCTCCCAACCTTATGCCTCTATATATAGCTACTCGAATCAACGAGGATCATAATATATGTAAATATATATACACATCATGTAGATAGGAAACATAAATATAAAATGGAGTAGATATATTATGCATCACACATACATGTCTAAATGCACACATAAATATATATATACATACTAACATATTTACATGTACACATTTACACATAGACATATATACATATATACATGTACACATCACTTATACATGCCTACATTCACACATAAACATATATATACATGCATACATATTTACATGTACATATTTACACATACACACATATACATATATACATGTACACAATTATAAACACTTGCATATATTACATGAATACATGAATACATGAATACATGAATACATGAATATTTTACATAAATGCATATGCATATATACACATATGCATATTTAACACATGTATACATATATCACACACATGCAAACACATACATATACATGAAATACATATATATGCATACTAACATATGTATACATATAATACACATGAATACACACACATATGCATACATACATGGTAAAAATTTGCTCCTCGAAGATAAAGCTATATATAAAATAATTAGGCATACCCCCGAGCTTCATGTTCTAACTTAGAAGAACATGATTTCATCTCTCTAGTAGGATTCATCGTTATTCAAGTTAATAAAAAAATCTATTATCTGATATCCATTCAAAAGCTTCAAGTTATTGATCGATAACTAGAGTAGAATTTACTATCTAATCTACTCATATGTTTTCATTATTGCCATCATTTTGGTAAGACATCAATATAGTCTCATCTTCATTATCCTTATTGATTTCATTTATTTCTTCTATTGTTAAATCTATGTTCTCATGAATCACATCATCTATTGGTGGATTAATATCTATTTCTGGTAATTCCTCTTCCTCATCAATAGAATCAGCATGTAGAGAATTATCCTCTTCATCAAAAAGATTAGTATCATTATCACGTATAATGATTTTAATTTCTATTTCAGATGTTGATGTATCAGTATCTGATGCCGAATCATCAAGAGGACTTTCTTCGATCTCTCTAACAATAAACTTTTCAAACAATGACCTACCTCTAGGTTGCACATGAATGACTTGCCACCAAGGATGAGCATCTGGGTTTTTATAAAAAAATGCTTGTTCAATATACCTAGGAAGAATATATGGTTCTTTAGTAGATCGCATTACCTTGGAAGAATCAATATCCCAAAACCCAGATAATTCCTTTCTTAATGTGGAATTACTACCTTTATACTCCGCTCGAAACTAGTTAGCCTTCAAAATGACCTATCAAAATATATAACAACAAAAACCCATTATTAGGTGCTTAAAAAAATAACTAACTCTAAAAAAAATATATAAACTTTTTTCTACGAGCTAGCACGTGATAGTTGCTTGAAAGAAGAAACAATACTAGAATCCTCTGTTTTACGTGATTCTAATATGCTGTCCAAAAGCCCACATATTAGTGAACATTCGAGCCCGCAAAATAAATTCAATTAGTAAATAGAATTAAACATACATATATGAAAAAAATAAAATATTATTTTAATAAAATTACCTTTCGTTCACAACCTATCATTAGCTCTCTTTGCTCATCTGAGATTTCTTCATTATTTGCGTTGGCGCGTTGCAAACGACTATATAGCCAATCCGTGAAAGAAGGTATATCTGTAATCTCATTATTATCGAGATTACGTCTAGATCTTTTGTTTTTTTGCCTTTTACTTCGGAGATTTTGAAGTTCCTCGTACTTGCTAAGGAATGCTTGCATGCATTCGCTATTATATGCTACAAAAGTAGAAACATCATTTTTTTCTTGAAATGTAAATAAGAATGGAACCCCCTTACCTGATAATACCTCATCTGTTATTTTTGAAGAAGACTCGTTGGTCCATGCACATGGAGCTTCTTCATGAACTCTTTCAAGGTACTCACTAACGTAATACATGCACTCTTCAAGCATCCAACACTTTGCCATGGATCCTTCTGGTTTTGCTCTTTGTCGCACATTAATTTTTACTATTCCCATAAATCGCTCGAACCAAAACATCCATCGAGTGTTGACAACACCTGCAATCTCTATCTCATCTACAAGATGGACTAATAAATGAACTTGAATATCAAAAAATGAACTAGGAAGTTCTTTTTCCATCAAACATAGTAGCTCTTTGCATTCACGTTTTTTTTTGTGGGATCGAGTTTTTATCGATCTCTTTGGATGTAATCCACCTATACATATCATAAAAACAATTATAAAGAAGTTAATTAAAAAATAAAAGATATCCAATATTCATACATATTAAATATAGAAGTATCATAATTACCTTATAAGATATCCAAGACGATAGATCACATCTCATACTCCTTTCGTTGTACATCCATTGATAACCAAAGGTAAAATATGTTTCAAAAAGTTATGCCAGTCATGGGTCTTTAACCCAGATAAGCTCTTATCATCCATAGTAAACATGTTTTGAAATGATGCTCCATATCTTGTAGGAGTCTTAATCAATTGAATTCTATTGTTGATAGTCTGTATCTCTTTTGTTGTAAGTACCCAAGGTGCAGATGCATGTCGTTTCTTGTCGATGTCTATCAAAAACTGGCCATAACTTTGGTTTGGATTTTTGATCTTTCAAATCATTCCTTGATGTTGTGGTATCTTTTAGTCCAAGAAGATGCTGCCATAGTGAATAACCAATAATTTTGAATATATGCATAGGATCAAGAAAATGACATACTTTTAACTCTTTCCAATACTCCAAAGAATACCATATTGATATGTTCTTTGCGAGTGCCAATTTTCCTTTACCTCTATTCACATAATCATTATCTGAATCATCACTAAAGATTTCTGCTTCTGGATCTATCAGAGGTCCATCTGTCCATTTTTTATACCAATCCATAGGCGTCATAGGTTTTGGATACTGACCTGTTTCAAGCTTTCCATTAAAATGTATCGCTTCTCTTTTAGATCTTAATGGATGATCATCAGGCAAGAATCGTCGATGTCAAAGATAAATATTTTTGTTGAGATTCTTACTATAGATTGATCTCAACCAATCACCCCAATATGGACAAGCTTTATAACCCTTAGTAGATATTCCTGCATCATGGAAAATGATAAAAATATAATTAGATTAAATCATATTTATTTACATGCATATTGAATAAAAAAATTACATCAATACCTGAACAAACACCATATCTAGGAAAATCGTGAATAGTCGAAGCCACAATACCACGAACCGTAATATGTCTTTCATTGATGCTTTTTGATACATCAATGACAGTAATACCTCTCCATAACTCTTGAAGATCGTCAATGAGAGGAGCAAGATATACATTCATATCTTTAACTTGTCTTTTGCCTGGGATTAAAAGTGAAAGCATTAAATGTTCCTTTTTAATGCTAAGATATGGCGGAAGATTGTAGTTTATGACTACCACTGGCCATGTTGACCATTTACTGGATTTCATGGAGAATGGATTAACCCCATCTAATGCAAATCCTAACTTTAGATTCTATGGATTTTGTGCAAATTCAGGCCATGTAGAATCAATATGCTGAAAAGCAATACTATCATGAGGAATTCTGATTATTCCATCAGTACTTTTGTGATGATGTCCCCAAGTCAAAAGCTTTGATAATTTGGGGCCTTTGAAACATATGTCTAATCCGTGGAGCCAATGGAAAATGTCTCAATACCTTTTTTGGGATTTTACCTTCTTCACCCTTATATCGAGGAGATTGACATTTGGGACATGTCAAAGAGTCTGCATATTCACCTCTATATAAAATACAATAGTTAGGACATGCATGTATACATTGATAATCTATACCAAGATTGTTTATTATCTTCTTCATTTCATCATGTGAGGTAGGAAGAATATTCTGACTTGGTAAAAACTTTTTAGATAATAACCTGTAAGTTTATCAAAAAAAGATATATTAAAAAAGGTAAATAAATAAATATACATATATACATGTAGGTTTTTATTCTTACTTTAGATAAGGTAAGAACAAGAACTTGAATTGAATGGATACTTTTTGTCCGTGCATCTTTTAAAACTATTAATGCATCTTTCAAAATATTCGCACAAAATTTGATTGTTTTGGATGGCAGGATACGATTGTTTGTTTTGGAGGATATGAAGTATGTACCTTCATTGAATGATTTGTCGATTCACACATATGTTCAGTTTGAAAGTGTGAGAAGCGGATTTATAATTGTTATTCAAAGAATTTGGCACTGTTTATAGGCCATACAATGGTGACCTGGATGAATCGCATGCACAAAGGTTACTCAAGATAGAGTAGGATTTCTCGAGTATGCAGTAAACCTCTTGTATGTCAATGATGAGCATATGAACTTTAGAATACAAAGTGGAAATCATGGTGACTTGAGAGGATCACTTTCATACAACTTATTCAAAGAACTTTAGGTTTATGACATGCAAGAGGCTTACTGCATACCCTAGGAATCCTGCTGGCACTAGTCCATTATAATCAAATTGCTCTATCTTGAGTAACCTCTGTGCATACCTTATCTAAAGTAAGAATAAAAACCTGCATGCATATATATATATATATATATATATATATATATATATATATATATATATATATATATATATATATATATATATATATATATATATATATATATATATATGCATATATATATAAATAGATAGAAAATTGAAAATTATACCTTAATAGTGTCGAAACAGATACATTACTCCATCCAAAACGATTTTGAAGGTTGAGAATAAGTAAGCTCGCACTTAGTCGTGTCAAATGACTTCCTTCATATACATGCTTTAGACATTCCTCTCGAAGATATTTCTCATTTTTAGAAATATCAATGCTCTCACTGTCATTTTGATACCAATCCTCAGTAAAATCTGCCATGCCATCATCTTCATCATTGTCACACAAATCTTGTACTTTATCGTCTTTTGAATATAGATCTTTCAACTTTGCATATTGCACAGGATTAGTTCTGCGTAGCCTCCTCATGGAAGCTTCTGATAAATGAGGTCTTACTGGTAATTGTGAATGCTATGGACGAATATCATCAACATCATACGTTGGAATCTACACATATAAATAAAACTCATTAGTATTCCATTAGTGAATAAAAAGTAAACTTCAAATATAAAATTAAGTATATAACTTATTGTTGGAGTTAGATGTCTGCAGAAGCACGCGAATAGCACAAGGAAGAAGAAGAAGCTTGGAGCACAACACACAAGACTGAATGTATTACTAGAGAATGTACAAAGATAAGTAGCCCATTAGGGCAATAGGCGTATATACAAGCCAGGGGAAAAAAACCTCCTAAAGAGGGAAAAAAGTGCCCCGGCGGTCCTAGAGTGTTCACACACATCACTACCTAAATATATCAACAAATCCCCCCTGGGAGTGATGCGATGAACAAGGAGCTGGCACTCATGTATAAGGAAGTGCCAAGTTATGTGGAAATCACTCCACAAAAGGAAGTAAGCCCAAAGCTTTGCAGAAAGCTTCAAACTTCTCCCTAGGCAGAGCCTTCGTGAAAAGGTCTGCAATGTTCTCCTGCGTGGGCACATATGCCAAGCTAATCTCCCCAGCAGAGAACCTCTCCCTGACATAGTGATAATGCACCTCAATGTGCTTAGTGCGAGCATGGAACACAGGGTTCCTCGCAACTGCCAATGCGCTCTGACTGTCAGTGAAGATGGTGGTGGCAAAAGA
Organism: Ceratopteris richardii; assembly: GCA_020310875.1. Lineage (NCBI taxonomy): Eukaryota > Viridiplantae > Streptophyta > Polypodiopsida > Polypodiales > Pteridaceae > Ceratopteris > Ceratopteris richardii. The sequence continues at coordinate 61,349,700 of CM035443.1, forward strand.
CTGGCCAACACCCAAATCAGCCATAAGGCGTCTGAGCCACACACACTCAACAGTCGCTGTGAAAGCTGCCCTATACTCAGTCTCACAACTTGAAGTGGCCACAGTAGGCTGCTTCTTGCTCAACCAAGATATACATGAGCTACCAAGCATGAAGCAAAAACCACTGGTGGACACACGAGTGTCATAGCAACCAGCCCAATCTGAGTTAGAAAAAGCATGCAAATCTAGCGGTAGTGATCCCCCCTTGGGATAAAACAACCCAAGTAGCCGAGTACCACTCAAGTAGCGAAAGATGTGCTTAACCGCCTTCCAATGCGTGACTCCTGGGCAATGCATAAACCTGCTCATCTGTGAGACAGCAAACTGAATATCTGGCCGAGTAATGCATAAGTAAATCAAGCATCCAATAGCCTGCTGATAGAGAACAACATCAAATGCATCTCCAGCATCATGAAGACTCAATCGTAAACCTGTCTCCATAGGAGTGGTAACAGGCTTAAAGTCTTCAAGGCCAAAATGCTGCAATAATGTGTCAATATATTTCGTTTGACACAAAGCCATTCCACCATCAACTTGCATAAACTGAATGCCCAAATAGTGATGCAAATGCCCCAAATCGGACATCTCAAATGAGGCATGCAAATCAGCCTTAAAATCAGCAATATGCTTCTCAATAGGACCAGTGAGCAGCATGTCATCTACATAGACAACAATGATCAGAAGCACATCATTAGCACGCTTAACATATAAGGTGCTTTCAGTTGGACTGTTCTCAAAACCATGTGCAATCAGATAGGCATGTATCTTCTCATACCAAGCACGTGGTGCTTGCTTTAAACCATATAACACCTTCTTTAACCTGCACACCTGGTTTTCATGCCCTTTCTACACAAAGCCATGGGGCTGAAAAACATACACTTCTTCATGCAAGTCACCATTCAGAAATGCTGTTTTAATGTCAAACTGATGTACATTCCAACCATGATGGGCTGCAAGTGCACAAATGCTCCGAACAGTAGTCATACGACATGTAGGTGCAAAGGTTTCATCAAAATCAATGCCTCTTTCCTGTGCATAACCCTTTGCAACAAGCCTAGCCTTATACCTGTCAACTGTAGCATCAGGTTTACACTTCAGCTTGTATACCCACTTAGTGCCAATGGCCTTCTTGCTAGGAGGCAAGTCACATAAAGACCATGTATCATTCTTCATTATAGCATCATATTCAGATTGCATAGCAGCCATCCAATTTTCTGAATTCTGTGCTTCATCAAAAGAAACAGGCTCATTCTCATCACAGAGATTAGATGCAGCCATAGCATAGCAATCTGATGCAAAGGAGGCACTATGAGAGCCTGAACGAGTACGATATGACAAAGGTGCATCTAATTTGCTGTAATGCAAAGTCTGCACCAGCCATTTTGGCATAGTTTTTGCCTGCTCAATATCAGCTCTCTCATCAGCAAGTGCATCATGTAAATCTACATAAAAAATGGAATGATCTGCATCATCATATGAAACCTGCAAAGGTTGAGAAGTTGCCTCATTAGGACCAGCACTAGACTGTCCACCTGTAAAAAGATGCATCAAAGTATCATACATGTCTTTGGAGCTAACAGATGTCTCCTTAGTACATGAAAGCAATGGCTGAATAGCATCTTCCACAAATACAACATCACGGCTAACCATAATGCGTTTAGTCTGTGGATGATACAGGCGATAGCCTTTACTTTCAGAACTGTATCCAACAAGAATACATTTAACTGATTTATCATCCAATTTTTTGCGATGTTATTCAGGCACTAATGCATATGCCAAACAACCAAAAACACGTAGATGAGCAACAGATGGCTTGCGGTCATGCCAAGCCTCATATGGAGTGATAGACTGCAGTGCTTTAGTGGGACACCTGTTCAGTACATATGCTGCACACATGACAGCCTCAAGCCAGAAACTATGAGGTAAAGCCTGACTCTTGACCATACACCTCGCCATCTCCATGAGAGACCTATTCTTTCGTTTAGCAACTCCATTCTGTGAGGTGTATATGGCACTGTACACTGGTGTTTTATCCCATGTTTAGCCAGAAATGCATTAAAATCAGAAGACATATATTCCCCCCCTCGATTAGAACGGAGGGTGCCCATTTTACATGCTGATAGATTTTCAGCCAAAACCAAAAACTGTTTGAAGCACATGAACACTTCAGACTTTGCTTTGAGTGGATATACCCATGCATGCCTGGAAAAATCATCAATGAAAGTCACAAAGTAAAGGTAATTTCCAAAAGAGGGTGTCTGCATAGGACCACAGACATCACTATGTACAAGTTGCAATTTCTACGTAGCCCAAACTGAACCATCTTTTGGAAAGGAAGAATGCTGCATTTTGCCCAAAATACACCCTTCACAAACATGTTTTCCAGGTGCCTCAAGTTTGGGCAAAGAGGACACCATTTCAGATTTCTGCAGGCGTAGCAAACTAGCAAAATTCAGATGACCAAAGCGTGCATGCCAAAGCTTTGCATCTGACATAGCCTGAGAATCTTGAACTGCACATGCCGAATCATTCACAGATCTTTCATAGTCTATGAGCTTATACAGCCCACGACATAAAATGCCAGAAGCAATAATCACATCGCCATTTGAGAGATCATGAACTGTACACTCATCAACAAATTTCACAACCAAGAAAATCTTGGCTAATGCAGAAACTGATAACATATTCTTTTTGATCCCTGGCACAAATAAAGCATCTGACAAAGTGAAAGAACTACCATTAGCAGTAGTCAAAATGATCTTACCAACTCCCATAACAAGATAAGAGGAGTTGTTGGCGCATGTAACAATATTCCCTGTAGGGGCAGGCTCGAGTGAAGAGAAGAAACTACGCTGTGAGGTAATATGTTTGGTCGCCCCACTGTCAAAGTACCAAACATTTGAGTCTACTGCAGACATGCACTGATCATGAGAAGATGGGTCAAAACTGCAGACAGTAGTAAACGCCCATTCTTCTTCCTGCACAAGATTTGCAGACTCTGTTTTTGGTGTAGAGGCCTCTGCAACAACCATTCCAGCCTCTTTCTTCTTTGCCTCTTTAGCAGCCAGTTTTGGACAGTTCTTTATGATATGATCATTGCCTTTACAGTACTTACAAAACAATTTCTGCTTTTCTAATTTTTTCTCATCTTTGTCTTGGTTCTTTGAATGTGCAGCATTTGCAGATTTCTGCTTACTAGTAGAAGAGCTCCATTTTCCTTTGCCCTTCTGACTAGCCAGGAAAGCTTGATCTGCAACTCGCATAATGGACCTGTTCTGCATGGACTGATCTTCCTGCAACAGAACAGAGACTAACTCCTCAAATGATAAGGCATTCGGATTGCCTTTCATGATCAACCGAAGAGTAGAAGCAAAACTCTAATACGAGTCAGGAAGACCATTCAGAACGGTCTGCACAAGTGAGCTATCTCGTATAACCTCATCAGCAAAAATCAACTGTTCCTTCAAATCTTTGATCTTCATTAGGAAACTGTCCATAAAATCACCTTCATTCATGTGCTCACTCTCCAACTGTTTTCGGAGATAAGCAACACGAGCCTCATTCCTAGCTTGGTACAATGTGGTAAGTGTATCCCAAGCATCCCTAGCTGTTTTGCAAGAGCGTATGTGAGGAATAATGGCACGTTTGGCAGACAAAGCTATCAATGCATGTGCCTGGGCATCTCTGCCATCCCAACAAATTTTCTCTGCAGTAGGTGCAACAGAAACAACAGCACGAATAGGAATCTGCACAATATCATCTTCGACACCATCTTCATTAGCTCCAACACCTCCAGCACCTATATTTGTAGTACCTGTAGTTGCAGGTGTAACAGGACGTCTTTCAACACCCTACACAATGTTCCACAGTCCTTTTGCAACCAATACATGTCGCATCATATAAGCCCATAATGGGTAGTTGGTACCATCCAACTTATCCTCAACAGCCAACATACGGAATACATCACTACTTTCAACCATGGCCGGTGACTAAAATACCTTGATGCAGAAAATTGACTGTATCTCAAAAAGTTGAACGGAACTGCCCAGACGAGTTCTGCTAGACCTCTAGCAGACTTCGAGATGCTTAAACTGGCGAACAGAAACTGGTATATACCTTTGGCACAAAAGGATGAAATAGCCTGCACAAGCACTGCGATAGTGCATTCGGAGGCCGAAACGAGCTCAGATCGCGATTTCGGCACCACATAGCGAAGCTGTTTTGATCTCGTAGACACCCTGAGTATGCTCACCAAATTTTGTGCGAATTTGAGACTGCAAACAAAGGAGTGTCGACGGTGCCCTAGATGAAGCAACGACCTGCTCTGATACCAATTGTTGGAGTTAGACGTCTGTGGAAGCACGCGAATAGCACAAGGAAGAAGAAGAAGCTTGGAGCACAACACACAAGACTGAATGTATTACTAGAGAATGTACAAAGATAAGTAGCCCATTAGGGAAATAGGCTTATATACAAGCCGGGGGAAGAAAACCTCCTAAAGAGGGAAAAAAGTGCCCCGGCGGTCCTAGAGTTTTCACACGCATCACTACCTAAATATATCAACACTTATTAAATATGGATATAAAATTTTTATTCTCTCTAGCTAAAAGGTGCTCTTGGAGGTCTACGCCATCCATAATTCACTAATAGTTCCTCACCAGCATGTAATGTAGTAATAGCATTGACAACTATGTATCTTGATACATCTCTACTCATGTATGGTGATTCATGACTATTTTCACGCTCCTCAAATGTGAAATTAGTCCTTGAACTATTATGTAACCCTCGACTACTATTTATTAAACCTGCTATATTTCCATGTGTGTAAGGTCTTCCATCAATATATAATCTTTCATTTTCTGCATGTAAAATCCTTCTACTAGTGAGGGATTTTGCGTTCAAGCATATTCCATAAGTACTTATGCTTTGAACATAACGTGAAAGTCGATGCCAATCTCCCCATCCATATATAGGACCACAAAATGACATAAGAGTGACTTTAGAGTTCGGAGGCACATACAAATCCTCTACAATAAAGAGACCACAACTAGCATTAGTAATAGTGGATGGAGCAATCATATAGCGATTACCCCAAAAGTTGAAAACCTCTCCATCTAAAGGAAGTGGTCCTCTATTCCATCCTCTATATCTTCTTCTATCATATGTTTGTACTAAAGAACGATCACGAGCTGGCAATGGATAATCTCCAACCGTTTCATTCTCTAAACCAGGAGGTAGAGGATTTCTAGAAACCTCTGCTTGTAATTGATGAACAACAAGTCCATGACGTGTACGAGGTATATAAACATTATGAGAAAAATCATCATCATCATCATCATTGAGCAAGTATTCCTGTATATCAACAATAATTTGATTTATATATGGTTTTAAAATAAAATAATGACATTAATATATATATAGAAAATACATACCCAAGCATTATCACGTTGACTAGGTGATGGTGCACACTCAAAAGTACCATATGCTATCTCATGTTCAATACATTCCAATCGTGGTCTTTGATACGTGCCACAACAAGAGTTACACCAACATATAATATGCTCTTCATAGTAAAATTCATCATAATTCCTATCGGAGGACACATGTGAAGTCGTTGCATGGGTAGGAGGTGGTGGAGTACCCTCTGATTGATCAGAATCTGCACATAATAAGAAACATAAAAAAAAAAAAAAGTTGTGTATCCATCAAATATATATAAAATCAAATATTTCATATACTTACAGTATAAAGTCGTTGCATGATGAGGAGACGGTGGTGGAGTTCCATCTGATTGATCAGAATCTACAAATAATGGTATTTGGTATTAATAATTTGATTATCTACATACACAAAAAATTCACATATACATATTTACACATACACACATATTCACATATACACATTTACACATACACACATATTCACATATACACAACTACACATTATTGTGGGATAAATGCATGTATTTTGTATGCATGAGTGTATATGCATGCATGTGTGTGTACGTATATATGTGGATATGTATATGTGTGTTTATGTTATATGTATGTATATGTGTATATGTGTATATGTATACATATATGCATGTGTATATGTTTGCATGTATATGTGTATGTGGGTATGTGTATGTGTATGTGTGTGTATATATGTGTATGTATTCTGTGTCTGCATGTGTATATGTGTCTTAATACTTTAATTATATAATTCATTCATATGTGTGTACCTAAGAGTATATGTATGTGTGTGTATATGTATGTATGTGCATGTGTATGTGTGTGTATATGTATGTATGTGCATGTGCATGTATAAGTGTATATGTGTGTATGAGTCTGTGGATGTTCTTGTGTATGTGTGTGTATATGTATATGCATGTATATGTATGTGTGTGTATATGTATATGCATGTATATGTATATGTGTGTAGGATCGAATACAAAATTATGGTACATATTGCCACATAGGAGTGTAATACAAAATTGTGGCAATAAGACAAAACACTTCCATATAGGAATCGAATACAAAATTATGTTACATCATTGTCGTATGCGAGTGTGATACAAAATTGTGGCATTGATCAAAATATTTACACCTACAATCCTGCAACAAAACATATGTATAAAATAAGACCAATTAACATGACATTTATAAAAAACCACTAAAAACACGAAACCAAGATATAAATTTACCTAATCAAGAATATTCTCCCATGAGACGATTGCACCACATCCCTCTAAGTCTTGTAACAGTACAGTCAGTCCATGTCGATATCCATATGATTCTTCACTTCGCGTCGGAGGACGACCCATGGCCAACTCCTATAATAAATATGCAAAATGTTAGATGAACATACATAATGTGCTTAACACAAACAACTTCAATAATTAACATGATACTTATAAATTGGTAGCGCATACTCTCGTATCCGCCGCTACCTAAATGTGACGTTCCAACCGTATCTAAACGTGTGGCCGCCGCATCTCTCTGTTGACGATATCGATCAAGAGTATGTTGCTGCTCATCCTGAATCGATTCCCATTCTTCAACATCTAGCCATACAGGCTTCAGTAAGCCTGCTCTAAAAGCATCGCGAGCTTCTGATTGTCAATGAGACATTACCTCGCGTGCCGTATGTTTAATCCATTCGGAACTCATAATAGGATTCCCAGGTGCTGGCTGGTACTCTTCATATATGCATTGTGTGATATGATTTTTAGAGTCCCTATCCTATTCGGTCCATTTTAACATTACTGAATGATCGAATTCGATGGAACAGAGTTGTCGAATGCGCTGACGCATTGACTTTCTAGCCGCATCCATAACTGGAGCTCCATTACGGATATGATAGATCTTGGATTCCTCATGATCATGCGCACCCCAAGGTGTACGTGGAGATCCCATCTGATGCAATGTGAAGATCTCATCTCATCCAATCTATATATATGCATGCTTGTATACATATGCATGCTTGTATACATATGCATATGCATTCATGTATGCATATTCATGCTTGCATGCATATGTATACATGCATTCATGTATGCATATGCATTCTTGTATGCATATGCATTCATGTATGCATATGCATGCATGTATGCATATGCATGCTTGTATGCATATGCATTCATGTATGCATATACATGCTTGTATGCATATGCATGCTTGTATGCATATGCATATGTGCATATGCATTCATGTATGCATATGCATGCATGCATGTATGCATATGCATGCATATGCATACATGAATGCATATGCATACAAGCATGCATATGCATATGCATACAAGCATGCATATGCATATGCATATTCATGTATGCATATGCATGCTTGTATGCATATGCATTCATGCATGCAAATGCATATGTGCATATGCATTCATGTATGCATATGCATGCTTGTAAGCATTTGCATTCATGCATGCATATGCATATGTGCATATGCATTCATGTATGCATATGCATGCATGTAGGCATATTCATGTATGCATATGCATATTCATGTATGCATATGCATATTCATGTATGCATATGCATATTCATGTATGCATATGCATATTCATGTATGCATATGCATTCATGCATGCGTATGCATATGTGCATATGCATTCATGTATGCATATGCATGCTTGTATGCATATGCATGCTTGTATGCATATGCATGCTTGTATGCATATGCATTCTTGCATGCATATGCATATGTGCATATGCATTCATGTATGCATATGCATGCATGTATGCATATGCATGCATGTATGCATATTCATGAATGCATATGCATATTTTTGTATGCATATGCATGGTTGTATGCATATTCATGCTTGTATGCATATGCATTCATGCATGCATATGCATTCATGCATGCATATGCATTCATGCATGCATATGCATATGTGCATATGCATTCTTGTATGCATATGCATGCTTATATGCATGTGCATGCTTATATGCATGTGCATGCTTATATGCATATGCATGCTTGTATGCATATGCATGCTTGTATGCATATGCATGCATGTATGCATATGCATGCATGTATGCATATGCATTCCTGTATGCATATGCAAGCTTGTATGCATATGCATGCTTGTATGTGTATGCATATGCATGAATGTGTATGCATATGTATTATGTACGTGTGTATGCATATGCATTGTGTATGTGTGTATGCATATGCACGTGTGTATGTGTGTATGTGTATGCATATGCATGTGTGTATGCATATGCATTGTGTATGTGTGTATGTGTATGTGTGTGTGTATATGTATACATGCATTCATGTATGCATACAATTGTATGCATATGCATGCTTGTATGCATATGCATTCATGTATGCATATGCTTGTATGCATATGCATGCGTGTATGCATATGCATGCTTGTATGCATATGCATGCTTGTATGCATATGCTTGTATGCATATGCATGCATGTATGCATATGCATGCATGTATGCATATGCATGCATGTATGCATATGCATGCTTGTATGCATATGCATTCATGTATGCATATGCATGCATGTATGCATATGCATTCATGTATGCATATGCATGCTTGTATGCATATGCATTCATGTATGCATATTCATGCATATATGCACATGCATGTATGTGTATACATATATATGCATGCATGTATGTGTATGCATATGCATGAATGAGTATGCATATGTATTATGTACATGTGTATGCATATGCATGTGTGTATGCATATGCATTGTGTATGTGTGTATGTGTATGCATATGCATGTGTGTATGCATATGCATTGTGTATGTGTGTATGTGTATGTGTATGTGTGTATGCATATGTATACATGCATTCATGTATGCATACAATTGTATGCATATGCGTGCTTTTATGCATATGCTTGTATGCATATGCATGCTTGTATGCATATGCATTCTTGTATGCATATGAATTCTTGTATGCATATGCATGCATGTATGCATATGCATGCATGTATGCATATGCATGCTTGTATGCATATGCATTCATGTATGCATATGCATGCTTGTATGCATATGCATTCATGTATGCATATGCATTCATGTATGCATATGCTTGTATGCATATGCATGCTTGTATGCATATGCATTCATGTATGCATATGCATGCATGTATGCATATGCATTCATGTATGCATATTCATGTATGTATACATATGCATGTATGTGTATACATATATATGCATGCATGTATGTGTATGCATATGCATGAATGTGTATACATATGTATTATGTACATGTGTATGTATATGCATTGTGTATGTGTGTATGTATATGCATGTGTGTATGCATATGCATTGTGTATGTGTGTATGTGTATGTATATGCATGCGTGTATGCATATGCATGTGCGTATGCATATGCATTGTGTATGTGTGTATGTGTATGCATATGCATGTGCATGTGTGTACGCATATGCATATTTGTATGCATATGCATGTGTATGAGTATGCATATGCATGTGTATATGCATATGCATGTTTGTATTCATATGCATGTGTGTGTTTATACATATGTGAGTGTCTATGTATATGTATATATCTTTCCCTCTCTCCCTCTCTCAATCGGAAACAAAACTAAAAAGAGAAGATATTAGAAAAGCAAGAACGTAAAGAAAGAAAAAAGAGTGATATATCTCTCACTTACATCAATATAATTGTTTGAATCAAGGTTGTCAAAATCCACTTGAAGTTCTCCTTCGTCAAATTTCCAAAAATTTGATCCCAAAAATCTCTTGCAAAATTAAAGAAAGAAGATATTAGAAAAGGAAAAACATAAAGAAAGAAAAAAGAGTGCTACAATATGCACGATCTACTTACCAAAGCGTCAGATCTATGAAAATAGAGGTGTGCTTAGAGAGAGAGAGAGGGAAGGAGAGGAAAAGAGAGAGAGAGAATTGTTTGAATCAAGGTCGTCAAAATCCACTTGAAGTTCTCCTTCGTCGAATTTCCAAAGATTTGATCCCAAAATCTCTTGCAAAACCAAACAGAGAACATATTAGTAAAGCAAAACCATAAAGAAAGAAAAAAGAGTGCTACAATATGTGCGATCTACTTACCAAAACTTGATATCTATAAAGATAGAGGTTCATTTAGAGAGAGAGAGAGGGAGGGAGAGAGAGGGAGGGAGAGAGAGGGAGGGAGAGAGAAGGAGAGAGAGTGAGAGAGAGGGAGGGAAAGAGAGAGAGAGGGAGGGAGAGAGAGAGAGGGAGGGAGAGAGAGAGAGAGAGGGAGGGAGAGAGAGAGAGAGAGAGAGAGAGAGAGAGAGAGAGAGAGAGAGAGAGAGAGAGAGAGAGAGAGAGAGAGAGAGAGAGAGAGAGAGAGAGAGAGAGAGAGAGAGAGAGAGAGAGAGAGAGAGAGAGAGAGAGAGAGAGAGAGAGAGAGAGAGAGAGAGAGAGAGAGAGAGAGAGAGCGTTGGTATAAGCGTCGGTACTTACAGCAAATTACCAACGCTGATACTGACGCAGTCTTTCCGAGGCAAAGTGGCTTTCCCAAATTGTCCGAAGGTCATACCGACGCCGACAGCTGACCGTCCGTATACTGACCATCGGTATTCCCTCGATATGTTGTAGTGTAAGTAGCCCGTTAGGGCAATAGGCATGTATACAAGTGGGGGGGAAAAACCTCCTAGAGAGGGAAAAAAGTGACTCCGTGGTCGTAGAGTGTTCACACACATCACTACCTAAATATATCAACTAGAAATATACTGATTTAAGAAAGCATGGCTCTGGCTCAGCAGAAAATGGCCATGTCATATTGGGGCAGATACAAGGAAGCAATCACAAAACCTAAGGGCAGAGTTGGGAGGGGATGTAAAATGTGATACATATGTGGCGGATAAAGTATCCAGTGGGAGGGGGGAGAGAGAGATAGAGAGAGAGATGGAATTAAATGAAATGATATATGTAGGTATGCTAAAGGCCAAAATGACGTATGAGATAAAAAAGTTTACAAATGTGGCTGATCTAATTGTTAACACAATGTCGAAGGTAGAAAACTTAATAGAAAGAAGGCTGAGTATAGTAAAGCAATGCACATGAGTATATGTGGCATAGAAAGCATGGTGCACTAGAGATTCTCTAGTCCATACAAAGATAAAAGAACACTTAGCCCTAGAAGAGGATGACGTTGGGTAATACAAAGAAAAATACAATCTCACTAGGTATAAACCTCTATTTTAATGGTAATCCAGCATCAGTCAAAGGCGAATCTCCTTAATATGCTCCATGGTGAGGGCCCACATGGGGACACTTGTCTAGCATGTAAAGTTGATCTACGCTAGCTCTTGGAGGGAGGGAGGGTTGCGGAGGGAGGGGGGAGGGATCCAAGAAGGAAGCTGGTAGTTCCATCCGATAGTATCACTCTAAGAACCCTCCAAAGTTGAAGGCAAGCCACCATTGAATCAAGCAATCCGAATCACCCTAAAGAAGGTTGAGGTATCCCTGAAGAGTGTGAATGCGCTCGAGCCAAAAATCTTGAAGAGTCTCAGCTAAGAGAATTGATTGATGCTCAAAGATATCCAACAACTTCCTCTCCAAACAAACCAAAGAGCAAGGGCACTGATTGGCTCCCAGCAAGGGTGAGCCTCCCTACTTCAAGAAGAGACTCCAATGCAGTCTGTGGTGAGAAGGTGCCCATCTTGGATCAAGAGGATAGTACTATTAATCGCATGCTCATAACCAAGGGCCGGCCCCATAAACATAACCCGGACCACGACACCCCAAGAAATGATCTGAGTCTCCTCTCTCCAAGTCATAAGTCTAACCCCTCGAGTCAGGGGGTTAACCCACCACGACTCAACCTGGTACCGATAGCAATATCCCAATGAGCAACAAACCACTAAAACGGGATAGTCCTACGAGACGGTTGACTACTCCATGTATGCCGCTAGAAGGAAGAGAGGAACTCAGAAGAGAGGCCATGATGTCGCCAAAGCTCCACGATAGAAGGGATGGCAGGCCAATGAGACTTGAGGTTATGAAGAAATAGGCTTGGAGCCAAGGGACAATCCTATCACAAAGGTCTGGAGATGTTGAAATGCTCTGCTCATCCACCAGCCATGAATACTTAGCTATGGGTGGATCTGTAAAGAGAGGCAACACCCCTAATCCATCTGATAGGTTAGCCCATACAAAGCATAGTGTCTTCGAGAAAAGCCGCGTCAATGCAGTCAACACAATCGTATGCTTTCTCAAAATCCATAATTAGAATAGGAAGAGGCTTGCCATGCATATGAGCCAAGAATATCGCCTCCTACAACATGAAGATGTTGTCAAGGATACTATGAACCTTGACAAAACTTGCTCGTGTTAGCTGGTCAGGGACTCAAGTATCTACTATAATCTCAAAGTCCAAGCCTTCACAAGAATTTTGTAGGCTTGGTTGAGAATCCTGATCGGCTCCCAATGTCTAAAATCATCAAGATTCCCCCCCTCCTTAGGGATGAGGAAAATCAGCCCCTTGGAAAACATCTTAGATAAGGTACCCCCCTCCATGATCTCGTGGAAGGCAAGCCTCAGCCCTTTCTCCAAGATCCCCCAATAGAAAATAAAGAAATGAGGAAGGAGGCCATCCTTGTTGGGGCATCCGTCTCTCACTAACCCACGTTTTCAAAGCTCATAAAAAAGGACTTGGATGCATGCAGTTCCAATACCAAATCATTCAGGGATGTATGCTTTATATTTTCAGGCATTTTACTTTATACTATAGCATGTTCTGTATGTAGATGCATAGATTGGAATGCATACATCAAATTTTGATCATTGTTTAAATTTCAAAAGTATGGGTCAATGTGCTAGGAGTTCACTTTTTTATTGTTTGTAGGAAAGATGGTTGTAGGAACTACATGGTTATGCAACAAAGAGATTATTGCTAGCATTTGTTTTTATGTTTTTGCAAGTTATAGAGTCCATGTATGAGCTTATGGCATGCATGCCATGGGCTTGCCAGGCCCTATGTTATATTGGATGGCGTGTGTGCCATTGAGTTTATGGTTAAATTTTTTTGGGACTCTATTTCTTGGGGAAATGGTGTCAAACTTTTTCCCACCTCATGGCATTGTATACGCACTTACCTTTAGGTAAGAATGTTATGGCATGGTAACATGCCTTTTTTGCAAACATCAGTAAGGTGTTAGCATGCTTGTAAGCATGTATTTGATGGAATTAGGACCACCATAGTAATATAGATAAGGAAACTCTAGTAGTAATAGCAGCCCTACATATAATCTATGTGGATCTAGACGATAGGATTGCTAAGGGGAAGGAGATATACCTTCACCATTAGGAATGTGCACAAGTTATCTTATAAGCTATAAGAAGTTGCATAGAGGCATGGGAGATACATTTATGATAATATCCAAAGTAGTGAAGAGTTACTTATCTTCACAAGAGTCTCAGAGGATGATTAGGAGACTATAGGGTATTATGAAAAATACCAAAGACTGATTAGTTTCACTGATACACCTCACTTGAGCAAGTAGTGAAGCATTTTTGCTACACTACTAAGGAAACCAATTAGATGGGATCAGAGAGATGTGTTTCATGAGAGAGAATCCACGTGTGCGAATGTGACTCGAGTGATGGTTAGGAAGGCCACAGGTATGGCACTAGCTCTATGATGTAGAGCATAGATCCCTTAGTTAGGAACAGTTGGGTTACCTAATACATATATGCATATCATGATCTATAGAGAGGTACTTAGACTCAATCTTGGTACCTAGTAACAAGTTAGTTTGGAATAAGAAAGGGACATCCATTGTCACATGTTGATTAAAACAAAAATAACTAGTTTGAGGACATGGGACTCATTTGTGTCCACAAGTATGAGTTGAGGATATTGGATTCATTAGAGTCCACTTACATATTCCATTATATATGTATATATATATATATATATATATATATATATATATATATATATATATATATATATACTTATACATATACATATACATATATATATATGTATATATACATATATATATATATATACATATACTTATACATATATATATATATATACATATGTATATATATATATATATATATATATATATATATATATATATATATATATATATATATATATATATATATATATATATATATATATATATATATATATATATATATATGGTTTAGTGTAGTTATGACACCATGAATTGGAAGAAGGTTTCACTGGTATGGGATGGTGGAAACAACTTCCCCTTGAGCACTCTTCTTCTATGGCTAGGGAGAAAAGGTCTCATCATTCATGGTGTCATGTCTCACTAGATCAGAGGAGAGCTCTTAGTAGACATCCCCTTAGGATTGGGAGTTATCCTTCATAGTTTAGGGAGAGTTTATTCTTCCAATAGAGAATGTGATAGGTAATTTTATCACCATTCATATCACATACTCATTTTGAGGTTTTTAGGAAGGATAATTCCATTACTTTGATGGGATCATATAGATCCATGCATAGAGGATGGTTGGGAGAGATAGCTCTTTGGTATGGATACACATGTGGTTATAGTCTCATGTCATATCCTTGCTGACCATTTTCGTAGAGGGCTTTGATCCTTATAAGGAATTTATTTTCTCCACTCTCCACTACATATACCTTCATTAGTTAGGGGAGATGTGTTCTCCATCTTCATAGAATTGTATGTAATGAGGGATTATTCATTAGTTATGGAAGAGAGGAGCAAAAGAATTCATAAGTTTCTCTTTTATGGAAGGGCGTCTTTAGAGATCTGGGAGTGATCTCACTCTAGCTTAGAGATCCCACTTTAGCTCGTCTTGAAGGGGAAAAGAAAAGGAAAATATGATTCTTCTTTGGAGAAGAATAGAGTATTTTTCTCCTTTAGAGAGAAGAGATGTTTAGAAAACATCTTTTAGTTTATTTTAGGAGGAATTCATTTCCTTTACTTTTCAATGTACTTTAACTTCACATGGGAGTTTGATTCTCCACTATTTTGGAAGGAAAAACTAAGTAGAACCTATGTGCATGTTCTTAGTTATGGATAAGTGGAGCAACTGAATTCAACAAAATCTCTTTCAAAGGGAAAGGGAAAGTGGAATAAATTCCACTACCAAAGCTCTTTTACTTAGAGGAGATTACGGATTAGAGACAAAGAGAGAGTTTCACTTTCTCATTTTTGTTGTCTAGATAGAAGTGGCACTCTTCTATCAAAGACAATATGGAGATCAGTTAATCATGATGGTTAGATTTAGCCACACGTGGTGAATCTAGAGAGAACTAGTCATGTTTATTTCCAATGATTGTCTTTGACTAGATGAGATGATCTAGCTATTGACACTAGTTATACTGGCAGTAGATTGATGATACATCTCTTGAGAGTTTCTGGGAGATAGGGATATATCTAACCTATTGAGGTACCAGACTCTTAGTTAGTGTTACATCATGAGCATGATGTGTAAGCATCAATTAGAAGAATGGGTAATTATGGATTATCTCAATCTAAAAGGGAATGCTTTTTGTATTCATATGGAAAACTATAGGAAAGAGAATGTTTTAGAGTTTGCACTAGTGCCAATAGATACTCTTCCAATAGAACTTAGTCCAATGGTAATGGATGACAAACCATAGACTTCTTGGTTGGTGAAATGTAGAGATTGAATTTTACTACCAAGGAATTCTTATATATGAGCTAGATGATGGATTTGCATAGTTCACAAGGTAGTAAGTTAGATTAAAATATTACTTGTGATTACACTCAAGGTTAGGAAGACCTAGAGTGGTATGAGGGCAATCTATCATTTAGTCTTAGATGGGTTTGTAGTAACTTTTTATGGGACTTTGTTCTATATTTCAAAGGATTATATGGTTTATTATCTCCATTATGGTATGGTCAAGCCTATAAGCTTGGCACGTTACACTTTATTTCATACTATTGCTCCATAGAGGATACATCATATGGACTTAGGTCATTTTGATGATGTCACTTGTCATGGGAGTGATAGTTTGAAAGTTGAGAGTATATGGGAGATAGTAGGCACCACCCAGACGGTTTCCCACCTTTAAGCTGATCTCAAATGAGACTTCTTAAGGGGAAGGATATGGGGAAAGAACACACAGAGATGACCATGTACATAGAGTACATGGGGTTCAGGGGAGTCCGAGCACTTTCTTCTACCATTATGGACATTTCATCTACATTTTCAAGGATAAAAATGCTTTTAAGGGGAACGAAATGTCATATTATGGATGCACATCCTCTTGGGTGAGGTGGCATAGATTCCACATGGCATGATTAGAGGCATTGTGCCCATTTGGTAGAATATGGTAGAAGAGAGAAGAGTCTCTTATTTTTGAGGGAGTGACTCATTAGAAAAAAGACGGCTCGAGCGTGCCTAGGCAGCAAATGAATGAACCTCTTTGTGTGTGCATCGTTGGTAGCACTACAAGGAATACGCGTGCATAGTGACGGTTAAGGCGACACAATTTTGTCGCTATAAAATTGCAAAATGCATCGCAATGAGCATTGTGCGTGAACTGTCGATTAAATGACAAGCCAAACGATGTTTTTTTTTGACGTATGGCATGATGGGGTGTGCAACGCTCACATAGAGCGTCTCTAATGCGACAGTTTTAAAAAGCATCGTATAAGTGATGCTTTTTGCATCGCATAAGCGACGCAAAAAAAATGTCACTTATGCGATGCCAATTCTAGTGGTTTTTACAATGCCTTTCCATCGCTTACATGAAAGTCTATTCACAAAAAAAAATTAAAATGTTGGAGGCTCTTCGATCGGCATTTTCACACATCTGATCGAAGAGCTCTCCAACGCTCGCAATTGTATTGCGCTTAGGAGATGAAATAAGTATATGCAAAATTGTTGTTTTGCCTAAGCTCTATCTTATTGTCTCTCTCTGTCTCTGTTTCTCTCTTTCTATGTCTTTCTCTCTTTGAATTCTCTCTCTCTCTCTCTCTCTTCTTTTTCTCTTTATTGCAGGTTATTCAAGAAGCTAACCAAGCAAAAAGTATGGCTAACTATTGTAAGTACAATTTATATTCTTTGTATATCATTTGAATTGTGTTATTTTCATTAAATAGCATACTCACTTATTGATATGCACATATACACTTATAGATGATGAAGATGCACGTTCACACAAATACACATATACACATGCACATACACACACATATACATGTGCACATACACTTAGACATACACACACATACACATGCATATGCACAAACATTCCTACAACCACATAAAAAAACTTACATGCATGCATTATTGCATATATATATATATATATATATATATATATATATATATATATATATATATATATATATATATATATATATATATATATATATATACATACACACATTAACATATACGTAAATACATGTATATGCACATCCACAAGCATGCACATTCACATGCATGCACATGGATGCAAATGGAAATGCATCCACATACACATGCATGTTTCATACATATACACATGCATATACATACATTATACACATATATACACATATATATGCACATACGTACACACACATAAACACATACACACACATGCACATACATACATATACACATATGCATGCACATACACACATATACACATATACACATAGAGTTACACATATACATGCACATACATATACACACACATACACATGCACATGCACATACTCATATACACACATATACACTTACACATGCACATGCACATACATACATATACACACACATATGCATGCACATACATACATATACACACACATACATATACACTTACTTACACACATATGAATGAATTATATAATTAAATTATTAAAACACATGCTTAATATAAACAATAATAACAATCAATAGAACAAAACTCTTCATTACTTAATACCATACACACAATTTAAAACATAACTGAAATGAAAAATATATAGAATATATATATATATATATATATATATATATATATATACATATATATATATATATATATATATATATATATATATATATATATATATATATATATATCAATGTAAATACATATAATCCAATGTCATGATCAACTAGAATCGTAATCATCATCTTCATCAGCAGCATCATGATCATCCTGATCATCCTCATCCTCATCATCATGATCACCCTGTCACGATCGAGATCGTCCCTCATATGTCTGTCTCTCCACCTCATCCACATCTTCCTCTCCATAATACTCTTGTATTACATATAACAGACATAAATAAGTAAAACAATTAAACCATTCAATATAAAAATACAATAATCATATAAAATTTAATAATACTCACAAAGCCATCCAGATGATCTTGCATATACTCGCTCAAATGCCGATATCCAAAATGTGTAGCATACTGGATCTCATGTTTTGTAGGATATCGGCCATAATACTTTCGCTGCATTGAAACAAATAAAAAAGATTATTTGCTTGCATTTTAACTAAAATAAAAAATATACTCACAATAACACATATACTTACAAATGTAGCTACAAAACCATGATGGCCCATTTGGCCTAGGTGCGATATGTGGCCCGACTCCGCTCTCTTCTTTGCAACAACCTGTTTATTTAAGAAAAAAGAAATACATAAATTAAATGTAAAAATTTACTAAAATATATGAAAATTTTTAAATATAAACTATTTATATGCATACCTTCTACTAAGGAAATGACATGAAGATGTGGCTATCTACAAAAACACTGCCATGTCTCAGGTGGTATGTTAGGTCGCCTCTTATTTTTTTGCACCATACAATATCTCCTATTAATTTAATCTCAAACAGAGAAAAAAATCAGAATACATACACATATATACACACACATACACATACACATACTCACATACACATATACGTGCAAACATATACGCATACATATATGCATACATATACACATATACATACATATAACATAAACACACATATACATATCCACACATATATACGTACACACACACATGCATACATATACACTCATTCATACAAAATACATGCATTTATCCCACAATAATGTGTATTTGTGCATATGTGAATATGTGTGTATGTGTAAATGTGTATATGTGAGTATGTGTGTATGTGTAAATATGTATATGTGAATTTTTTGTGTATGTAAATACAGATTATTCATATGAAATACCATTACTTGTAGATTCTGATCAATCAGATGGAACTCCACCACCGTCTCCTCATCGTGCAACAACTATATACTGTAAGTATATCAAACATTTAATTTTAAGTATATTTGATGGATACATAACTTATATATTTTTTTGTTTGTTATTATAATCAGATTCTGATCAATCAGAGAGTACTCCACCACCTCTTACCCATGCAATGACTTCAAATGAGTCTTCCATAGGAATTATGATGAATTTTACTATCAAGAGTATATTATATGTTGGTGTAACTCTTGTTATGGTACGTCTCGAAGACCACGATTGGAATGTATTGAACATGAGGTAGAGTATGGTACTTTTGAGCGTGAACCATCACCTGGTCAACTTGATAAAGCTTGGGTATGTATTCTTTATATAAATTAATGTCATTATTTTATTTAAAAACCATATACAAAATCAAATTACTGTTGATATATAGGAATACTTGCTCGATGATGATGATGATGATAATTTTTCTCATAATGTTAATATACCTCGTACACGTCATGGACTTGTTGTTCATCAATTACAAGTAGAGGTTTCTAGAAATCCTCTACCTCTTGGTTCAGAGACTGAAACGGCTAGAGATTATTCATTGCTAGCTTGTGATCGTTCTCTAGTACAAACATATGATAGAAGAAGATATGAAGGATGGAACAGAGGACCACTTCCTTTAGATGGAGAGGTTTTCAACTCTTGGGGTAATGCTCCATCCACTATTACTAATGCTGGTCGTGGTCTCTTTATTGTAGAGGATTTGTATGTGCCTCCAAAATCTGAAGTCACTCTTATGTCATTTTGTGATCCTATATATGGATAGGGAGATTGGCATCGACTTTCACGTTATGTTCAAAGCATGAGTATTTATGGAATATGCTTGAACGCAACATTTCTTACTATTAGAAGGATTTTACATGCAGAAAATGAAAGATTATATATTGATGGAAGACCTTACACACATGGAAATATAGCAGGTTTAATAAATAGTAGTTTAAGGTTGCATAATAGTTCAAGGACTATTGCACATTTGAGGAGCATGAAAATAGTTATGAATCATCATACATGAGTAGAGATCTATCAAGATACATAGTTGTAAATGCTATTACTACATTACATGTAGGTGATGAACTATTAGTGAATTATGGATGGCATAGACCTCCAAGAGCACCTTTTAGCTAGAGAGAATAAAAATTTTCTATCGATATTTAATAACTTATATATTTAATTTTATGTTTAAAGTTTATTTTGTATTCATTTATGGAATACAAATGAATTTTATTTATATGTGTAGATTCCAATGTATGACGTTGATGATATTCCTCTACACCATTCACAATTGCCAATAAGACCTCATTTATCAGAAGCTTCTATGAGGAGGCTACACAAAAGTGATCCTGTGGAATATGCAAGGTTGAAAGATCTATATTCAAAAGAAGATAAAGTACAAGATTTGTGGGACAATGATGAAGATGATGGCATGGTAGATTTTATTGAGGATTGGTATCAAAATGATATTGAGAGCATTGATATTTCTAAAAATGAGAAATATCTTCGAGAGGAATGTCTAAAGAATATATATGAAGGAAGTCATTTGACACGACTAAGTGCGAGCTTACTTATTCTCAATCCTCAAAATCGTTTTGGATGAAGTAATGTATCTGTTTCGACACACATATATAAACATACACATAACATACATGAATGTATACACACATATAAACATACACACACATACACATGTTATGACAGTAAGGTCAAATTATACATACCTGTGTTGAATGAAAATGTTTTGTCCATTTAGCCTTTAGAATTGTCGACCCAACCTTTAGAATCTTCTTGACACATGTTTCTCCTATTTTAATCGACCTAATATGTATGCTGCTAATTCTTTTTAATACAAATATTAAGTAGCAATTACCAAGGAAGGTATCAAGTCACATGTCAAATGGGAAGATCAAATTTATCTTGAAGATTTTGAAGGATGGAAAAATAATTTTAAAGGATGGGCGAACAAAAAGAACTTGAATTGAATGGACACTTTTTGTCTGCCCATCTTTTAAAACTATTAATGCATCTTTCAAAATATTCACGAAAAATTTGATCCTCCCATTTTACATATGTGTTAATACCTTCCTTGGTAATGATTATTTAATATCTGTAAATAGCTTAGCAAGACAGGTAATAGATTGACTATAAAATGGGACACTGCCAGATGATTCAATGGTCTAGATATCAAAATCTACAAACTACAAAATACAAAAAACAATTAAAAATGAAATCAAATATACACAGCTTCACATGCATACATACACATACATACATATATACACATTCATACATACACATACATACATACATACATACACATGTATACACACATACACATACATATATGCATACATATACATATATGCATACATATATGCATACGTATATATACATACATATACACCTATAAACCACATATACATATATATATATACATATACACATACACATATGTATACGCATGCACATGCATATTCATATCCACATACACATACACATAAGCATACACATATATAAAATTATATGCATATATATATATATATATATATATATATATATATATATATATATATATATATATATATATATATATATATATATATATATATATATATATATATATATATATATATACATATATTTATTTATTTACTTTTTTTAATATATCTTTTTTTTTATGAACTTACACGTTATTATCTGAAACGTTTTTACCAAGTCAGAATATTATTCCTACCTCACATGATGAAATGAAGAAGATGATCAACAATCTTGGTATAGATTATCAATGTATACATGCATGTCCTAACGATTGTATTTTATATAGAGGTGAATATGCAGACTCTTTGACATGTCCCAAATGTCAATCCCTAAAAAGATATTGAGACATTTTCCATTGGCTCCATGGATTAGACATATGTTTCAAAGCCCCGAATTATCAAAGCTTTTGACATGGGGACATGATCATAAAAGTACTGATGGAATAATCAGAATTCTTCATTATAGTGTTGCTTTTCAGCATATTGATTCTACATGGCCTAAATTTGCAAAAAATCCACAGAATCTAAAGTTATGAGTTGCATTAGATGGGGTTAATCCATTCTCCATGAAACCCAATAAATGGTCAACATGGCCAGTGGTAGTCATAAACTACAATCTTCCGCCATATCTTAGCATTAAAAAGGAACATTTAATGCTTTCACTTTTAATCCCAAGCAAACGACAAGTTAAAGGAATGAATATATATCTTGCTCCTCTCATTGATGATCTCCAAGAGTTATGGAGAGGTATTAATGTCATTGATGTATCGAAAAGCATCAATGAAAGACATATTACGGTTCGTGGTATTGTGCCTTGGACTATTCATGACTTTCCATGATATGGTGTTTATTCAAGTATTGATGTAATTTTTTATTTCAATATGCATGTAAATAAATATAATTTAATCTAATTATATTTTTATCCTTTTCATGATGCACGAATATCTACTAAGGGTTATAAAGCTTGTCCATATTGTGGTGATTGGTTGAGATCAATCTATAGTAAGAATCTCAACAAAAATATTTATCTTCAACATCGACGATTCTTTCCTGATGATCATCCATTAAGAGCTAAAAGAGAAGCGATACATTTTAATGGAAAGCTTGAAACTGGTCAGTGTCCAAAATCTATGACGCCTATGGATTAGTATAAAAAATGGATAGATGGACCTCTGATAGATCCAGAATCAGAAATCTTTAGTGATGATGAAGATAATGAGTATGTGAAGAGAGGTAAAGGAAAATTGGCACTTGTAGAGAACATATCAATATGGTATTCTTTGGAGTATTGGAAAGAGTTAAAATTATGTCATCTTCTTGATCCTATGCATATATTTAAGAATATTGGTTATTCACTATGGAAGCATCTTCTTGGACTAAAAGATACCATAGCATCAAGGAAGTTTTGAAAGATCAAAAATCAAAACCACAGTTATGGCCAATTTTTGATAGACATCGATAGGAAACGACTTATGCACCTGCTCCTTGGGTACTTACAACAAAAGAGATACAGACTATCAACAATAGAATTCAATTGATTAAGACTCCTATAGGATATGGAGCATCTTTTCAAAACATGTTTACTATCGATGATAAGAGCTTATCTGGGTTAAAGACCCATGATTGGCATAACGCTTTGAAACATATTTTACCTTTGGTTATCGATGGATATACAACGAAAGGAGTACAAGATGTGATCTATTGTCTTGGATCACTTATAAGGTAATTATGATACTTTTATATTTAATATGTATGAATATTAGATATCTTTTATTTTTGAATGAACTTATGCATTTGTATGCATGTATGTGTTTGTGTGTGTATGTCTCTCTATGTGTGTGTACGCATATATGTGTGTGTATGTGTGTGTGTATGTGTGTGTGTGTCTATGTGTGTATGTGTATGTGTGTGTATGCGTGTGTATGCATGTAAGCATGTATGTATGCATATGCATGTGCATTATGTATGCATATGCATGTATGTGTGTATGTGTGTTTATCTATATAAATGTGTCTATATCCATGTGTATGTGTGTGTAAATGTGTGTGGATGTGTGTTTGTGTAAGTGTTTGCGTCTATGTCTGTGTATATTTGTGTGTATGTGTGTGTGTGTCTATGTGTGTATGTGTGTGTGTGTGTGTCTATGTGTGTATGTGTGTATGTGTGTGTGTGTCTATGTGTGTATGTGTGTGTGTGTCTATGTGTGTATATACGTGTGTATCTATATATATGTGTCAGTGTGCATGTGTATGTGTGTGTGTAAATGTGTGTATGGATGTGTGTGTGTAAGTGTATATGTGTCTATGAGTGTGTATGTGTTTATGTGTTTGTATGTGTCTATGTGTGTGTATGTGTCTATGTGTGTATGTGTATGCATGTGCATTATGTATGCATATGTGTGTGTATGTGTGTGTATGCATTGTATGCATTATGCATGCATTATATATGCATATGTGTGTGTATGCATTAAGTATGTGTATGTATGCATGTGCATTAGTATTGCATACGTGTGTGTATGCACGTAAGTATGTATGTATGCATATGCGTATGCATTATGTATGCATTATGTATGCATATGTATGCATATGTGTGTGTATGCACGTAAGTATGTATGTATGCATATGCGTATGCATTATGTATGCATTATGTATGCATATGTATGCATATGTATGCATATGTATGCATATGTATGCATGTATGTGTATGTGTGTGTATGTCTCTCTATGTGTGTGTATGTGTGTGCGTGTATGTGTGTGTATATGTGTGTATGCATGTGTATGTGTGTGTATGCATCATTATCTATGTTTGTATGTGTGTGTGTATATGTGTGTGTGTATGTGTGTCTATGTGTATGTGTGTGTGTGTCTATGAGTGTGTATGTGTCTACATGTGTGTATGTGTCTATGTGTGTGTATGTGTCTATGTGTGTATGTGTGTGCATGTATGTATGCATATGTGTGTGTATGTGTGTGTATGCATTATGTATGCATATGTGTGTGTATGCATTATGTATGCATATGTGTGTGTATGCATTAAGTATGTGTATGTATGCATGTGCATTATGTATGCCTTGAGTATGTGTATGTATGCATGTGCATTTTGTATGCATATGTGTGTGTATGCATGTAAGTATGTATGTATGCATATGCATATGCATTATGTATGCATATGTATGCATGCATATGTATGTGTGAGTATGTCTCTCTATGTGTGTTTATGCATATATGAGTGTGTATGTGTGTGCGTGTATGTGTGTGTATGTGTGTATGCATGTGTATGTGTGTGTATGCATCATTATGTGTGTACGTGTCTATGTGTGTATGTGTGTGTGTATATGTGTGTGTATGTGTGTGTGTGTCTATGTGTATGTGTGTGCATCTATGAGTGTGTATGTGTTAATGTGTGTGTGTATGTCTATGTGTGGACCAACTTTGCATGCAAGAGCAAGTGGAAAGGGAATAACAAAGGACCAAAGCATGGCAAAACCAAAGGTCGGAATGTTCAACCTTGTGTGATCAATGATAAGACCAACCACACCACTCAGAATCATTAGTTCAATGGGAAGACCTAGAAAGGAAGTGGAAGAGGTAGATATGGCAACAATGGAGGCAGATGTGGACACAACTTCAACAATAACAATAGAGGCCATAATAGAAGGTACTACAACAATTTCTTTTAAGATCAAGCACAAGAAGACTCATTTCTTCTAATGAATCTAAACCACAAAGAAGGTAAAGAATATGATCATTTGTTCTACGTAGATTTTGAATGTTCAAATTATGTTACAAGCAACATTGCTCATCTACCTGATTTGGAAAGTCCAAAGCATAGACATGAACTTCAAACAAGGGATGAAACAAAGTACAATGTGGAGAATATTGGTAATGTCAAAGCTTCCAATTGCAGGACATACATTCTGAGTAAGGTTCTCTATGTACCCACTATCACTAAAAACCTAATAAGTGTAGGCCAAATAGTTGAAAAAGGCCTGCAAGTTAGGTTCACCCAACATGGAGCTTTTGTGGAAGATCCTTGTCAACAAGTCAAGAAGATATCTAGAGGTGAGAAGCATGGTAGGCTCTTTACTTTTGAAGTAGGAGAAACTGGAAACATAGCTCTATTCACTTTTGGGTCTCAAACCCTAAGTGAGCTTGAAGTGTGGCATAAGAGGCATGCTCATGTGAGTGAAATAACCTTGAAGGATATATGCAGGGATCAAAGTGTTCTAGGTCTGCCAAACATATCAAAGCAACACATGATCAACACGTGTGATGCATGTTAGATTGGGAAGGCACAAAGACAACGATTCAATCATATGTATGGAGATCAAGCCAAGAACATTCATTGGCGGCATCAAGGTATTATGCCTCATTTATTGATGATGATAGTAGATGGACTATTCTATACTTTATCAAGAGTAAGAATGAAGTGTTTGATTACTTCAAAAAGTATCTAGCACATGTGGAAAACCATACAGCTAGATCACTCAAGAAGCTGAAATTTGATGGAGGTGGAGAATAATTCTACAAATAGTTTGATGAGTTCTTGTAGGACAAAGGTATCAAAAGGTAAGTGAATACCATGTAATCTCCTTAACTAAATGAAATTGTAGAGAGAAGAAACAAGACATTGGTTGGATCAGCGAGAACAATGCTTGAAGAGAAGAGGTTTCCACATTATCTATGGGCAGAGGCTCTTTCAAGTGTTGTGTATCTTGTGAATAGACTACCATCCAAATCACTTCAACGTACGACTCATTATGAAGCATTGGCATGGAAGAAAACCTAATCTTGGACATTGCAATGTGTTTGGTTGTATAGCTTATGTTCATATACCATCACAAATAAGAGGTAAGATAGATGAAAGGGCAAAAAAGGTAGTGCTTACAGTCAAGAGGCAAAGCAAAGATGTAGGAGTGTGGAGAATGCTCTAAGCAAGCTCCTAGAAGATCAACAAGAGAGAATAAACAACCAGAAAGGTATGGATATTATTCCAAATTTGTTACAAACCATACAATCTACTTGGCAAAAGACTCAATTTAAGAAGAACCCTCAACCTATGAGGAGGAAAAGGGAAACTCTAATTGGGAAAGGCCATGAAAGAAGAAATAGATGCATTGAAGGAGATGGACACTTGGGATTTGGTTCCAATGTCATCCAAGCAAAAAATAATTATGGCACATAGGTATATAATTGTTAAAAGAGACTCAAATGGATCAGTTTGCAGGTACAAGGCAAGATTAGTTGCTAAAGGATGCTCACAAACTCATGGTATAGACTATGAGGAAACATTCTCAGTAGTTGCAAAGATGCATACAATCAGAACATTGATAAGTGTAACTACTGCAAGAAATTGGAGACTCCTCCAACTTATTTGAACTCAAAATCCACTTTTAGAAGTCATGGAGAAATTCAAGACTCTATGTAGGGACTTGAAATCACTTGTACATTACATAGAAGCAATATACATACATTTGTGGCCATCATTGTCTTGCTCCTTCAGTTATTTGCATCATCTTCTTCAACACCAATAAGATTGCAGAGGTTGTTGCTCTCTCTATAGAGTTCCAAATTGGATGCATGAGGACTCATTTGAAATTTATTACCTTCTAGATTATGTGTTTACATTTGCAAAGTAGTCAAAGGAGTATATTGGGAGAAATTGGAGCTTTTCTATCTCGAGGTCTATCTCTATGCATTCCTAAAAATTAAGAGGTACCACTATTGAGTGTCTAGTTCATTCCAAAAGCATATTTTGATCATTTCTAGTAGTCTTGTGCATTCTATACAATCAAACCTATGTGTATCAGGCAAAAGGATTTTTTCCAATTGTAATTATGTTGGCTTCTATGAGCATTTGAAATTCATTGTCTCATCCAAAGATAGTCAGTTTTTTGAGCTAGTCAATGTGCAAACCTATCTATTTTCTATCAACTCTTTCTGCTTGATGCTCAAAGGACATAATTCATTTTTTTGCTCTTAATGCATGCATATAAGGTGTATTTGAGTCTCATTATGCTCAAGGGCTGGTCTTGTGTCAGTTTCCTAGACCGAACTTTGTCACTTTGGAACTCACTTTTCTTCCTCCTATAAGCTTCACCAAGCTCTTTCAACTAGTAATTGACACGAATCCTTTTTCATAGCTTTAAATCAAGTGATCCATGATCTAAGAAATGTTTTCTCATGAACTTAGAATAACAATATTATTAGCAAAATTTATAATAATTTAAGAGGGTGATCCCAACATTTCAGGAAAATGATGATTGAAAAACATAATCACAAAGGTATGGTCATCACTTAGTGCAAACAACTGCAATGACCAAAATATTTTGTAGGAAAACTTAGAAGAGTCTAAGATTCTTTTTCCAATTGATAAACAAGACAATGCAAGAATATGCTCACTTGAATAAATCGAAGAAAATGATAGACTCAAATACGTTTATAATAGTAGTGAACAATGAGTAGAGTTGATGATGAAACTTGAAGTATATGTATTAATATGTCAGGTATAGTACATGTATGTTTTTGAAGACCCTAAGATCTTTGAGGTAAGTAAAACACAATGACCAAGTAGAGAGTGTAATTGTATACTTTTTCAAGAAATTTCATTTGAATTTTAATTTCAAATAAATTTTTGGATTTGGCTCTAAATAGATCAAAGAAAATCTCTTTGAAGTGGATAAAGTAACATCATGTAACCTTGGAAGCATTTAGATAATGTATGTATATGCATTTGGCTTTATCTCCAAGGTCAATGAATATCAATACTTCTACTCAAGGATTTAGCCTTTCCATATTCATTAACCATTCCCCCTCAAGCCTAATAAGCTTAATTCTTAAATATCTTAAGATTTCCTAAAGTTCAATCATAGATTTGAACTTGTTCAACTTCACTCCATCTAAAGCTTTAGTCATCATGTCTACACATTGTTGTTGAGTAGATACATATTAGAGCTTGATTTCTTTTCTTTTGATTTTCTCTCTAACATAGTGATAATGAAACTCGATGTGCTTCATCCTAGCATGATAGATGGCATTAGCTGCAAGATGTAACCAGCGCAAGTTATCTCCAAATATGCAAGGAGTAAATGACCACTCCCAAATTTGAGTATAGTGTCTTAGTCACATAGCATCCTAAGTTGCATTGTCCAACTATTGTAAAGTGATCGATAGGAGATGGTTGAACTATGCTCTAAGGGAGAGGATTAGGAGGTAATGAGCACAAAGTTAAAGAAACTATGCAAGGGTGAGCAAAGGGACCTAGTGAGAGAGCTTGTCATTGATTCCAATGATACATGAAGAGGGGAATGATTTTTGTAAACTAATGGATAAGAGATGGTTGAACCATCCTCTGATAGCAATGATTAGGAGATAATCATAAAACATTGCTTTTGGGGCAAGTAGTTAGATCATCAAACTCATAATGGTGAGGTTACGAGTTCAAATCCCCTTTTATACAACACCAACCCTCTATATTCACCCTCTCTAGATGAGAGAGAAATAGTAGATTGTTTCTTTTATGACTTGTTTGAATGATACAATGAAAAATATTGAGGGGAACTCCTCCTATCATCTCTTGATCATCCTTGATTGCATCAAAAAATATTCTAATGTCTACATCATAAGTATATGCTTCTTCTTTATCCTTGGCAAAAATAAAGCATTTGACAAAGTGAAAGAGCGACCATCAACACTAGTAAGAATGATCTTACCAACTCCTATAATAGGACAAGAGGAGTTATTGGCACATGTAACAATATTCCCTGTAGGGGTAGGCTCGAGTGAAGAGAAGAAACTACGCTGCGAGGTAATATGTTTGGTTGCCCCACTATCAAAGTACCAAACATCTGAGTCTACTGCAGACATGCATTGGTCATGAGAAGATGGGTCAAAACTACAAACAGTAGTAAACGCCCATTTTCTGTTTTGCACAAGATTAGTAGACTCTGTTTTTGGTGTAGAGGCCTCTACAACAACAATTCAGGCCCCTTTCTTCTTTGCCCCTTTAGCAGCCAGTTTTGGATAGCTCTTAATGACATGATCATTTGCTTTAAAGTATTTGGAAAACAATTTCTACTTTTCTAATTTCCCTTCATCTTTGTCTTCCTTACTTCGATTGTGCAAAATTAGCAGATTTTAGCTTACTAGTAGAAGAGCTCCATTTCCTTTGCCCTTTTGACTAGCCAAGAAAGCTTGATCTGTAACATGCATAATAGACATGTTCTTCCTAGGTTGATCTTCCTACATTAGAACAGAAACTAACTCTTCAATTTTCAAGGCATTTGGATTTCCTTTAATAATAAAATGAAGAGTAGAATCAAAACTCAGATATAAGTCAGGAAGACCATTGAGAACAGTCTACAGAAGTGAGCTGTCAAGAAGGACTTCATCGACAAACATCAATTGTTCCTTCAAATCCTTGATCTTTGTAAAAAAACTCCCCATATAATCACATTCATTCACATGCTCACTCTCCAACTATTTTTGGAGTCTTTCCTTGTGTTGTTCGCGTGATTCCGTAGACATCTATCTCCAATAATTGGTATCAGAGTAGGTCATCGCTTCATCTAGGGCACCATCGACACTCCTCCGATTGTAGTCTCAAAATTTCACGAATTTTAGTGAGCATACTTAGCATGTTTTGGAGATCAAAATTGCTTTGCTCTGTGGTGCCAAAATCACGATCTGAGCTCGTTTCGACCTCCGAATGCACTATTAGAGTGCTTGTGTAGGCTATTTCATCCTTTTGTGACAAAGATATATACCAGTTTCTGTTCGCTAGTATAAGCATCTCAAAGTCTGCTACATGTCTAACAGAATTTGTCTAGGTAGTTTTGTTCAACTTTTTGAGATACAATCAGTTTTCTGCATCAAGGTATTTTAGTCACCGACCATGGCTGAAAGCAGTGATGTATTCCGTATGTTGGTTGTTGAGGATAAGTTGGATGGTACCAACTACCCGTTATGGACTTATATGATGCAACATGTATTGGTTGCAAAAGGATTGTGGAACATTGTGCAGGGTGTTGAGAAACATCCTATCACACCTACAGCTATTAACAATTGCACGTATAGAAGCTGATGCAAAAGGTGTTGAAGATGATGATATTCTGCATATTCATGTTCGTGCTATAGTTTCTGCTACACCTAGAGTAGAGCAGATTTGTTGGGATGGTAGAGATGCCCAGGCATATGCATTGATAGCTTTGTCTATCAAACGTGCCATTATTCCTCACATTTGCTCTTGGAGAACAGCTAAGGATGCTTGGGATACACTTATCACATTGTACCAAGCTAGGAATGAGGCTCGTGTTGCTTACCTCTAAAAATAGTTGGAGAGTGAGCACATGAATGAAGGTGATTCTATGGAAAATTTTCTAACAAAGATCAAAGACTTGAAGGAACAGTTGTTTTCTGTTGATGAGGTTGTACCAGATAGCTCACCTGTGCAGACCGTTCTGAATGGTCTTCTTGATTCATATCAGAGTTTTGCTTCTACTCTTGGGTTAATGATGAAAGGCAATCCAAATGCCTTGTCATTTGAGGAGTTAGTCTTCGTTTTGTTGTAGGAAGATCAGTCGAGGTAGAATAGGTCCATTATGCATGTTGTAGATCGAGCTTTCCTGGCTAGTCAGAAGGGCAAAGGAAAATGGAGTTCTTCAACTAGTAACCAGAAATCTGCAAATGCTACACATTCAAAGAAGGAAGATAAAGATGAGAAGAAATCAGAAAAGCAGAAATTATTTTGTAAGTACCGTAAAGGGAATGATTATATCATATAAAATTGTCCAAAACTGGCTGCTAAAGAGGCAAAGAAGAAAGAGGCTGGAGTGGTTGTTGTAGAGGCCTCTACACCAAAAACAGAGTTAGCTAATCTTCTACAGGAAGAAGAATAGGTGTTTACTATTGTCTGCCGTTTTGACCCATCTTCTCATGAGCACTACATGTCTGCAATAGATTCAGCCGTTTGGTATTTTGATAGTGGGGTGACCAAACATATTACCTTGCAGCGCAGTTTCTTCTCTTCACTTGAGCCTACCCCTACAAGGAATACTGTTACATGTGCCAACAACTCCTCTTATCCTGTTATGGGAGTTGGTAAGATCATTTTGACTACTGCTGATGGTAGTTCTTTCACTTTGTCAGATGCTTTATTTGTGCCAAGGATCAAGAAGAACATGTTATCAGTCTCATCATTAGCCAAGATTGGCTTGGTTGTGAAATTTGTTGATGACAGGTGTACATTTCATGATATGTCAAACAACGATGTTATTATTGCTTCTGGCATTTTATGTCGTGGGCTATATAAGCTCATAGACTATGAAAGATCTGTAAATGATTTGGCATGTGCAGTGCATGATTCTCAGGCTATGTCAGATGCAAAGCTTTGGCATGCACGCTTTGGTCATCTGAATCGTGCTAGTTTGATACACCTACAGAAATTTGAAATGGTGCCCTCTTTGCCCAAATCTGAGGAACCACAAAAACATGTTCATGAATGTTATATTTTGGGCAAAATGCAGTATTCCTCCTTTCCAAAAGATGGTTCAGTTTGGGCTACTCAGAAATTGAAGCTTGTACATAGTAATGTTTGTGGTCCTATGTAGACACCTTCTTTTGGAAATTATCTTTACTTTGTTACTTTCATCGATGATTTTTCCATGCATGCATGGGTATATCCATTGAAGGCAAATTCCGAAGTGTTCATGTGCTTCAAACAGTTTTTGGTTTTGGCTGAAAATTTGTCACCATGTAAAATGGGCACCCTCCATTCTGATCGAGGTGAGGAATATATGTCTTCTGATTTTAATGAATTTCTGGCTGAATGTGGGATAAAACACCAGTGTACAATGCCGTATACACCTCATCAGAATGGTCACTCATGGAGATGGTGAGGTGTATGGTCAAGAGTTAGGCTTTACCACGTAGTTTTTGGCTTGAGGCTATCATGTGTGTAGCATATGTACTTAACAGATGTCCCACTAGAGCACTGCAATCTATCACTCCATATGAGGCTTGGCATGATCACAAGCCATTTGTTGCACATCTGCGTGTTTTTGGTTGTTTGGCATATGCATTAGTGCCTGAACAACATTGTAGAAAATTGGATGATAAAGTAGTAAAATGTATTTTTGTTGGGTATAGTTTTGAAAGTAAAGGCTATCATCTGTATCATCCACAGACTAAATGCATTCTGGTTAGCCATGATGTTGTTTTTGTGGAAGATGTTATTCATCCATTGCTTTCATGTACTAAGGAGACATCTGTTAGCTCGAAAGACATGTATGATACTTTGTTGACTCGACAGTCTAGTGCTGGTCCTAATGAGGCAACTTTGCAGCCTTTTTAGGTTTCAAGTGATGATGGAGATCATTCCATTTGTGATGCAGATTTACATGATGCACTTGTTGATGAAAGAGCTGATATTGAGCAAGCAAAAACTATGCCAAAGTGGATGGTGCAGACTTTGCGTGAGAACAAATTAGATGCACCTCTATCATATCGTACTCGTTCAGGCTCCCATAGTGCCTCATTTGTAGCAGATTGCTATGCTATGGATGCATCTAGTCTCTGTGATGAGAATGGGCCTGTTTTGTTTCATGAAGCACAAAATTCAGAAAATTGGATGGCTGCTACGCAATCTAAATATGATGCTATAATGAAGAATGGTACTTGGTCGTTGTGTGACTTGCCTCCTAGCAAGAAGGCCATTGGTACTAAGTGGGTTTACAATCTAACGTGTAAGACTGATGGAATAGTTGACAAGTATAAGGCTAGGCTTGTTGCAAAGGGTTATGCACAAGAAAGAGGCATTGATGTTTATGAGACCTTTGCACCTACATGCCGCATGACTACTGTTCGGAGCATCTGTGCACTTGCAGCCCATCATGGTTGGAATGTACATTAGTTGGACATTAAAACTGCATTTCTGAATGGTGACTTGCATGAAGAAGTGTATGTTTTTCAGCCCCGTGGCTTTGTGCAAAAAGGGCATGAAAACTAGGTGTGCAGGTTAAAGAAGGCATTATACGGTTTAAAGCAAGCACCATGTGCTTGGTATGAGAAGATACATGCCTATCTAAGTACACATGGTTTTGAGAACAGTCCAACTGAAAGCACCTTATATGTTAAGTGCGCTAATGATGTGCTTATGATCATTGTGGTTTATGTTGATTACATGCTGCTCACTGGTCCTCATGAGAGGCATATTGCTGATTTTAAGGCTGATTTTCATGCCTCATTTGAGATGTCTGATTTGGGGCATTTGCATCACTATTTGGGCATTCAGTTTATGCAAGTTGGTGGTGGAAGGGCTTTGTGTCAAACAAAATATAATGACTCATTATTGCAACGTTTTGGCCTTGAAGATTGTATACCTATTGCCACTCCTATGGAGACAGGTTTATGATTGATTCTTCATGATGCTAGAGATGCATTTGATGCTGTTCTCTATCAATAGGCTGTTGGATGCTTGATTTACTTATGCATTACTCGGCGAGATATTCAGTTTGCTGTCCCACAGATGAGCAGGTTTATGCATTGCTGTGGAGTCAAGCATTAGCAGGCGGTTAAGCGTATCTTTTGCTACTTGAGTGGTACTCGGCTAATTGGGTTGTTTTATCCCAAGGGGGCATCACTACCGCCAGATTTGCATACTTTTTCTAACTCTGATTGGGCTGGTTGTTATGACACTCGTGTGTCCACTAGTGGCTTTTGCTTCATGCTTAGTAGCTCATGTATATCTCGGTTGAGCAACAAGGATCCTACTGTGGCCACTTCTAGTTGTGAGGCTGAGTATAGGGTAGCTTTCATAGTGACTATTGAGTGTGTGTGGCTGAGATGCCTTATGGTTGATTTGGGTGTTGGTCAGTCTTCTGCCACCACCATCTTCATTGACAGCCAGAGCACATTGGCAGTTGCGAGGAACCCTGTGTTCCATGCTCGCACTAAGCACATTGAGGTGCATTATCACTATGTTAGGGAGAGGTTCTCTGCTGAGGAGATCAGCTTGGCATATGTGCCCATGTAGGAGAATATTGTAGACCTTTTCACGAAGGCTCTGCCTTGGGAGAAGTTTGAAGCTTTTCGCAAAGCTTTGGGCTTACTTCCTTTTGTGGATTGATTTCCACATAGCTTGGCACTTCCTTATACATGAGTGCCAGCTCCTTGTTCATCACATCACGCCCTGGGGGGATTTGTTGATATATTTATGTTGGGAAAGATGGTTGGATGCACTCAGGAGATTGAGTTGATGCTGCAAAACCTGCTTCACACCTCGATTGAGATTTCTCTATAATGGTTGATCCAATGGCCTTGAAATTTTGTAGGTGTATAGTAGACTTTGAGCTGAATCCAATGCACTTTGAATCATCCAATTTGGTTTAGTAGATCTTGAGATATGCCTCTTGGAAGTTGACAGAGTTGAAGATGGTCACTCAGAGAAACCAGAGATTATGAATGTAATGCTATGTATAAATTCTATTGATTGTACATTCCCATTGGCATAGAATGTGATGCTCAATGGTACTCAGATGTGTAGGCTATAGTGTAGCACTCACACACTCAAAGATTTACTCAGAAATGCCTCGGGAAGAGTGAAGGACACCCGCGACTTTTTCCTTGTGATTTTTATAGGAGTTGAATGATAATTTGAATTTGAATTCAAACTAATCTCCTAGAATCTTTCACCTAAAAATTGATTGAGATATTCCCTCAATCAATCAACCAATTTTCCACGACTTAATCAAGTAGGTGTGTGATACAAGTAAATGCCAAGTCATTTAGACTTTTACAAATGAGTAAAATGGTAATAGTCTTTAAGCATAGGTTCCTATGACTCTTGCTTCATGTAGAGATATCCTTCAAGGGTTCCAAGCCAAGTCTTCCAAAGTTCCAATGTTCCAAGCCAATGTGTGAAGGCTTGATATGCACCAACAGCTCCCCCTCAAGCCAAACACTTTGACTCAAGTCTTCATCTTTAGTCTTCAATTACTTCCTGCAATCCAATCATGGATTTAAATCTGCATAACTTGCTTCCATCCAGAGCTTTAGTAAGCAAATCTGCACATTGCATATTAGTAGACACATATGACAATTGAATATCTTTGCTAAGTAATTTCTCCCTCACATAGTGGTAATGAACCTCTATGTGTTTTGTCCTAGCATGATAAATTGGATTAGCTGCAAGGTGAAGAGAACTTGTGTTATCACCAAAGATGATTGGTGGCCTTGTGTATAGGCCCAATTCTGAATATAATAGCTTCAACCAGATGGCTTCTTGAGTGGCATTTGCTAGCCCTCTATACTCTGCCTCAGTAGATGACAAAGCTACTGTGGGTTGTTTCTTGGATGACCAAGAAATTGGTTTATCACCTGCAAAACAAATGTAACCAGATGTGCTTCTCCTGTCATCCTTGCAACCTGCCCAATCTGCATCTGAATATACCTTAATATCAATGTCTGATGAATAGGGAAAGTACAAACCATGATTTTGTGTTCCCTTTAGGTACTTTACTATCTTCTTTGCTGCCTCTAAATGAGGTACTCTTGGTTTGTGCATAAATTGGCTAAGTACACTAACACCATAAGATATATCAATCCTGGTTAAGGTAGCATAATTAAGACTACCTACCAAACTTTGGTAACCTGTAATATCTTGGAGTTCTTCTCCTTCATGAGCACTGAGTTTGTGGTTGACCTCCATAGGAGTGCTTGAGATTTTAGCTTCCTGTAAATTAAACTTCTTGACCATGTCCTGAATGTACTTCTTCTGAGTAATAAAGATACCTGAATTTGTATAGATCAATTCAAGTCCTAGGAAGTACTTCAACAATCCAAGATCATTGATCTTGAATTCCTTCATCATTTGTCCTTTGATGTGTCTAATTCCCTGAACATCATTTCCTGTAATAATGATGTCATCAACATAGACACACAAGTATATTACCTCTGAATTGTTCCTTTTGATAAACAATGAAGTATCTGCTTTACTCATTATGAATCCTTGGTCTAGAAGGTAGGTTGTCAACCTGTAATTCCATGCTCTAGGTGCCTGCTTCAATCCATACAGAGCCTTCTTCAATTTACAAACATGATTTACCTTATTGGGATCTTCATAGCCAGGTGGTTGTGACATGTAGACTTCTTCAGATATCCATCCATTCAAGAATGCATTCTTTACATCCAATAGGTACATGTTCCAATTCTTGGATGCAGCTACACTCACCATAACTCTGATAGTTGGCATCTTGGCCACAGGAGAAAATGTCTCCTCATAATCAATGCCTTGGGTTTGTGCAAAACCCTTGGCTACCAACCTAGCTTTATACCTGTTTATTGTACCATCTGAATTCCTTTTGAGTTTGTAGATCCATCTGGATCCTATCACCTTCATAGATTCTTTCTTGGGTACCAAGTCCCAAGTGTCACTCTCTTTGAGAGCCTGCATTTCTTCATCCATTGCTTCCTTCCATTCTGGTTTAGTGATTGCTTCTTCAAATGTACCTGGTTCTTCATTCAAGAGATCCTTTGCAAGATATACAGAATGCTTAGTTACAAGAGAAGTATCATACCCATATCTAATAGGCTTCTTACTTTCTCTCTGAGATCTCCTCATAGCTTGAGTTGAGGATTCTGGTATATCCTCTAGCTTCTTCATCTTCATTTTCCCTTTGGATTTCCAAGCCTTGAACTCTTCATGTTGATGGTGTCTTCATCATCTGAGCTTGTGTCCTCTTTCTGAATTGGTTCTTGCTTGCTAAGCTTGGGGAAGTCTTCTTCCATGTCATAAGGTAGACTAACCTTCCTGCATTCATTTTCATACCATGAATCATTCTCATCAAAGATGACATCTCTGCTTACCTTGAAGCCTTTGTTTGAGGGGTTGTAGAATCTGTATCCCTTCTGATTCAAATCATAACCAATGAAGATACATTTTTCAGCTTTAGGGTCTAGCTTTCCCCTTACCTGTGAGGGAATATGCATGTTGATGTATGAAACACCACAAGAAATGAATTAATGTGACACTAGAACACCTCTATGGTCATCATTAACTCATTGCCACTCCAAACTTTGAGAAATGATAGCCTAAAGTGAGAACTTTGCTTCTACAGATTTTTCTAGTCACTGAAATGGCATACCTTTAGTATTTTACTAATTTCTCCTAGCTCAAGTATTATTTCTCCATGAAACTTTATAGGCTGAAACTAGAAGAGTAGAGCTTTCCAACAAGCTATCATATGCATCAAACGGATCTCTAGAACTCAAGTTATGGCTCTCACAAGATGACCCTATATGACCTTCCGAAACTGGAAATATTACCTGTTTTAGTAAGAGCGCCTGTTTAAAATTAGAATTCGATGCCTAGCATCGACTTGCAACGAGAATTCAATGCTGGGCATCGACTTGGGATGTTTTTGGCCACTTTTCAGCAGGGATTCGATGCCGGGCATCGACTTCCCGCATAAAGTCTTGACCTTCTGGACACCAAAACTATAGGTGATCTTATGTACACTTACAATATGACTTATCAACTGGAATTCGATGCCAGGCATCGAGTTGCTCCAACAACATCATATTTTTCAACACTTCAGTACTGAATGAAAAATATAA
Organism: Ceratopteris richardii; assembly: GCA_020310875.1. NCBI lineage: Eukaryota > Viridiplantae > Streptophyta > Polypodiopsida > Polypodiales > Pteridaceae > Ceratopteris > Ceratopteris richardii. The sequence goes on from CM035443.1 coordinate 61,388,582, forward strand.
AAGAAAATATGACTTATCAACAGAGATTCGATGCCAGGCATCGAGTTGCTTGGAAAACTTGATCTTTGTAACTCATCACACAGTAGGTAATCATGGAGATGATGGAGAGAGGCTCATACACAGAACTTTACTCAGTTCTTCTCATAACTATAAAAAACTCAGAAGTTTTACAAATGCTTTCTCACTCAGAGAATCCCGACTATACACAGTCGTATAAATGAACTCCTTCTTCTTCTCTCTCCGCGTCAGTTAATACTAACTAACTTATATAGACTTTCTCATTCCCGTAACTTTTGAAAAAACTTCTAGAACTAAAGTGAACTAACTTTACAAGTATAATACATTTGTGAATTTGTCCCTTCACATAGGCATGGGGTTTTCTTCCTAAGATTTGACCTTCAAATATATGTCCAGTTAGTGATTGTCTCTCCAACAATGCACATATGCAACACAACCAAAGATTTTGCAATGATCCAGAGATGGTCTCTTACCATGCCAAGCCTCATAGGGTGTCATTCTATCAAGTGTCTTTGATGGCAACCTGTTAATTAAATATGTGGTAGTAGATACACTCTCTACCCAAAGATAATTTGGCAATTTCTTTTCATTTAGCATAGACCTAGCTGTCTCTACAATGAGTCTATTCCTCCTTTCAGCTACCCCATTTTGTTCAGGTGAGTACCTTGTAGTAATCTCCCTCTTGATGCCTCTTTCCTGCAAGAAATATTCAAAGTCATTGGAGAAGTATTCTCCACCACCATCTGACCTTAGTTTCTTCAAATGTCTACCTGTTTGATTTTCAACTAATGCAACCAGATACCTTTTGAAACAATTAAATACTTCATCTTTATGTTTCATGAAGTATAAGACAGTCCACCTGCTATAGTCATCAATGAAGGACACATAGTACCTTGATCCAGATATGGATGGCTCCTTGCTAGGTCCCCAAACATCTGTATGCACCAATTCCAAATAATCTTCATGCATAAAACCTTTCTTGGTATAGGGCAATCTGTGTGACTTACCAAATTGACAAGCCCCACACTTGTATATCATGTGTTGCTTGGATACATTAGGTATCCCAAGCACACATTGATCCCTACTTATTTGCTTTAAGGTCCTCTCTCCAATGTGACCTAATCTCTTGTGCCAAATCTCCAATTCTGATAGGGTTTGATCTTTATAGTTGTACAAAGCAATATTCTTAGTGTCTTCAAGTTCAAAGGTAAACAATCTACCTGATTTTTCTCCCTTGGCTATCCTTCTGAATCCATGTCTTGGATCCTCCACATATGCACCATGTTGTGTGAACCTGACCTGTAGACCTTTTTCCACAATCTGACCTACACTCATCAGATTCTTGGTGATTGTTGGAACATACAATACTCTGCTCAATAAATTCTGATTACCATCACTAGTTTTGACATTACCTACTTTAACAACTGAATGTTTAGTGTCATCACCTGTCTGCACTTGGTGCTTGCCTTTGGGTTCTTCCAAATCAGAAAGTAATGCAACATTTCCAGCTACATGATTAGAGCAACCTGAATCAATATAGAATAAGTGATCATCATTGATACCTGACTTAGAAGTCATATTCATGATCAATAGGGAGTCATCTTGTTCCTCTGCATAATTGTTGTAGTCTTTCCTATTTCTGTATCCACCTTGATAGTTGCCATTGTGATTGTAGCTGTTGTTATAATTATTGTTGTAGCCATGGTAGTTTTGAGATTGATTGAATCTGCCTCTGCCTTGAGAGTATCCTCCTCTTTGGTGACCTCTTCCTCTTTGGTTCTTGTAGTTTTTGTAGCATTCATCTGTGGTATGGTTAGACAAGCCACAAATGTTGCATGGAGATTGGTTGTAGGGTCTCCCCCTACCTGATTTACCTCCTCTGCCTCTTCCTCTAGATGATCTACCTCTCCCTGCATAGTTTGCTTGGGAGGTAGAGCCTTCTTCATCAACCTTCTTACTTTTGCCTTTATCTTTTATCTTCTTATCAGTATAAAGGGCAGAGGGATTGTTACCTTTTGATTGCTCTCCATTCTTTGTGATCTTTGCTTCATGTGTAAAGAGTTGTCCAATCAGAGTTGTTAGATCAGGTGCTTGGATGTCCATGTATAAGTCCATTGCTGTGGTAAAGCTCTCCCACTTGTCATCTGCCTTTAGTCCATTGATTACTTGTCTGACTATTTGCTCTTCCTCAATCTCTTCTCCAACACTTGCAAGTTGGTCTGCAATGTCTTTGACCTTGGTGACAAAGTCTGAGACTGATTGCTTTGATTGCTTCCTAAGAGTTGTAAACTCAATCCATAGCTGATTCTTTCTGGCCCTTGTGCTTGATGAAAAGTAAGTTGACAAGGTTTCCCAAGTCTCTTGGGAAGTTTTGCAATTCCTTATATGTGGTAGAAGAAAATCAGAAATAGAGTTTAGAAGATATGACCTTGTCAAAGCATCTTTTGCACACCATTGATTGAGTCTCTCTTGCTCTTGCTTGGTGGGTAGGCCTCTAGCTTTGAATGAGGGCAATTCCTCATCTCCTGATATGAATCCAAACAAGCTCCTTCCTTGTAGATAGGTCTTCATCCTTAGAGACCAAGCTTGGTAGTTGTTCCTGTCTAATTTGTCAATGAAGGAGGGGAAACCATCACCCATGTTACCTTATATGCTCTGATACCACTGTTGGGAAAGATGGTTGGATGCACTCAGGAGATTGAGTTGATGCTGCAAAACCTGCTTCACACCTCGATTGAGATTTCTCTATAATGGTTGATCCAATGGCCTTGAAATTTTGTAGGTGTATAGTAGACTTTGAGCTGAATCCAATGCACTTTGAATCATCCAATTTGGTTCAGTAGATCTTGAGATATGCCTCTTGGAAGTTGACAGAGTTGAAGATGGTCACTCAGAGAAACCAGAGATTATGAATGTAATGCTATGTATAAATTCTATTGATTGTACATTCCCATTGGCATAGAATGTGATGCTCAATGGTACTCAGATGTGTAGGCTATAGTGTAGCACTCACACAGTCAAAGATTTACTCAGAAATGCGTCGGGAAGAGTGAAGGACACCCGCGACTTTTTCCTTGTGATTTTTATAGGAGTTGAATGATAATTTGAATTTGAATTCAAACTAATCTCCTAGAATCTTTCACCTAAAAATTGATTGAGATATTCCCTCAATCAATCAACCAATTTTCCACGACTTAATCAATTAGGTGTGTGATACAAGTAAATGCCAAGTCATTTAGACTTTTACAAATGAGTAAAATGGTAATAGTCTTTAAGCATAGGTTCCTATGACTCTTGCTTCATGTAGAGATATCCTTCAAGGGTTCCAAGCCAAGTCTTCCAAAGTTCCAATGTTCCAAGCCAATGTGTGAAGGCTTGATATGCACCAACAATTTAGGTATTGATGTATGTGAACACTCTAGGACCGTCGGGGCACTTTTTTCCCTCTTTATGAGGTTTTTTTCCCTTGGCTTGTATATATGCCTATTGCCCTAATGGGATACTTATCTTTGTACATTCTCTAGTAATACATTCTATATTGTTTTTTGTGCTCCAAGCTTATTCTCCTTCCTTGTGTTGTTCGTGTGCTTCCGTAGACGTCTATCACCAACAATCTTCACGCTTACACACGATACTGGTATCCGAGCAGGTCTTCATGTTGTTTTCTGCAATGTACAAAGGAGAGGCATAGGGGTTGAACCCCCGACCCCATCACGGAGAGGAGTGTGGCTTACCCATGTGGCCTAATCCTTTGGATGAAGTCAAAATGCTACCTTTTGGTATATGGTCTTTAGCAGAAGAAAGAGACATAAGCATAGTCAAAGGGGAAGGCATATAAGCAAGGATGTTTCTTTTATCAAGGTCTTGACATGGATAGTTGAAGAAAGATGCAGTATTGGCATCAGAAATGCTTCATCTTTTCTTCCCCTTAGTTTTGAAGCCACACAATTGAAAGGAAAGCAGTAAACATGCTACTTCAAATAAGGATCGATAAATAGACACAAAAGATGGAAATGGGATGCATCTATTAAATATGAAGAGTTCCTAAATGATGAGGATCCCTTCCATGAACTTTCTCGTACCGTGGTTTGAAAGTGAAAGATAATGGAGTTTCATCTCATTCACAAGTATTATTATTTCAATTTTTAAAGGGTCGGCATTTGCAAGAAGGAACGAAGGGTTTGGGGGCTAAGCCCGTTAATGAAAATCTCATGTATGGAGAGTAGGAGATAGATACTCTCATCTAGAGTGAATGAAACCCCTCAAATCAAAAGAAAGTGTAAGATTTAGATATTTCCAAAGTAGCTATGTTGATGATTTTCACTTAAATTTCAGGGCTTGTATTGACTAGTAGCCGTTTTGGGAAAGGGAAATGAAGTGGGATCTTCTTAGTTTTGTAGGAAAAATCATGCATATCTATATTATAGTGTATTGAATTTCATATAAGATTAAGAAATTCAAAGTATAGCTCAATATGATGGGAGTTTGAAGCTCCATGAAACCCTGTTCCATCAATGTGAGAAAACATTTGAGCACCTCAATTTAAGAATTTCCCATTTTGGAAGAGGGAAAAAGAGGTGCATTAGCTATGGATGGATAGGAAAAAGTATATATACTTAGATTATGGTATATGTACTTCATAATGTAATTATTAGATTCATTAAAATGATAAAGTAGGGAGGAATTCTACTTCCTAAAAAACCCCCTTTCCATACTTTTTGGAAAAAATTTCAGGTGCTAATTTTAGCAAATGTCCACTTTTGGGAGCAATAAAAGAGATAATTGGAGACGTTTGGATTAGAAACTTGCTATGATCTCCCATTCAACTTTTTGCGTGAAAGTAAAAATTTTGATTGAGGTCTCTTTTGGGGAGAAAATTAGCATGCATGAAGGGAGGATTTAGAAAGGTGAAGATAGGCCCAAGCATCTTCGTATACTAGTCTCTGAGTTTATCGAGAGAGTTTTAGGATTTTCTTGATGGAGGAATGCTTTTGGGCACTCCAAAAATCAGATTTTCACACTTTTTCCAACCCCTCGAACTGTCCACTAGTTTGGCATGTCCCACTTGGAAAGGCCATATCATGGGCCTAGAAGACTCCAAATTGGATGTGCTATGGCTCCTTTCGAAGAGCACGAAGTATATTTTCAGTTTAGCAAAAGAAATTTTTGAAAATATGTATTTTTGAAGGTCTATGAAGGTTTGTAAAGTCTAAATATTTTTTGGCAACTACCTTTCGGGAGCCATATCTTACAAACCGGGAAGGCGATTGAAGTAATTTCAATTTGAGCCACTTGCACATGATATATGTTTCATTTTACGATTACTTGCACATCCTAAAAAATTTTGTTCAGGTCTAAATAAGGATTACATATGATTGCATTATTTTCGTAATCCTTTGACCATGCTTTATGTTTTGGGAAGTGATCCGATGTTTTCAAAAAGTTAAAAGTTTATGTTACAACCTAAGAAGGAAGGTGTAGAGGTCTCAAAGCTCATCGAAAAGGACTTGGATGCATGAAATTCCAATACCAAATCATTTATAGATGTATGCTTTATATTTTAAGGCACTTTACTTTATGTTATAACATGTTCTGTATGTACATGCATAGATTGGAATGCATACATCAAATGTTGATCAATGTTTAAATTCTAAAAGTATGGATCAATGTGCTATGAGTACACTTTTTCATTGTTTGCAAGAAAAATGGTTGCAAGAACTACATGCTTATGCAACAAAGAGATTGTTGCTAGCATTTATTTTTATGTTTTCGCAAGTTATGGAGTCCATGTATGAGTTTATGGCATGCATGCCATGGGCTTCCCAAGCTCTATGTTATATTCGATGGCTTCTGTGCCATTGAGATTTATGGTTAAAATTTTTTGGGACTCTATTTCTTGGGGAAATGGTGTCAAAATATTTCCCACCTCATGGCATTATATATGCACTTACCTTTAGGTAAGAATGTTACGGCATGGTAACATGCCTTTTTTGCAAATATTAGTAAGGTGTTAGCATGCTTGTAAGCATGTATTTGATGGACTTAGGACCATCATAGTAGTATAGATAAGGCAACTTCAGTAGTAATAGAATCCCTACACATAAAACTTATGGATTTAGACCATAGGATTGCTAAGGGGAAGGAGATATACCTTCACCATTAGGAATGTGCACAAGCAATCTTATAGGTTATGAGAAGTTGCATAGAAGCACGAGAGATACATTTATGATAATATCCAAAGTAGTGAAGATTTATTTATCTTCACAAGAGTCTCACATGATGATTAGGAGACTATAGGCTATTATGAAAAATACCCAAAGAGCAATTAGTTTCACTAATACACCTGACTTGAGCAAGTAGTGAAGCATTTTCACTACACTACTAAGGAAACCAATTAGATGGGATCAGAGAGATGGGTTTCACGAGAGAGCATCGATGGGTGCTAATGTGATTCAAGTGATGGTTAGGAATGCCACGGGTATGGCACTACCTCTATGATATAGAGCATAGATCCCTTTGTTAGGAATAGTTGGGGTACCCAATACATATATGTATATCAGGATCTATAGAGAGGTACGTTAGACTCAGTCTTGGTACCTAGGAATAAGTTAGTTTGGAATAAGAAAGAGATATCCATTGTCACATGTTGATTAAAACCAAACTAACTAGTTCGAGGACATGGGACTCATTTGAGTCCACAAGTATGAGTTGAGGATATGGGATTCATTAGAGTCCACTTACATATACCATTATATATATATATATATATATATATATATATATATATATATATATATATATATATATATATATATATATATATATATATATATATATATATATATATATATATATATATATATATATGTGTGTGTGTGTGTGTGTGTGTGTATGCATATATGGAATATATATTCGTTTTAGTGTAGTTATGAAACCGTGAATTGGAAGAAGGTTTCACTGGTATGGGATGGTGGAAACAACTTCCCCTTGAGCACTCTTCTTCTATGGCCAAGGAGAAAAGGTCTCATCATTCATGGTGTCATGTCTCACTAGATTAGAGGAGAGCTCTTAGTAGACATCTCCTTAGGAGTGGGAGTTATCTTGTCACGAGGAAGGAGATAAGGAAGAGGCTCACACACGCTCTCACTCTCAAGGGGGCAAGGAAGAATGATCTTCTTCTTCTTCTATTACATAAAAAAGAAGGTACAAGAATGACCTAAAAATAGGAATACAACAAGTGCAATATATAAAGATCAGTATGTAAGAAAAAACTTAATATCCACGAATGAGTGAGCTGGCAAGAAACAAATGTGCCATCACTGTTGGTAGATAAATCTAATAAAGCTCAATGAAGTATCCCTGACATATACTAGCGTGACCACTATACATGTCAGAGAAACAAAAAACTAGTACCTGTCATCCTGGATCATCACATGTTGAGCTTGATATCTCAACACTCCCCCTCAAGCTCAATGCCAGATCGTGTAATCCAAGCATCTCCCGAAACTTCTTCAACCTCTCAACTCCAAGTGCTTTGGTGAAAATATGAGCAATCTGCTCATCTGTTCTCACATAAACAAGATCAATATCACCTGCTAATACCTTCTCTTAGATGAAGTGATAATGTACCTCGATATGCTTTGTTCTAGCATGGAAAATAGGGTTTCGTGCTAATTGTATGCTGCTAAGATTATCACAACAGATAGTGATAGGCTTTTGCACTTCCACACCTAAATCTCTAAGTAACATCTCCATGCATGATGCCTCACATGCTGCCACTACAGCACCTCTATACTCAGCCTCTGTACTTGACAAAGCAGTAGTGGATTGCTTCTTGCTACTCCATGTAACACTTGCATGAAGTATTTCAATGGCAATGCACCACAATGTGCTCTCCTCCTTGAGAGCTCCACGAATATATTCTCGAAGTAGAAAATCGAGCTCCTAAGGCCACACCTAGTACTCCGCATAGAGGCTGTAGAATATGCAGAAAAACAGTACATAGGGAGCATGAAGTCAGACTTCTTAGGTCTTTCAAATGTGCTCGAACTTACAGTCTGTGACTGACCAGACCACTATATTTTTTATTAAAGAACATATACAAAGAAGTTTCTGGTGGCCATTTGGCCTTTCACATGGACACTAACGATAACAATCTCCCACTAAAGGCCAATATGGCTAGAGTAATTATGGGAGGAAAATAAAGACTGATAAAGAATACCTGAGTGTAAGTATACAAACTATACCTCCCACATGATGGGCATGTTACACAGTATACAAATGATTACGTAAGATCAAGAATCAAGTAACCCCCATCAAGTGGCAACAATGTCGAAAGCTATCCTATGGTAGAGCTTTAGTCAAAGCATCTACAACATTATCTCGAGTGTGAACCTTCTCAAGAATAATGCTCTCACTGGCTAAGCAATCTCTAATGAAGTGATACCTCACCTCAATGTGGTTGGTCTTTGCATGATAGACCGGATTTTTAGCCAAAGCAATGGCACTCTGACTATCACTGAGCAAGCGAGGTACATGCTGAGGTAAACACATATCACAAGCAAGATGAGAAAGCCACAATGATTCCTTACATGCCTCACTTGCTGCAACATGCTCTACTTCTGTGGTGGAAACAGTTGTACATTCTTGAAGACGAGATCTCCAAGAGATAGCACCTCTAGCAAAATGAAAAATGTACCCTCATGTAGACTTACGATTGTCTACACAATCAGCATAGTCAGAATCTCTGTAACCAATAATGGATGCTTTTCCTCTACCTAAGCATAGACACTTGTCCTTAGTGCCACTCAGATATCTCAAAGTCATCTTGATTGCTTCCCAATGTTTCTTGCCAGGATTAGACATATATACGCTCACAACTCCCACTGCAAATGCAATGTCTGGTCTCGTAGCTACCATAGCATACATGAGACTACCAAAAGTAGACTGATAGGGAATTTTGGTCATGAACTCCTTTTCCTCATCTGATTTGGGGTAGTCATCCTTGCTCAATTTCACATATGTGGGTAAAGGTGTACTCAATGCCTTTCCACCCTGCATATTGAACTAGTGAAGTACTTTGGATATGTACTCACTTTGAGACAAGTATATGCATCTTTTACTCCTAGCACGAGTAATGTGCATGCCAAGAATATTTTTGGCATCCCCCAAATCCTTCATATCAAATGTCTGACTCAACTTCTTTTTGAGAATTGACAAATCATAAGAGGACTTCCCAGCAATCAACATATCATCAACGTAAAGTATCAAGCATAGCAAGCTGCCATCAGAGCATCTCCTTGTGTAGAGACAATGATCCTCATTGCTCCGAGAATAGCCTTGGGACTTCATAAAAGCATCAGACTTTTGGTACCATTGTCTAGGAGACTGTTTAAGTCCATACAAGCTCTTCTTGAGCTTACAAACTATACTTTCCTTGGCAGGAACTACATAGCCCTCTGGTTGTTCCATATAGATCTCATCTGTAAGATCTCCAAGCAAGAAAGTTGTTTTTACAACCATTTGGACTAGCTCTAAGTCCTCCATTGCAACGAATCCAAGCAACATGCGCAAAGTAGTCATCTTGACCACTGGAGATAAGATTTCCTCAAAATCAACACCATGTTGTTGCTTAAAACGCTTTGCAACAAGTCATGCTTTATATTTTGGAGAAGCACTATCTGATGTGAATTTCAACTTATATACCCATTTACATGGTAAAGCTTTCCTACCCTTTGGCAAATGTTCTAAGTCCCAAGTACCATTCTTGTGAATAGAATCCAACTCACTCTTCATGGCACACTCCCACTTGACATGATCCTCTATCTGAATAGCCTGTTTGTAGCAAGAAGGCTCATAGACATCTGTTAGCATAACAAAATCTAAACCTGGAACATATCTATGAGGAGGATGTGAGACACGTGTAGAACGCCTCAATGGTTGCTGAACAGGAACACGTGCAGACTAATCTGAATGGACATTCTCTTGAACATCCCTATGTGCAACACTTTTATGCATGCTAACCAGAGGACTAGTATCCTCAAACACCACTCTTCTCACTTCAACCTCCTTAATGGTTGTTTATGCATCTTAGACTCATTAAAAATGATGTCACTACTTCTGATCACTAATCGTGTTTCAGGATCCCATAAGCGATATCCAAATTGTCCTTCTCGACCATATCCAAGAAAAATGCATCTCTTTGACTTATGGTCCAACTTTTGTCTAAGATTCTTGGGTATATGAACATATGTTTCACACCCAAAAACTTGAAGATGATCATAATATGGTGGTTTCCCTGTCCATAACTCTTGTGCCACTTTCGGAACTTTGGCAGTACTAGGTGAAAGGTTAATCACATGAATTGCAGACAATATTGCTTCTGTCCAAAAACCTTGTGAGAAGTTTGCATGATGCAACATAGAGAATACTCTATCTTGAATAATTCTATTATCCTCTCAGCTATACCATTCTGTACTAGGGTATAAGGAGCTGTAAACTATCTACAAATCCCTCTAGACTGACAGAAAAGGCTGAATTCATGTGAGGTATACTCACCCCCATTATCTTAACGTAAAGTCTTAAGCTTAGTTCCTTTTTCAGTCTCAACTGAAGCAAGCCATTTTATGAAAGTAGGGAATACATCATCCTTTGATTTGATAGGATATACCCAGATTTTTCTAGTAGCATCATCTATGAAAGTGATAAAATAAAGAGAACCACCTAAGGACCTAGTGGGCATAGGACCACACACATCTGTATGAACGAGATCTAAAGGCTGAATTGAAGAGTCAATGTGCCTTCTATGCACATTTCTAGTTTGCTTTCCATATTGACAATGCTCACAAAATGAAAAATCAGAGAAAGATAACATAGTTAAGTAGCCAGAACGAGAAAGATTTTCCATTCCACTATGAGATATATGGCCCAAATGACCATGCCAAATACAAGCCATAGGATGTTCAGTAACAACTAACAAGTGTTTTTTTTTGTGATACAAATAAAGGATAAAGTGAGCCAAATTTTCTTCCTTTTGCAATAACCATATTGCCCTTTGATATACAAAAGGATTGAGCATAGAAGACCACCTTGTAACCAAGGTCATCAAGTTGACCATTTGACATCAAACTGCGTGATAATTGAGGTACATGGCGTACATTATGCATAGTAAATTTTGAACCATCAATGAACTACACAATCACATCTCCAATCCCCACAACATCACACTGGTAAGAGTCACCAAGTCCCACAGTACCGAGAGACTTTGTTGCATAATGAGAGAACCATTCTCTATGTGGTGTCACATGGAAAGAAGCACCAAAATCTATCAACTAGGTGTGGGAAATAGAATCAGCTATAAGTGCCTTAGATGGCACAGTACCATCAAGTGTCAACACATCAACATCATCAAAAATAGCATTGATTTCTTCAATCTTCACAGTCAAAGTAGATGGTGCAGGTAACTATTTAACATGCCCATCAACATTCCGTCCTTTACCTTTAGCATTCTTTAATGCATAACAGTCTTTCTTCATGTGTCGTTTCTTATGACAATAATGGCATTCGATATCCCTCTTCCTTCATTTACTTCTACTCATATTCCGTTGACCATTCTTTTCCTTATTTTCGCTCTTGCCACATTGCTGATTCTTTCCTTGGTAAGAATCACGGACATTATATGCATCTCCACTCTGAGTGTTAACCATAAATTTTCTACGAATCTCAAGAGTGCTCCACATATTTCATCATAGAGGAGTTTACCACCAAGTGCACTGTTGCTAATAGTTGTGCAAAATGTATCCCATGATGATGGCAGGGTGCATAACAACAATACTGCTTTCATTTCATTATCCATATCTATTTTTTGAGCCTGTAACTGGGAGAATATAGCATCAAACTCATTTAGATGAGCAGCAACACTATCTGTGTCCTTCATACAAAGGTCATATAATTTTCTCATCAGATACACTTTATTTGATGTCGTCTCTTTTTCATATGTATTGCATAACTTCTTCCAAAGCTCCTCTGCACTTTCACAGTCTAATATTGTAAAGTAAACAGTATTTTCCAAGTGCAAGCGAATGGTAGACCTAGCCATTTCATCTAACTCATCCCAATCATCTTCATCCATGTCAGCAGGCTTCTTTGAAATCCCATTTACTGGCTTCCATTGCCTCCTTTGAATCAACACATCTTTAATATGATTCTTCCATAGAACAAAGTTTGTGCCATCAAATTTTCAGATCTCAAAATGGTCTTTGCCCTGCAAGTTATAGCTCCTCCTCATAACACTAGCACTAGACCCTGATCCACCGGATGTGCCTGAGACCTCTGATGCCATGATGGTAGAGAACTGAATAGAATGATAATGGAGCTAGAAGAGTCCAAACACCAAAAAATAAGTGTATCAAGGAGTAAATCGACCACTATATAGTTGACTAACCCAGAAATCTGGAAAAATTTTGCCAGAGTATCCTCTGCAAAATTAGCATATGACCCGTGTAAAAGTATCATAAAACTACAAGTATTGACATGTCTACCTACATAGTGAAGCACTGACTCCACTGCATATAACCAGCTACCCAATAGAAGCCAACTAGGCTTATCGAGCACCTATGAACAACTATCATACATCTCCTATGGCGAGGCTGGGTAAGTCTTCCACCTGCATCACCGAAGAGATCCCGACATCAGGGTGTCTTCAAGTTAAGAAAACCTCACCACGACCCTCTTTATCAAATGTAAAAGGATTTCTACAAAGAATGTAACCGCTATATCAATGATCACATGGACATACATAAGCGGTATCCACAGAAGCGTACATGGTGTGTATGTGCTCAATATATGTAGTAAGATGACACTAAAAGGCTAAATACACAGCCCAAAAACTAGCCAATAACACGTGCAAGTGTCTGTCAACTCTGATGTTTTCGGCTTAAAAAACTTGCATAAATTTGTAGTGATTGCTCCCACCAAAACTGAAAACCTCTCGAGAAACCCGTAGTTTTACAAGTGTGGCTGAAAATACAACCCCAAATGTTGATATTTACTATATGAGAAGTACAAAGAACACTCTTCTTAATGTTCTTGGACCTGTGTGAAGAGAACTATGTGCAAAAGTACTCCAAAATGGCTCCAAAAGACACCCCGAAAATGCTTCAGAAATAGGCTTTGAAAGCAAAGAATGAAGGGACCAAAAGTTGTTCAAGGTAATGTCAACCTTAGTCTTTCCCCTTCTTCAGACACCACAAGAGTGCAGCTTAGTGGCAAGAGATTGCCATGGTTAAGCGAGCTCTGGCGGGAACAATACTGGGATGGGTGACCTCCTGAGAAGTACTGGGAACCTCTATATTCCTTGATCGTTGAGGTCCTCCCTCGGACGCAGCCAATGGCGCCAACGGTGACTTTGGTGACTCGGATGACAAGGTATGCCAAGGTCTATGCCTTGGTCGTTGCCTTAGTCGTAGGCCTTGGGGGGGGGCTCGCTTTGCTCGCACAAAGGGTCAAAGCTTTTGCCTCAAACTTCTCTGATACCAGTGAAGTATTTTGATGACGATGCACCACAGTGCGCTTTCATCCTCAAGAGCTCCACGATGATATTCTCGGAGTAGAAAACTGAGCTCCTAAGGCCACACACAGTACTCCACACAGAGGCTACAGAATACGTAGAAAAACAATACACAAGGAGCACGAAGACATACTTCTTAGGTCTTTCAAATGCGGTCGAACTTACAGTCTATGACTAACCAGGCCACTATATGTTTTATTAAAGAACATATACAAAGAAGTGTCCGGTGGCCATTTGGCCTTTTCACATGGACACTAACGATAACATTGCACTCCCAAGTGAGAATAGAAAACCACTAGTGGATCTTCTATCTAGAATGCTACCACCCCAATCTGCATCAATGTATCCTTAAACCTGCAAATCTACACCATCCTCATAAAACAATGCATAATCCAAAGTAGCACTCACATAACATAGAGTGCGCCTCAGAGCATCCAAATGTGGTTTCCTCGGAACCTGCATAAATTGACTTTCAAGTCCAGCAGTATAGCTTAGATCAGGCCTTGTAATTGTGAGATATATAAGACTTCGCACAATTTTCATGTACATAGTAGCATTTTCCAACGATTCACTTGATGTAGTATCCAAGTTCACTTGATGTAGCAGCATATTCAAGGCATATTGCCTTTGCGACATCCATATACCTGTTTCTGTATATTTAAACTCAATGCCCAAAAAATAGAGTAGCACACCAAGATCTTTCATGTCAAATTCTTGCATAAGAAGTTGCTTTACCTCTTTGATGCTTCGTTCATTATCACCACCTACAATTAGGTCATCAACATAAATAGCCACAATAGTGATGGCATCATCAACCTTCCTTGCATATAGTGAGTGATCTACATCACACATAGAAAACCCAATGTTGGTTAAGTAATCAACAATCCTTGCATGCCATGCAGGAGGGGCTTGCTTCAGCCCATACAAAGCCTTTTTCAACCTACAAACATATTATGGATGCTTTCAATCTTCATATCCTTGTGGCTGGTCCATATATACTTCTTCCTATAACTCATGTAGGAAAGCATTCTTCCCATCCATCTGATGCAAAGTCCATCTTTTTGCTATAGCTAATTCAACAAGTGTCCTGATACTAGAAATTTTAGCTACAGGGCTAAATGTTTCCTCATAATCAATGCCATATGTTTGTGCCTATCCTTTAGCTACCAATCATGATTTATACTTGCTTATGCTACCATCAGCATTATGCTTTACCTTGTAAACCCATCTACAGCCTATGGGTTTCTTTCCTTACAGTAATGGAACTAGCTTCCATGTATCATTTCCATAAATTTCAGCCATCTCCTCATCCATAGCTTTTTCCCAATCTGCAATTCCAATTGCATCTTCAAAGCAAGAAGGTTCAACATCTTGTATTACCTTTGTCATGTAGGCATAATGACAAGCCATGTAACTATCATATGTCAATCATTGCACTAAATTCTGCATCCTCCTAGCCCTTCTTGGTCATGGATCACTTCTTGTATCATCTACATGTGCTCTTCTTACTCCTGGAGTCTTCACAGAGGGGAATCCAAGTTCCGCATCATTAAGACTCTTTTCAGAACCGCTTGAATCTCCATCAACCTCTTCAAAACCTGCACATGTTTTATGAACAACAGAAAGCTTTTCGTTACCTTCTTGGATGTATTTGATGAACTTGCTGGACTAAAATTTCCACGTAATCTTCCACTCCATGGATTTGAGTTGGAACTATTGCTTGGTGATGCATCCAATCCACTCAAGACCTAAGATTCTGCACTTCATTTTTTAGCATTTTCTTTGTCATTTGGTTCAAGACTTAGTCCTTCTTTAGCATCTGCATAGAAGCTTTACATTTCATCAAATACCACATCTTTGCTCACCTTTACCTATCATGTGAGTGGGTTATAACATTTACATCCCTTTTGCTCAAGGGAGTATCCAATGAAGATACACTTTTGTGCTTTTGGATCAATCTTCATCCTCAATTCATATGGGACATGTACATATGCAATACAGCCTAAAACTTTCAGATGTTTTAAGTCTGGCTTTTTACTTGTAAACTTCTCTTCAGGTGTAACTTGATGTACAGTAGCAGTCGTAGTTCTATTCATGATGTATACAATAGTATGCACAGGCTTTGCCCAATAACAATGAGGCATATTCTTCTGAGCCATCAAGGCTCTTGCTGTTTTTGAAATATGTTTATTTTTACGTTTAGAAATGCCATTTTGTTGTGGTGTGTACCGCATGAAAATTGATGTCAAATTCCATGATGTTTAAGAAAACTGTTGAACTCATTTGACATGTATTTACCTCCTCCATCAGATCTTAATGTCTGAATGTACTTCCCTGTTTGCTTTTCCACCATGGCTTCTCTTTCATGAAATATACCCATACTTTGCGTGTATGGTCATCAATGAAAGTAACATAAAACCTGCAACTTCCCATACATGTGGTCTTTGCTGGACCCAAAACATCTGTATGTACTACTTCAAGTACATTCTCACTAATATGCTTGTCATGTGGAAATGATGCTCTTGAATGTTTACCAAATTGACATGCTGCACATACCTTTTGCATTTCTACAACTTTGAAATTTGATAGTCCATGGACAATCTCCTTTGTTGCATCAATTTCAGCCTTTGCAAATTTGCATGTCCAATCCATTTGTGCCACATCTCTATACCTACGATAACTCTTGCACCTTTTGCAAACATGGCTGCATTCATTTTAGGAATCTTCACATTTAAGGTGAACATCCTACGTACTTTGTTTCCTTTGGCAACCAATCGTCCATCCTTCTTGTAATCTTCTACATATAATCCATCAACATTGAACTTGACTTGTAATCCCTGGTCAACCATTTGTCCAACAGAAACCAAATTTTTTATTATATTTGGAACATGCAGCACATCAGCAAGATGTTTTACCTTCGCATCCTCCATAGACAATGCTATGTTTCCTGTATGCTCAATAGGATGTGATGTATCATCACCTGTTTCAACATATCCAAGAACTGGCATTTTTTGCAAACTACTAAACCATTCTACATGACTGATCATGTGATTTGAAGCACCTGAATCAACATAGCAGACATCATTCGATTTTGAAATACCAGTAGACAGGATATCCTATTCATCATGTGATGTTGAACCATGAACAACTTCTGTTATTTTGATTCTTTAACCTGCAATCATCTTCAAAGTGTCCAGGTTTACCACAATTCCAGCATCCTTTACTATCATTACCTGAATCATTTCTTTGGGAATTTTTGTGACCTCTTTGGCTCCCCCTACCTTGAAATTGTCCTCTTCCTCCTGCATGATTTTGTTGTTGACCTTGGTCTTAGTTATTGTTTCCTCTTCCATTTCCCAAGCCTCTACCTTTGCCTTTTCCTCTGCCAGATTAGAATACCTACTCAGAACTGGGCTTTCCTTGGGAGTTTGAATCCTCATCAAGATTCTTTTCTTCAATAATCAGCACAGATACTAGATCAACAAAATTCGGAATATTTTCCGTGGTCTGTATGGAAGTTCTGAACTGCTTATATGCAGCTCCTAAACAACTAAGACACACTTCCACCTTATCATCATCATCTACATTCACACCAATATATGCAAGTGACTCACATATGCTTTTGATCGTCAAGGTGTAGTCACTTACTAACATGCTCTTCTTCTCCAATGTATGCAGCTCGTTATTGAGTTGCAATTTCCATGCCTTTGTATTTGTCTCATACAATGTGACCAAACTATTCCAAGCCTCTTTTGGAGTCTTGGCATCCTGTATGTGTCCAATCATGCTATCCTGTATGCTAACACATAGCCAGTACATTACCTTTCATGCTCCTTGAGTCCATTCCTCATATGCTCTTACCTGATCTGCAGTGCGATTCCTTTTTGGTAACTGCAGAGCATTTTCATTCTCTTCTTCGATGTACTTCTAGTAGCCTTTTCCCATCAGGAAATTCATTATTCTGAATCTCCAAGCATGGAAGTTGTTCTTGTCTAGCTTATCGCTCATAAGCTGACTCATTCCATCTATGTTTGCCATTTCTGCAACAATTCATAACACTGCAAAATACTACAAGTAGCACTTCTGCTTGAACACTCTCATACTATGACGTGATAGCTCGATCTCAGAAAAACATAGTTTTTGTGTATCAACAGTACACGGAATCACTTGAAATTCTGGATCTAGAATATATGAGTGTTGCCAAACATGGAAGTTACAGTTTCTGAAACTAATCTGGTTTTTCTACAGACCCCACCTTGCGGGCTCGAAACGGAGGTTGAGATGGCTCCGAAACTTTGATCTGAGAAAAACAAGTGACCCTAAAGGGATAACTCTCAAAAATATTTTGAGGTCTTCTACCTTCACACATATTTTCATAGCAAATGGAGGTCATTTGTCAATCGCATTTTCTCCATGCCTTGTTGTGTACTCTTCACCGTCACCTTCTCCACGAGCTCTCTACAGCCAGGCTGGCTCTAATACCATGTCACGAGGAGGGAGACAAGGAAGAGAGCTCACACACACACTCTCACTCTCAAGGAGAAGCACACACATAGATTGAGGCAAGGAAGAATGATCTTCTTCTTCCTCTATTACAAAAAAAGGAATGTACAAGAATGACCTAAAAACAAGAATACAAGTGCAATATATAAAGATCAGTACATAAGGAAAAACCTAATGTCCGCGAATGAGTGAGCTGGAAAGAAACAAATGTGCCATCACTCTCGATAGATAAATCTAATAAAGCTCAATGAAGTATCCCTGACATATACCAACGTGAACACTATACATGTCAAAGAAATTAAAAACTGGTACATGTCATCCTGGATCATCACATGTTGAGCTTGATATCTCAACATATCCTTCATAGTTTAGGGAAGATTTATTCTTCCAATAGAGAATGTGATAGGTAATTTTATCAACATTCATATTAGATACTCATTTTGAGGTTGTCAGGAAGGATAATTCCATTAGTTTGATGGGATCATATACATCCATGCATAGAGAATGGTTGGGAGAGATAGCTCTTTGGTATGGATACACATGTGGTTATAGTCTCATGTCATAGGCTTGCTAACCATTTTCATAGAGGGCTTTGATCCTCATAAGGAATTTATTTTCTTCACTACATATACCTTCATTAGTTAGGGGAGATGTGCTCTCCATCTTCATAGAAGTGTATGTAATGAGCTATTATTCATTAGTTATGGAAGAGAGGGGCAAATGAATACATAAGTTTCTCTATTAAGGAAGGGAGAAAGAGGGAATTAACTTAGAGATCTGGGAGTGATCTCACTCTAGCATAGAGATCCCACTTTAGCTCCTCTTTAAGGAGAAAAGAAAAGGAAAATATGATTTCTTCCTTGGAGAAGAATAGAGTATTTTTTTCCTTCAGAGAGAAGAGATGTTTAGAAAACATCTTTTGGTTTATTTTAGGAGGAATTCATTTCCTTTACTTCTCAGTGTAATTTTCCTTCACATGGGAGTTTGATTCTACACTCTTTTGGAAGGAAAAACTATGAAGAACTTATGTGCATGTTCTTAGTTATGGATAAGTGGAGCAACTGAATTCAATAGAATCTCTTTCAAAGGGAACCTCAATGTATCATCTTATCATTCGAGAAAAAAATTATTTGCATTGTGAAGTCAATTATTTTATGTTCAATAATATATCAAGCACTTAGGTGCATTTTGAAGTTCAAGCTTATCAATTGCCTAGAATACCTGATTACAAACTTACTTGATGCACTCAAGGCATCGAATTGGGAAAATTAGAATTTCCACACATTAGCTTTCGATGGAAAGAGGTTTGAGCGTAGGAATGCTCAAATAGGAGAGGGTGTGAATATTATTTTTATCAAAGGAAGAGTTTGAAAAGGAAATTTTTTTGACAAGGACTTTGATAAATATTGACTGCCACATTTGTAATAACTCAATTAGTTATCGTCCTTATTTCATTCTTCAACTTTGTCTAGCTACTGCCCGATTGTTAACAGCTCAATTACTTATCGTCCTTATTTCATTCTTCAATTTTGTCTGGCTCGGTTGGTCCCCACTGAAGTCCAATATTCATTCTTCACATAATTAAGACATCATTCTACTAGATTACAAATGGGGACAAGTGATTGGACTTTATAACTACTAACGATCCGAGGTTATCATTGCTAGTTGTGCTATTTTTATCATGAACAACGACGCAAGCATATGTATCTTTGTCGTTGATAGAGGGCATGTCACAATTGGGATGTAAGCCAACTTTTAAGCTAAAGTATAACAATTGCATTTTATTGATGGGAAACTCTTTAGACTTTGAGAAGAAAAGCCAACAACCCTCGAAAGATAAGGGCGATTGTTCTCATAAAGACATGTTTAACCCACGATGGAATGAATTAGGGATGAAGGAAATATACAGGAATTAGGTAATGCCAATAGGTTCATTCATTTGTGGTCATGTGTAGCCATGACCGCATGAGAATAAATTCTTGAAAAGGAATCTTACACATATTGTGTTCAGTGTAACTCATTAAAACAATCTTAAACTGAAAAATACAACATATCAGGGTTATACCGAAGCTTCTACTGAGGAAACTGAATGGGCACATATCTAGCCCGATGTTGGTGTATGAGTCGGTATAAGCGTCGATAGCAAGGTGCCAATATAGGCATCGATATAAGCATCGATATAGGTGTCAAGTATGAGCGTCCGTATTACTGATGCTTATACCGGTGCCTAGGTGGGCATACCATCGCATATACCGATGTCCTGCTCAGAATACCAACGACCATATGTGGAGAATTTTTTTTTGGGCAGAATGTGTTGTCTCTTGCTATAACAACATTACCATGATGTTGTGTAGCAAAAGAAAATACACTCTGCCCAAAGAAAACGGATTACATGTGATGTGTACTCTAATGGAAACCAAAACATGATTTCATATAGCAAAATACTGTCAGACACAAAAGAGATGAGCAGAATGAACCATGAATCATGTACAAAAAAGTTATATATTCCATAAATGCAGCATGCACAATAGTGTGTCAAACCATTGCCATATATGATCCAAATACAAAATGTGGGGAAGCACTTCCATATAGGAACTGAATACAATATTATGGTGCACCATTGCCACATATGAGTGTTATAAAAATTATGGAAAAGCCCTACCATACATATGCTCAAGGGAATCAAAACCTTTACATCTACAGTCGTGCAACAAAGCATATGCATAAAATGAGACAAATTGACATGATATTTAAAAACAATATCTAAAAATACCAAACCCAGCTATAAGTTTACCTCATCATAGATTCTCCCATGAAATGATCGCACCATGTCCCCCTAAGTCCTGCAACAGTGTAGCCAATCCATGACGATATCCATAAGGTTCTTTGGTTCCTGTCAGAGGACGACCCAGTGCCAACTCCTATAATAATATGCAAAATGTTAGATGAACCTACATGATGTGCTTAACACAAAAAAATTCAATAATAAAAATGATACTTACAAATTGGTAATGCATATTGTCATATCTGTCGATACCCAAATGTGACGTTCCAACCGTATCTAAACGTGGAGACGCCGCATCTAGCTACTGACAATATAGGTCAGGAGTATGTTGCTTCTCAACTTGAAATGATTCCCACTTCTCAACATCTAACCATCCAGGCTTCACTAAGCCTCCTCTGAAAGCATCGCAAGCCTCAGACCACCGGTAAGACATCACCTCACGTGTTGTGTGTTGAATCCACTCTCAGCTCACAAAACGATGCCTAGCTGCTGGTTGGAACTCTTCATATATCGACTGTGTGATATAATTTTTGGAATATATATCCTATTTGCTCCATTTTAACATACAAAATGTCCAAACTGTATGGAGCAAAGCTGTCGAATGCATGGATGCATGGACTTTCCAGCCACATCCATCACCGGAGCTCCATCATGTATATGATATATCTTGGAGTCATCATGGTCATGAGCTCCCCAAGGTGTCCATGGAGATCCCATGTGGAGATGTTAGGATATATATATATATATATATATATATATATATATATATATATAAACCCTAAAAAATCTATAGATCTACTTTTTAGATATTTTTACATATATTTCACTATATAAATTAATATTAATCATAAAACTTTATTTAAGATGTGCTTATATATGAAAACTCAAAAATCCTATTTTTGATATATATATATATATATATATATATATATATATATATATATATATATATATATATATATATATATATATATATATATATATATATATATATATATATACCCTTAAAATTTAAAGAACTATTTTTTAGATATTTAATTATTTATATTCTATATATTTAGATTTTTTATCTAATGTTTACATACATTTAATTACGTACTTTATTTGGGATGTGTTTATGTCTATAAACTCAAAAATCCTATTTTTTGTGTGTGTATATATGTATGCATATGCATGTGTGTATGTATACATGTGTATGTATGTATGTGTGTGTGTGTATGTGTGTATGTATATGTATATGTTTGTGCATGTATGTATGTGTGTATGCATATGTGTGTGTATCTACGTATGCATATACATGTGTGTATGTATACATGTATATGTAGTATGCATGTATGTGTGTGTATGTATGTATGCATATGCATGTGTGTATGTATACATGTGTGTGTGTGTTTATGTGTTTATGCATATGTGTGTGTATGTATGTATGCATGTGTGTGTATGTATTTATTTGTGTGTGTACATGCATATGTGTGTATGTATGTATGCATATGCAGGTGTGTATGCACATATGTGTGGGTATACATATGTGAGTGTGTATGTATATGTGCATGTGTATGTAATATGCATGTGTGTATGTATGTATGCGTGTGTACATGCAAACGTGTGTGTATGTATGTATGCATATTCATGTGTGTGTGTGTGTGTTTATGTGTTTATGCATATGTGTGTATGTATGTATGCATGTGCGTGTGTATGTAATATGAATGTGCATATGTATGTATGTGTGTGTACATACATATGTGTGTATGTATGTATGCATATGCATGTGTGTATGCACATATGTGTGTGTATACATATGGGAGTGTGTATGTATATGTGCGTGTGTATGTATATGTGCATGTGTATGTAATATGCATGTGTCTATGTATGTGTGTGTACATGCAAATGTGTGTGTATGTATGCATATGCATGCGTGTATGTATACATGTGTGTGTGTGTGTGTTTATGTGCTTATGCATAGGTGTGTGTATGTATGTATGCATGTGCATGTGTATGTAATATGCATGTGTGTGTACATGCATATGTGCATGTGTGTATGCATTTGCATGTGTGTATGCACATATGTGTGTTTATACATATGTGAGTGTGTATGTGTATGTATATGTCTCTCTCTTTCTCTCCTCTCTCTCTCTCTCTTTATGTTTCTCTAGATCTCTCTCTTTCTTTCATCTCTCTCTTTTTCTCACTCCATGTCAATCGAAAACAAAACAATCACTTAGATTGATGTAATGGTTTGGATTGTTGTCGTCAAAGTCCACTTAATGTTGTCTTTCGTCGAATTCCAAAGAACTGATGCCGAAAAGCTCCTTTAGAAGAGAAATTAGAAAAAGGAAAACACAAAGAAAGAGAAAAGGGTGCTACAATATGTGCAATACTTAAAAAAATTTGAGATCTAGAGAAATAGAGAGGTGTGTGTGTAGAGAGAGAGAGATGTGTGTAGTTCGTGCGTGCAAACTCGACAGTAGCAGACTTTGGTTCAAAACACAAGCAAATGTCGAATTTTTGCTCTCGGGTTTGGTTAAAACATTGCATGGATATGCACATCGGTATGCGCATAGGTATAGGTGTTGGCATAAGCATTAGTAACTTCCAATAAATTACTGACACTTATACCAACACTTATACTGATGCACATATCGACGCCGCCTGTTTTCGATGCGCATATTGACTATTGATTTTCAACGAGTATACCGATGATTAAATGACCGCCAGTGTTGCCTCCGTTGTCATAGAGATTTCTATCTCTACATTCCCTTGAAGCCAAAACCATTTATGGGTGCAATTTAAATGCAGAATTGTCATAACAAAAAAGGCAATCAACATTCAAAAGCTTGGTGTTTGGTTGGCAAGAGTGGGAAAAATGTGTAAACTCTTGTCTATGAGCACCATTATATGCTCATGCGCACATGTATACAACCATGATGCTTATGAACCCGAGTAAATCCATATGAATCTATAACAATGTGAACAAGCACATTTGATATGTGTGAATTACTCTTGTATAGAAAACTCATCCATAATTTCATGTGTGCAAACATCTATACACCCATTTAAAACCCATACTTGCCTTAACCATGTGAACCCTATGCTTTATAGTGTGAACCCCATTAATTCAAATACAAAAATAAACAAATCATTAAAATAAATAAAACAATATGAAAGCAAACAAAAGAGAACGTAAAAGAAAGCAAAATTTACACAAATTGATACGAACGTGAAAATAAAAGCAAACGATTGCTTTTTGAATCGTAAATCAGATTACGGTTAATCTTTCTCATACAACTTCGATCGCTAAAGCTTTATGCTGTATTCTGAAAGCAGTCGTGGGGATTCAAAATACTATATAAAAAGGGACTATAGCGCGTTGATAGGCATTGAATCAAGGACGTCATCTTATGGTACAAGCTCTTCCTCCTTTCGTGGGGATTCAAAATACTATATAAAAAGGGACTATGGCGCGTTGATAGGCATTGAATCAAGGACGTCATCTTATGATACAAGCTCTTCCTCCTTTCGTGGGGATTCAAAATACTATATAAAAAGGGACTATGGCGCGTTGATAGGCATTGAATCAGGACGTCATCTTATGGTACAAGCTCTTCTGTGATTGAGTTAAGAAATGCACAGCATTCCTGTTCCTTGAAAGCTGTAGATTTCTCATTTATGTAAGAATTTGTGGAGGATCTCAATGGGATCAGCATACATCAAGTCGTTCCTCTATTCCCCCTCAAAAAAGAACTTACATGGTGCGTTTCCAGAATGCCGCATTTTTGTAAAAAATAGAGCACATAGGGTTTTGTCTCTAATCTTGGGCATATAAACAAAATGTACTAAAGAATGGGGTTAAGGGGAACATATTAAAAACTGCATATGCCTTGTACAAAACGCAATAGTTTTTATATCGATAGCATTTCTTTTTACGCACTTGAAGCTTATAAGTTCATTCTCCTGCCTTCATCTGCAACTTTCATTGTTTATGAGCTTAGTGGTTTTCAATGTGGATTGAGAACTATATACCCTTGTTTCAGAATAAATGAAATGGAAGACAACCTCCTATTCTATGTTTTCGCTATGTAGTGCTCATTTTCGTTGGTTATAATATATACATGCTTATATGATTAGGGGTTGAGATGGAATATATGTGACATCTAAGTGATCAATGGTGTAGGTTTCATTGGAAATCAATGTCACATTGGTCCAAAATCCTATTAGGGCAGAAACCCTAATCTTGATAGTTAGTCATTTTTGGCACAAAATTTGGGTAAAATTTCTATGATTCTATCTTGTAGAGCTTGATGAGAGCTTTCTAATGGTATAGGATATTCAGTCATTAGAGATCAGATTTGGAAGAAAACCCTAACCCTAATTTTGTGTTAATTTAGGGTTTTTACCTCATTTAAGAGCTCTGAGCTTTTAGGTCATAAAAATACTTTCAAGTCAACTATCAAGTGGTCAATTGAGTGGAGAAGCTTGGTAAAAGCTATCTTCAGCAATGATTAACGATAAAACCAAAAATCGTTAAAGACTTGTGATAGTTTTTATTAAAATAGTGATCCAAGCTTTATTGCAAGCGATTAGCTTTTCAATGAGATTTTTTCGCAAAAAAATATCAAGGCCTATATAAGCAGTCTCATGGTCACTTGAAGAATCTAGTCAAGGCCATCATATGCTTATCTTGGACATGGTTATGCAGATGCACACATGGGGCAGCCATGGTGCACATATGGGCAACTATGGAGCAACTTATGAAGACTATTAGGAGGAGCCATGGAGTTCTTCTTGGAGAAGAGTGTCCTCACACTCTTGCTTATGGAGAAGACTTACCTATAAGCAGCTTGGTGGTGTGGATCATCCATCTACATGATGTATTTGAAGATTGTCTTCTACATGAAGATTATGGAGTACTTCAAAGACGTTGGATGGACCTTAACATAAGATTGCATCGTATGTTTACTATTTAGGTACATATTCTCTTTATGCACACATGTACTACTTGGAGCTTATGGAGGCAGTGACATCCATATCTAGAGGAGTCCTATTCGGCATACATGGAGGCAGTGGCATCCATAAAGGAGAATCAGTACATGCATACTACATGCATCAGATGAGGTGTTAGAGAAGGTGTTTGTACATGAGTATGAGGATTTCTGTAAGCAACATGTTAGCATTCTATGCTAAATATGTAGGTATGTGATCAATCACACACACATCTGATTTAGGGTCTTCCATATCCTAAATTCAGATTAGGGTTTGCTAAATATCAGTTTCAAACTGATCTTTCCTCTTTCAGTCACTCATATTCACTCTTTTATAACCTATCAAGTCATACACCTCATGCATATTCAGATTTCTGTCCCTATACCTGAATATTCTTGTAAATTTATTTCTATTCACATAGAGTGGTTGAGGTTTTGAATCCCACATTGTAAATTGATATTGGTATATATGATGGTGTGAGTAAGCAGTGGCTTACGTAACACTTTTCACATGTTGTCTAATCTCTCTCTATCTTTGTCTCATCATTTGTATGATTAAGTATTGTATGTTCATGTTTGTCAATATTGGAAGATGCTAGAATCTGCGTTGTAGATCCTGGAAACCTGTGAGACCTGTGGAACCTGTGGATTTTCTTATGGGCCTACCTAATTTCCAAAATTTGGTATCAGATCTCTCAGGTTACCAATATTTGATTTCAGAGCAGCTTCTAGCATATGACATATGACATACACACTTAATCTAGATGAGTAGAGATTTGACAATTAGACAATTCAATCACATGTTTATTTATCAGTGTGGAGTATGAAGTTGATGATCTATTAGCACCCAAATACTTTTGGAAGTATGAAGATACTTTACCAAAGTATTGTATGAAGAACAAGACTTGATGAAGAGAAGGCTACTTCAAATTCAAGGAAAAACAATGTTTTGGAGAAGATGAAGAAATTAGATCAGCATCATATCACAGGTATTAGTTTCTACAATCAGATTGTCATTTGCAGGTCATATCTTAGAAGAGCAGTTATGAAGAGATTTGAAGGATTCAAGAAGTGCTTTTAAACACTTTCATTACTTTGAAGGTTAAAGCACTAGCTACATCAAATGAGGTATCTAGAGGTTGTCTTGGCAATTTTTGATAGAAGATCTCTTTCATGGCAAGAAAGCTCATCTAAGAAGACATATTTGGAGATTAGATCAGTTTTGTTTTCAGCCAACACAAGATTGGAAGCTTTTTATCAGATTTTGTACCTAGAGAGGTAGTTCAACATTCAAACAACTCAAGGAAAAAGGTTGGTGAATTCAGTTATATGATTCAAATTTGAAGCAAAGTGTTGATTTAGCATATGAGGAGATGGTGGAAGCATGTTTTATCTTCTATGTTCACTTCCATTTATATACCATGTTTTTTTGGTCTCTTACTTTTAGCACTAGAGGAAGAGAAAAATCCATTTGAAAAAGTTAAGAGTGCTTGCTACTTCAATATGAAGAGAACAAAAGGTATGGAAGAGAAGTTTGAAGATGTTGACATCATCAATTGGAAGATAGATGCAGAAGAAGAAAGTCCAATGATTCCAAAGGGAAAGTAAGACTTCCTTTTCTCTTATATTTTCCATATACTTTTCCTACTTTTATCCTCTACATCCAAAGACAAGTCTACAGGAACATCTTGTGTGAAGAAGATATTTTAAAGAAGAAGGTCTTGTTTTGCATTATACTTGATCATGTTTTAGTATGTTTTGACAAAGAATTCCATTGAGAGAAAGAAAAGAAACACATATCTAAGAAAACTTATATGTTTTGAATCATATGTGTATGAGTTACAAACGTTCTAGTTGAAGCTTTTGATTAGGCAACTTATATGTTCCGTCAAAGAATTCTTGGAGTGTCAATTCAGAGCTACTTGGTATATGACAAGTTGCAGAGAAATATTTTTCTTCTTTATCTAACTCTTGAGGTAAAAGAGTATCTGTGGCAAATGTTGGAGACTTGGAGTTGGTTTTTTGTTTGGAAAAGTTACCTCATATTTATTATACTCAAAAAAATCAAAGTTTTTTCAAGAAAATTAAGAAAAATCAGTATTTTCAAAAAATTCAGAAATTTCAAGAAAATTCAGTATTTTTAAAAAAATCAAAAAATTTCAAGAAAATCCAGTATTTTTAAAAAATTCAAAAATTTCAAGAAAATTCAGAAAATTCCAATATTTTTAAAAAATTCAAAAATTTCAAGAAAATTCAAAAAATTCAGTATTTTTAGAAAATTCAAATTTTTTTGATGTACCAGTCAAATGGAGAATCTACTTTCTATGTTTGTCTTGACTTTTGGATACATGTGTGTATTCAAAAAGGTGTTCCATCAGATCCTATCACTTGATTGAGAAGTGAAGTTAGCCAAAAGAAATTCAAGCAGATACTATCACATTTCACCCGGGAAGAATATGAAGATATGAAGTATCAAGGCATTACTCCTTTTTTCATTACTTGCAAATCCATGGTACCACAAACATAAGTAAAAACTATATGAGAAGTCAGATCTCTCATTCATCAATATAGAGGCAATGTCTCCATTATTTTTCCTAGAGCCACAAAGACTAAGCGATCACTCTTGGATATGATGATCACACCATCAGTTATATATCTTCAAGTGTGTGTGTTTGTCTCTCTCTGTGTGTGTACCAATCTAACCATCATATACCCAATCCTACCTAAGAACAACAATTTTCATATTATTATTGAGAATATATTTTTGAATAAATTAAATAATTTTACGTTATCTATGCTAGATGAGGATTCTTCAAGCTAGTGATGTTCTCCGTGGGTTACTCAATAATTCAAGGAATTATAATATTTATCAAACATAAAGGTCTTTCTCTCGTGATATAATAAAACTATGATGGATCACCTACCACCATTTTGATGTCTTGGGTAAATATTCTTGATTCTAATCTCACAAAGAAGAAAATTAGAGCAAAGAGATTAGTCTTGGGATATGAGAAAAAGAAAGTGAAGATGCATCGGCCTATCCCTCAAATTGTATCATCTTATCATTGGAAAAAAAAGTTCTCTGCATTGTGAAGTCAAGTATTTTATGTTCAATAATATCAAGCACTTCAGGTGCATTTTGAAGTTCACGCTTATCAATTGCCTAGAATACCTGATTACAAACTTACTCGATGCACTCAAGGCATCGAATTGGGAAAATTAGAATTTTCAGACATTGGCTTTCGATGGAAAGAGGTTTGAGTGTAGGAAAGCTCAAATAGGAGAGGGTGTGAATATTATTTTTGTCAAAGGAAGAGTGTGCAAACTGATATTCAATAATTGAATAATAACAATAATAATGATTTTAAAAATAGACCTCGACATTTTTGTTCTTTATTTTAAAGGATATAATTTTTTAAGTGTTGCATCGACATTTGAAAGTCCTTCCATATATATATGTCACTCAAGTAGTACAACGTCTAAAGTCGTATCAATGATAAAGATATACATTTAAGTCGTCTCACTCTTTCATGTAGTTTAAGCTTTCCGAGTTCTCTACTGTATATTTTATATCCTTAAAATCATTCGCAAATTTTTTTATTATCTTCTGTATGATCAAAGAACGGGCCGGACATTGTGTGCTTCTTGCTTCATTTCAAAACCATATTCCATTTTCGTAGCTATCTTCGAGAGATCAATGTTTAATGTCATATTTGGGATAAGTTTATTTTTCCTTAAATAATATATATATATATATATATATATATATATATATATATATATATATATATATATATATATATATATATATATATATATGTATGTGTGTGTGTATGTGTCTACAACTTTTCAGATCTTTCATACATACGTGTTTCTCAATTTTTTCACTCTATGTGTATATGTGTGTGTGCATATATGTATTTCAATCTTTTCACTCTATGTGTGTATGTGTGCATATATGTGTATTTCAATCTTTCCGCTCTACGTGTGCATGTGTGCATATATGTGTATTTCAATCTTTCCAGTCTATGTGTATATCTGTGTATATGTGTGCATATATGTGTATGTGTAATTGTATATGTGTGTGTATCGGTGTATATGTGTACCTGTGTGTGAGTGTATTTGTGTATACATGTGTGTGCATGTGTTTCTTTTTCTTTTTTACAATTTGTCCGTGTGTGTGTGTGAGCTTGAATGTCTTTGATCAACCGCTCAAAGCAAAGAAGCGGGAGGTAATATCAGAGAAATGGTTTTTAATCATATCCTTAATGCATGAAAGTTTTAGAAGGGACATGTCCGAATGAGGCAAGTATTGTTGAATCATTATGAAGAACAACTATTGTTGAATCGGTCCTCGATGTCGTCGATCATATTAAAATTACCTAAAACGAGAAGATGACCAGCTATAAGAGGCAACTCTTTTCACTTGCTAGTTTTGGCTGAAGAAAAGTTAGAAGCATAAAGACTTAAAAAAAATAAAAGGGAGGCTCGGCAAGTGCCTACTCATTCAAGCTTTAACTTTGAAAGAACAATTGTAGGTCAATGGGCATAGTATCCAGAGGATCCTCTGTATTCCATGAAGCAAAGTTTAGACTCCTAAAGTCATTAGATGTTTAGCCCGGGAATCGAACTTTGGACGTCTACCTCAAGAGACCAAAGACTCAATCACTAGAACAATGGATCCTGAACTGAAGCACTCAGCCTTAAGGTTGATGGGATAATTAAAGGAAGCCGCACTGTCCGATGAGCAGATAAAATATGCATATGCCCCTTATGAGAGGGGTCTTTCTTGTCCACAAAAAAAAAAAAACAAAAGGGAAAAAGAGAAAAAGAAAGAAAAAGAAAAACAGAAATGATCCCCCAATCAGTTCAGTAAGGAATCAGGATCTCCTTTGAAGAAACCTTTAAACGACTCTTTATTGCATTTCCATTTTCTGGGAAGCCGCGATGTCCGAATTATGCTATGGACTTTATACATCTCCTGAAGCATCTACTACGAACTAAAATGTTTTCGTATCTCTTAAATCAATTTCGCTGGTAGAATGGAAGGGGATGGTGGCTGTCTCTGAGTATCAATCGCTATGGACATGTTATTTTCTTTAGTTCAACAAAAACAAATAATCTTTGCAGCATCAATTCAACGAAAAAAGAAAACTCATTGCTTATTTATTAATTTTTGTTATCACCCTTGAAAGAAGTACTTTTCCAACAGCGGCAGCGCTAGCTTAAGCGGGTGAATCTTCCCAGTACATGCTCGTGTCTTCCACCAGGAAGTTAAAATATCGAATGCATGTGCATTGCCACTTTGCCAGGCGCGACTTACCAGCTATGGCATATTCATCCGTTTTCACCAGCTGTTCTTGCCGGCCCGTCTATGAGGTTGCAGCTGGTTATTATTATAAGGACAAAAAACGTAGGATCTGTAATCATGGAGAGAAGTTCGCAGATTCTTGAGATCATATTTCAACGCTTCGTCTTATAAACTATGAAATTTCAGTACATGCTCGTGTCTTCCACCAGGAAGAACAAAGAGACAGCAAACAGCCAGAGAAAGAGAGAGGGGTTCAATAATACACTCATACAGCACACAATGAACGTGGCATTCCATCACAGATTAGACAGTGCCTTCTCTGGTTGATGATCCTCAGCGTTTACGTTAAGGAGTTAAAGATGGGACTAGGCAGTGCCTTGACTAATGAGTGATCCCGAGCCTCTGTTTCAAACACTCAGATAAACTCCTGAGCATCACGAATTGGAAATCTTTGTCCGTCAGCGTCCACTGGTTTACATTTTCTGCAAATCAAGGCGATAAAAAGTGTGGATCGCACCCTTGCTGTGATCATCTTGTTCGTCAACTTGTTGTCTGCTATTATCACTCTTTCCTATGCCCAATTGGAGGACGAAGGTAAGCGATATGCAGAGTTTGATTACGCATTTATCCAATGACCATTATAATATTCGACTTTGAGTACCGTTCTCTGAATCAACAATTAAGTAGAATAACAAATCTTGTAGATTTTGAATTGCTTTAAGAGCTGATACCCTACCGAATATTTTATCGTGCAAGTCCCCATGCCGTACAGGCTTCGTCTCAGGGTCCTTGTTTCGGCCAGCTTGTAATCATGAATCCGGAAAAGCATTCGAACGACGTAGTGAATTGAAGTAGTAATATCGAGGACTATCAACTTTGAAATGTTGCGATAGCTACACGTGAAGTTTATACACTTACTAGTCTGTTCTAGTAATTTCAAGGCCAACAAATTGTTCAAATTTCGATCTAAATAAGGTTCACTACGTTCCTTTTGTATACTAACACATATAATGGGGAAAGTAAAAATATAGATTTCAAACTTCGGATTCGATCCTTTTACGTATCGTTGAAACGTTGGACTAGCCACAAATGTAAGGTATACACTAGTATGAATGACCCCATCATGTCCCTTGTGAAGTTTCTCTCCTTAAAGTGGTGAATCTTCCAATGCAGCTCAAACATTACTAGTTATAAAACAAGCAGTGGGTCTCAAGAGCCCCAATTTGACAACTTGGAGCTCGTCCTCTAATGGAGGACCCTGTGCTGATAACTATTTTGGTGTCACATGCGACTCTTCTCAAAGGATCATCATTAAATTGTAAGTCTGAACTGCCCCTATCCTCTTCATTCATTCATTCATATGAATGAGAGAGAAAAAGATTGATGTCCAACTTATCGCCTGTGAGCTATGTTATCATCTGAATGTACAAGTGTGTATCTCTTTGAGCCATCTATCATCAGAATATATTGTAAGTGTGTATCTCCATCTTCGTATAGTCGTTCAGAAGCCTCAAATGCTCTAGGAGTAAATATGTTTGGTGGTTAACTCTATATTCTGGCAATAAATTTGGAAGAGAACCTCAACCAGCGTGGGAGGCAATGCAAACTCTTCTCTAATGATTGCATATGGTACTGACTATTTGCTTCAAATCATCTAAGACAACATATCAAAGGTCTCTCTGGCTGTGTGTTGCTCTAGCACAATGGTGAAAACCACGTTAAGAAGCTTCACCTCCTTAATGTCAATCCGCGGAAGAGATAGGAGTGATATGAAGATCGTGAATGAGAGATGAAGTGAGAGTGAAGGTGAGAAGCATAAGGATGCACACACACATACACACACACAATGAAGAGACAAGCAAGACACAATGGAAGGTGAGAAATTAGCTCTATTACTCAAGAACACTCTTACAAGCTCCAAATAGCTCTAAGCTCACACTAGCTAACATGAACCAACCTCAAAAATGAGCTCTCTAGCTCTTTTTATAGTTTCTAGACTAGTTTTGACCGGTTTCACATCTAGTGACCGGCATAGTTAAAAAATAGGTCCTAGATGCTATTTGGAAGGGTAAACGATGTCTAAAAATAACGAAAATTGGTACGCGCATTCTACCTAAGCTCCTCAAGCTCGAGGACTCCTCGGCTTGCACAAAATGGAGCTATGAATTGGAAAATGGGATTTTGTCTATATTACATATGTTACAAGAGTGATGAAAATCACTGTTGGATGTTTGAAGAGGTAATAAAAACATAGTTGCTTGAAAAAATGATCCGACTGGCTCCCTGCTCCGTCTTTACATGCTTCCATGTCGTCTGTGCCTCTGACTGTGCCTCTGACTGCTTCCAACACCCCCCTCCCTCTCGCTTCTGTCGTCCTCGACAGAACCTTGTTGTGCGGTCTGCCGGATGTAGTTTTGTAGGAGGTCGTGAGCGAGGGTGTGCTCAGATACTCGAATGCCTCGGGCCAGATCAGCCTCGAGCTTCTCCCAGTCGATCGGTTGCGGTTCGTCGGGTGGCGGGAGTTGATAGTGCGCGGAATAAACCATTCGCTCACAGGCAAAAAGTTGCAATAAATGTGTGGGCCTGCTGATGAATACCTCGGAATGGTATTCCCAAAATCCGGTGGTGAACATCTCTTCAAATGTTTGCTTGTAGCACGCCGATAGGTATTTTATCCTACAGTGCCAGGCATAACACACACGGAGCGATGGCGTTGTGCTCATGTCATATACTAGATCAAAGTTACCATGCTCAAATCCCGGGGTGTTTACATGCGGTGCCTTGACGCGTCGGAAGACTTTAAATATCATTTGCATCATGTCAAAAATTTTGACAGTCATATGCGCTGCGATATCATCCATATGCTTCAGGCGAGGGAGCCAGTGACGGATTGTCGCCATCATATAGCCAACAGTGGGTAACTCGGTGGGCAGCTTGAAGTAGGAGTAATTCAACCAATCCTGACACTGCCTATTGTTTTGTACTGTGATAGCGAATGCAGTCCAGGAGCGGCGTCGTGGTACTGGTCCCAGCAAGGATTATACTTTAAATGTAAAGGCGCTTTCACCCATGTGCTCATCATTTCTGGGTACTTTTGGAGGAGGTCTTTGCGCCAATCAGGTTGATGGATCTCTCCTCTTTGCGCATTTGGTGGCAAGTCCGCCGGCTCGAATTGTGTAGCATGCGTGGGTTTCCTGCCGGTTTCTTTCTCTATAGCTAGCTGATATTCAGCCATTAACATGAAGTATGGCTTATACTGCAGCTCATGCCCAGATATATAGCGTCGGGGGGCCAAATGAGCAAAGAAGGGGGATTGTAAGATTCTCTCTTCAATCATGGCCATTGCATGTAACTGTGCCTCTACTCTGGCTGAATGTGTCGTTCCAAGTTCCTCAATTGTTTTCATCCACGCGGGGGTAGGAAGTTCATAGGTCATCTGGCCTTCGGCCGTGACTTGTCCGCCTGGGATGGGTATTGGCTCGTATGCTTCTTCAAACGTTTCCTCCACCGGAATGGTTATGTTCTCGTCGTCAGCTGGGATCTCCGGTGGGGAGTCAGGCCGTGGTGGTGCTTCGTATACATCTATGCGTGATTGGAGAGTGGCTACCTGGGCCCGTAATGCGTTGAGTTCTTCTAAGATTTCAAGAGCAGGGTCCACAGGTTCTGGTACTTCTGCTGCTACTTGTACTTGTTGTGGTGCCGGTTCTCTGTGCTGTAGTAACTTGTGATCTTCTTTTAACTTCTGATGCTCTTCGTTCATTCGATCATAGTCCTCCAGCAATCTCACGTGATCCTCGAGCAACATCTGCATCGATTCGGACGGGATTGCCTTGAATCTGCTAGGACTTAAGGGTTGTTCTGGATGGTCCAATGCCGCTTCCAAATTCTCTCTATTCTGCTCTTGGAGTCTCTGGTTCTCCTCTTTTGCTGCGGCTAGGTGTCTTTTGAGTAAGCCCATGTTTCTGGTCAGCGTCGCGTTCCTAATTGTTTGGGCTCGAAGCAGGTTGTCCAGATCAGCAGTGGCTTCTTTTGTCTTCTCTTCACTTTCTAGCTCTAGCTTATGATATGCCTCTCTTAGTTCTTGGTATCGCGTATTTAAAGAGGCATTCTCGATTGATAATGAATTAAGCTGCGACTGCAATTCATTTGTCGTCCTCTGCAGCTGTTGATAATTGTTGCCCAGAGATGCGAACTCATCTCGTACTTGTGACATACATGTGAACATTTGTTGAAGTGCAGTGTCTATGGTTGGCGATAGTAGTAATGGAGTGCTAAGTGAGGATGCAGTGGAAGTAGATGCAGCGGGAATGGGAAATGGGGTTGGGAAGGTGGATGCAGTGGTGATCGTGGAAAATTGTGATGTACCTAAATATGATGGTGCTGTGAGTGGAGTGGGTGCTGGTGCGGTGGGTGGTGAGATGTCCATGTCATTGGACGTGTCAAGTGCGGTGACTGTGAAAAGCGGTGTGTATGTGGGTGGTTGTGTAGGTGTGAAGACAGGATTTACAAATGTAGAGTAATTTACAGGGGGGATAGCTGGAGCAGCTTGGTGAAAAGGGGAAATAGGGGTTATGGTGGGTTGAGGAGGTGAAACTGGTGAGAAGGTTAGTGGGGTGAGAAAGGTGAAAGGGTGTCTTAAAGGTGGGGGAAAGGATGGGAAGGATGAAGGGATGAAGGGGTTAACATGTAGACGATGTGGGGTGGGTGCGGGCATGGTGGCATGAATGGGCAGGGCAAAGGTTGTGGCTATGTTGCCGTGAACTGGTGTGGATGTGGGAGGAGCAGGTGGGTGTGCTGGGGATACAGGATGGATTGGTGAAACATGAGGTGAGAGAGGAGTAGATGGTGTGGATGTTATTTCAAGGATAGTGGTAGTATGTACAACGGTAGTACGTGGTGGGGAGTCAACTAGGATAGCTTCTTCGGTGATGGATCTTTCCGGACGTAGGCGTGCATCTTGCGCCTGGTGGGATGATTGAGCACCTACCGGAACTGGAATGTATTCACCGGGCTTCGATAACAGGCGAATTCTGCGAGGGTCATATTGGGGAAGTGGCTTCCTTTGTAAATATCTCAATGCTTCGACCGGGCCGATGGATTGGACCAGTTCTCTAAACCCTCTGATGTAGACTTCTTCAAATCCTCCGGAGACGAGTTCTTGTTCGATTAGGGTCTGGCTCTCTTTTTCAATCAATTTCTTCCGTGCCCAGACTTTCTCCATCGTACGATATAATTTCTTGATTGCCAGCGTGTAAGCTGCTGCTTCGAAAGTCTCCTCTTCATGCGTGCTGGTGTCACCGTGTGCATCGGTTTGTTGGCCTTGGCCATCTGTCTGTCCTTGTTCTTGGGAATCATGCGTGCCCTGGCTGGCTTCATCGTCACCTTCATCGTCATCTGTGGCTGTTCGTTCCTCATCAGAGCTAGACACAACTTGTCCCTGTGGCAGATCCCGCGGTGTGGTAGGGTAGCTGGGGCGTTCATATTCTTGGGAGAACATTTGTGCCTCTGAAAACTGGAACTCATTTGAGAATGCATCCGGCATTTCAAAATCGAATGTTGTGTTTATTGGTTCTGCCTCCATGTGTGGTAATGGGAAAGAAAAGGCTTCCGCACCAATAGTGGTGGGAGCATCTGCTGTCGTGGTGGTGGGTTCTGTGGTTGCAGCTGTCTGAGGTGCAACGGTACTAGTAGTGACCTCCGTGACCACTGGTCTAGATAACCTTATGCGAATAGGTTGCACTGTGGGAGCGGCTTCTGTCGGTGATTGCTCTGGGGAGGGTTGTGGTGATGGTGACTCTGGCACTTGAAGGCAAGGAATGGTGCCTCTCATGCGCTTACCTGCCCGTGTTCTGCTGGGCTTCCTGGCTTTCTTCGTCGGTCCTTTGAATGCCTTCAGCTCTTCTCCTGTTAATGCACGTTCAATTGGCAAATCATAGGCCAAGCACATATAAACAATTCTTGTGAGCGCACAACATCCATTAAGCACTTTCTTTCGTTCCCAGCTGTGTTGTGCCAAATACATTTGATCGATGATCCAGCTCGCCAGATCGACAGTCTGAGGTCCAGTACAGGCTAAGTACAATCCAAACCATATTCTTTTATGTGGCATGGTGAATCTGTCCTGAGCGGGGAATGCAAAATGTTGCATGCATATCCGTAGCGGCTTTGACAGCTCAGGTGTAATTGCTGAGATCACCTCCCACTTCGTGACATCCCCACGTTTCATAGGGTCTGGAACTAATCTTTCTCGATCTGTGGGCGTGTGGGTTCCATGAATCTTGATGGCAGCCCTGATTAAATCCTTCGAAAGATAAAATCTTTTGTAAGGTGGATCATCCACTAAAGAAGGCAAAATAAAAGTTCCTGGGATGTCCTTATTCTCTGAGGCCAACAAAGTAGTGATTAAATAATAACACCTGTAAAAGTCAGGTTTGGGTAGCGGATCACTGAAATACTCCGTGAAGCCGGCTCTGGCCCACACATGAGTTAAGTCCTGAGTGTTCTGTAGGCCTTTGAACTCTCTGGAGAAAAATTGGTATTTTCCCCAAGTGCGGTCATCAAATGTCAAATTAGATTCAAATATAAACTCCACGTCCGCTAAGGGTCCTGCAAGTCCCTGAAACCAATGGGAGTTACGGTGTATCTTTTCTGTGTAGCCCATAGGTGGGTTATCGATCGGCATGGGCCCTGGAAATCCTTGGAATTCTGGCGGTGGAGCAGTTGGGTGGGATTCTGCTCGTAAAACATTGAGGGGCGCTGCAGCTACACTGGGGCCTGCTTCTGATGGTCCTTCGTCGGTTTGCATGGTGACTGATGCGCTAACGAGAAAGATCTGCTACAAAAGATTAACACATTAGCATGGAAATTAATTATGATCCCATTAAAGTGAGACCGCAATCCCTTTCCATAACTGATGCGTAACTTGTGTAGCCAAGTGCTGTGATGTGATGGATGCAATGCTTCTTGCAGCACTACTGCAGGTCTCTAGACTCCTACACGTTTCAGATTATGCATACGTTTCTTGATGAGATGAGATTATGAGTGATGTGTGATGATGGTGGGTGAATTTATACAAGGTTTAAAGGTTAGTGATTTATTACAAGGTTGAATGTTAGTCGGGGGGTAGTTAGACAATGGGTTAGGGGAAGACGGTTGGACACGCTTGGGTATCCATTTCCTAAGAGTCTTTGAGTGGGTGGTGGGTTTCTGCTGAGGGGCAAAAGGTAGTATCGGGTGTGGTGGTATTGAGGGATGGAAAGATTTGTGAGGGGTATATATTACATGGCT
Organism: Ceratopteris richardii; assembly: GCA_020310875.1. Taxonomy (NCBI): domain Eukaryota; kingdom Viridiplantae; phylum Streptophyta; class Polypodiopsida; order Polypodiales; family Pteridaceae; genus Ceratopteris; species Ceratopteris richardii. Next base: position 61,427,032 of record CM035443.1, read on the forward strand.
TAAGGGTTGAGCTATGATACATGTTTTGGGTACCCAAATCTGCGTGGGTGTGGGTTTATGGGTAAGATATTTCTTGGCGATCCGAATTTGTCGAATGCTCGGACCTGTAGAAGAAGGTCGAGGGGATGGTGGATACTGATTCTGTTTCTGCCCAGCCTTTTTCTTGTCGATCTTTGCTTGGTTGGAGTTCTTTGGTGCTTGTTGTCCTTTTGGCACCCATATTTGTCTGGTGCCGCTTCCTTTGGGTGGCCTAGACTGCTTTCCTTGTTGTGTCTTCTGATACTGCCGTCGGTCTGGGTTCCTTCGTCGTGGTTGACGCTGTTGTTGTTGAGGTTGAGAGGTCCGATGGACACTCTGCTTTGGAAAAGAAGGGAGATCCAAAACTTGCGTGACCTGCCCATTAGGAAGTGATTCGTTTTTTAACTTTAATCTAGGCCAGTCCGCAACAAGTTTGGAAGGATGAGCACCGCAGGGTGTCGTGCTCATGTGGTCGCTGATGCCACCCACCTGACCGCTGATTGTGTCCATCTGCCCTAGCGGATGGGTAGCTGCCTCTTCTAGTTTGCAGGAAGCCCCAGGGAAGATCTCCTGTCGTCCTCCTGATTGACAACTGTCCATAGCCAAGCCCGAGTGGGTTGGTGTAGACGTAACATGACTGAGCTGATGAAAGATCTTCCGGTCTTCCGTTGCCTGTGTTTCATAGGGTCTAGGGTTACAACCGTCAGGCGGATTGCCGTTAGGGAAGTCAAGCGGTATCACTCGCTTCTGCTCTAAGGTTCCAATCTGTAAGGAGCCTTGTCGAAGATTTAGGTCCACTGAGTGATCGTATAGCCAATCTTGGCCAAGGATTAGGGGTTCTATCAGGTCGTCATCATGGCACACTAGTAGCTTCGCTGTCATGGTCACATCGTTGATGAGGATAGGAAGGTCCACCTCACCCATGCAAGGGGTTTCCATGCCTCCTAGGCCTATGAGGTATGCCTCAATTGGCCGCATTTCTATTCCTGAATCCTTATAGTGGGACCATCTAATCGCACTAGTCGCAGCACCTGAGTCAATTAAAGCCCTGAGTTCTTGGCAAGGGTTGCCGTGCTCTAGCCTAACTGTAATGAATGGTCTCCTGTCCACTATGCTAGGATGAGTGGTGGACTTTACTTGACACATGGCCATGGGATATCTGGGTGATGTTTCCAGATGGTTATAATGTTCTCTCCCTAGTCCTTGTCTTCTTAGCTTCATGCGCTTAATGCGTTCTATGGCTTCTGCCTGAGCTTCAGCTCGTATTTTGTTTTCTTCCTCCTTACGCTTCTTTGCCAACGTGAGTCGTCTAAGCATATCCTCAGTAAGAGGTTCTTGATATAACCTGACTCTACAGCCACTAATGTAATTAGGCATTATGTCTCCTTCTAAGGTGGCTAACTGTACTGCTCCACTTGTCGAAAGTCTGTTAATGATCATAGGTCCATAACCTCGCTTTTCTAACTTCCTTGCGTGCTGTTTCAGTGTATACACTAGAACTAAATCTCCTTCTTTTAAGCCTTTATCTTTCACATGTGCATCAAAATATGCTTTCTGTCGCTTCTTCGCTGCGTATATTCCTGCTGCTGCTTTCAGCCTGGTTTCTCCTAATCGTTCCAAGTCCATTATTCTCGCTGATAATTCATGGCCGGTCCACTGATGTTCTTGTGCGACCTTAAGGGTCGGTATCAAGAAGTCCAAAGGGCACTGCATTCTGACCAAAAACCATCTGAAAGGGAGTTGCATTGAGTACGGTCTTGTAGGCCACTCGATATGCCCAAACGGCGTGGTGTAACTGTTTGTCCCAATCTGAACGTTTGTTGTTCACGAGTTTCGTCAGTACGTTACAAAGTATCTTGTTAGTGCTTTCAGCCTGACCATTGGCCTAAGGATGATATGGTGCAGATTTCTTGTGAATCACCATAAAATCCTGTAACAAATATTCAATGACTTGGTTTAGAAAGTGAGTGCCTCGATCGCTCACTAACTCTATAGGCAATCCATATCTCGTAAAGACATTTTCAAATAAGAATTTTGCAGTCGTGTGAGCATCATTCTTTTTTGTGGCTTTTGCCTCTACCCATTTGGTTAGATAATCTGTGGCAACAATAATGTATTCCGCATGTGTACCTTTTGCAGGGGGGTTAATGGGTCCTACAAAGTCTATACCCCACTTAGAAAATGCACGTCCGCCCATCATGGGTTTCAATGGCATTTCGTCTCTGCGAGTAGGAAACTGAGTTCTTTGGCACACATCACATCTCTTTACATAGGTATGAGCATCCATGTGAAGAGTGGGCCACCATAATCCTGCAAAGAGGATGGCTTTGATTATCCTATCGGGTCCAAAATGACCTCCTGCAACACCTTGGTGTGCAGTCTCTAGTATGCTCAGATAATCGCTTTCATGAACGCATTATCTTAGATATCCATCTCGTCCTCTTTTGTATAGGTTATCGCCAATAAGTGAATAATCTTGAGCTTCCTGCTCTAGACTGCGTTGTCGCGCTAAAGTCATTCCATGAGGGAACGTGTGCGTCCTCAAGTATGTCACTAATGGTTCACTCCAGTCTGGTGTGAGAGACACGTGATATAATGTAGCATGCTCTACTGGTGGTCTTTCACAACACACCTGGCATTCTTTGCACAACTTGTAGACATCTGCTTCCATAGAAGGCCAATATACTCCTAATCTATGCAGAGTCTGTAGTGTTCGATGTTTTGAATGATGTTTCTTTAGTGTACCTATGTGTGCTAATTGCAACCAATTCGCATGTTCTGATTCATCTACACAACAAGCAAGAATCTTTTGATTATCCTGTTTATATATGCTTCCTGCCATTATTTGGTATCTCTGAGACTTGGTAATCTCTCCTTCTTTGATCTTAACCCTAGGATTCTTGGGTCCGTATGTCAGAATAGGGACTATAGGCTTAGCCCATTCTGGTGCTATCTCAAGGTTAAACAGGTATGCATCTGGTAGATCATCCGCTACTCCTTGAGGAGCTTCTCCTGAGGTTAATCTTGAAAGGTGGTCAGCTCTAAGATGTGTCTTTCCTTTCCTGACTACTACTTCAAAATCATACTCCATGAGTAATAGAAACCAACGTATCAGTCGTCCTGTGTTACATGGTTTGTTGACTAAGTATAATAGGGCTTGATGATCTGTAAAGAACTTGAATTTGTTGGCCAACAAGTAGTGCCTAAACTTCTTTACTGCGTAGATCATCCCTAATCCTTCTCGTTCCGTCGTGGTGTAATTTCTTTCTACTGCGTTCAATTGTCTGCTAGCGTAAGCTATGGGGAGATCTATGTTACCTTCATTCGTGGGTTGTGCTAACACACATCCTATGGCGTAATTGGATGCATCCACATGTACATGAAATGGCTTACTCCAATCTGGGGTAGTCAATATAGGTGCTGAGCACAAGCGTCGTTTAAGTTCATTGAATGAATTTTCACATTCATCTGTCCATTCAAAGTTGGTTAAAAGAGAGTACAAAGGCTTGGCTATGATTGCATACATGTGTATGAATCTCCTATAATAACCGCAATGGCCCATAAATGCCTGTACCTCTTTCACATTAGTTAGTCTGGGTAGATCCGGAATTACCTTCACCTTTTCCTCATCCGTGGAGATTCCATTTTTTGACACAATGTGTCCTAGAATTTTGCCTTGTCTGACCATGAAAACGCATTTTTCTGGGTTCAAACAAACTTGATATTCTCGACATTTGTCAAATATTTGTCTTAACTCCGGGATATGTGTCTGTCTTACATTTGAATGAGCACATAAGTCATCGACATAAACTTCCAAGCTCTTGCGTAAGAATTCCTTAAAAACATGACACATGAGTCGCTGGAAAGTGGCGGGTGCATTTGTTAAGCCAAATGGCATCACACGAAATGCAAATATGCCCCATTCAGTGGCAAATGCCGTCTTGTGTTGATCTTCTGGAGCGATGGCTACTTGATTATAGCCTGAAAAGCCATCAAGAAAGCTGTAAACTTCCTTGCCCGCAACTCTTTCCAATAGATGCTCTGTGATAGGAAGAGGATAACTGTCTCTAATCGTTGCGGCATTAACTTTTTTAAGGTTAATACACACACGCAATTTTCCATTCTTCTTGGGCACAACCACAATGGGGGATACCCATTCGGTATGCTCAATTTCGTAAATGAATCCTGCTTCTATCAAGCGATCTATCTCCTCTTTAATCTTCGCAGCGTAGTTATCATTGTACGTGTAAGGTTTCTGTTTTGTCGGTTTTGCATCTGGAGTCATAGGGATTCTATGAGAACATATATCTGGATCTACTCCTTTCAAATCTTTGTAACTCCACGCAAAAACATCTCTATATTCGCGCAATAGGGCAACTAACTCTTCTTCTTCTTCAGTCGTCAAATCATGCCCTATGTATGTGCATTTTTCTTCTTCTCCTTCTATGGCAACTATCACTTTCTTGGTTTTCTCTCGGTTATCATATACTTGTCCGTCATTCGCCTTTCTATTGGGCATTCGTACCATGATTCTTCTATCTTCGATTTCGTATTTCTTGAAGTTCTCGGGTACTTCAAACAAAGATTCTTCTTTTTCTGACATGGTTTCTTTCTTCTTTCTTTTCTTACCTTCACTCTTGGTAGTCACTTGAGTGGCTAACCTCACCTCGTTCGTAATTTCCTCGTGTCTCTGAGTGTGAGTCTCTACTTCGAAAAAATATTCTTCCTCTGATGCAAAGGGCGGGTCCATGATAATAGATTCTAAATCAAAATTGCTTGCATCCTCAAATGCATCAGTGTTCGGTTCACACTCTTCTAAAATTGCGTCGCACAGGATTGGCTCTATCGTGAAAACTGAGATATCATAGCCATCCTCGTCACACTGGGGTGTCCATTGTTCTTCATTGATGGCTACATCCATGGTTGCTAGTATTTCTGCCCAACCATGGGGTTCAAACTCTTCGTCTGGAAATACTACCGGTGCATAGGCTAGATCTTGGAGGGTTCTTGGATGTTGTTCTGCACCTAAGGTCCTGGCTTCTAACCTTTCTTCCTCTTGTTTGGCTACTTTACACATCCATAAATGGGTATCCTCATGCAACCAAGAAGGATCTGATTCTAATGAGTGCACGGATTCCGTCTTTACTGGTGTCTTATGGATGGTATTCCATTGTATTGGGGGTACGTCTCTATGTGAATAGTTTTTAAGATTGACTTTGGTAGTCACTCCTAAATGTTGCAAGTACAAAGAATTAGATCCCCAATCTTGTACAATTTGCAACTGATGCATGAATGGTCGTCCCAATATCATCTCATAAGCACGATTTTTCGCAAAGTCACAAATGGCGAAAGTATGCTCAAATTCTACACCACAAGTGGTGAGAGATATGCCTTCTAGTAAGCCTAATGGTTTTTCTATGTGTCCATCAGCCATTTGTAGTTTCATCCTGGTGGATCTGAGTGCTGGCTTACCCCAACGTTTCCACAAAGCGGTGGTAGCTATGGCTACTCCGGCTCCTGAATCTAAGATGGCTTTCGTGGTGTAGCCCTGATGGGTTATCGGAAGATAAGTGTTACCTTCCTCTCCTTCGCTTACGTCTCCAATTTTTTCCACGGGTATCTCTGGCACCTTCTTATGTGATCCTATTTGAGAGGGTGTGGTAGCTAGCTCAGGAAATTGATTTGCTACATGCTTCCACAATTCTGGTTTTACCTTTAACACTTCCTCCAGAGTGAGATTACACTGTACTTTAGTGTTCTTGATCACTTCCGTGTTCCTAGGGATCACTGATTCTTCATTCCTCACTATTATCGTGGGTGCTCTCATACTAATAGACTTTGCTTCCCAAGGTCCTGTGAACTGAGGTAATTCTTGTAAAGAAATAGATTCAAATCCTGTGGGTTCACTCAGTTGTTCCACCTCTACATCATCATATATAGAGGGGATGTCTTGGGGAAATTGTTCCTGCAAGTCGTCTATTTCTTGAATAGGAGGATGGGTTCCTTGTTCTTTCCTCCATTTCTCCTCTTGTATTTCTCTCAAAAATTCATGTGAGTACCTATGTATGGAAGACAAATTGTCTTGACTTTCTGTATTGGGTACTTGAGACAGGGATGGTGCATTCCTGTCCTGTGTCTCTGGGACAATAGGGTTCCTATGCTGATCCTTTTTCTCTTTGCTTTCAATCAAGTATTCTAGCCTCTCCATGAGTCCTTGAAAGTGTAATTCCGGTTTTGCCATGTTATTCCAATTAAGATATCTAGAGGCTTCGAACAAAGCTTGTGCTAGTTCTACCATCTTCATGCAGAGTTTAGTTCTCTCAATTTCTAGATCAGCTCGTGGGTAGTTTTTACTCATTTCCGTTACTTGAGGTCCCTCTTTTATTCTAGCCTGATATGCACGAAACATCATGTCTAGATCTTCTGGTATGGGTTCCGCTAAAACTGATCCTGATTTTTGAGCTGGGATTTCTTGGTTTAATTCTTGTGAAGTCAATTCTTGGATTTTGGCTCTAGATTCCTTCAAACTTCCTTCCAACTCACTTATCTTCTTACTCCATTTTCTCTTTATTCTTTCTCTAGAATCTTTCCAAGATTTTGTCTTTTTACTACTAGATTCTACAACTTCACTAGTTCCGGCTACTTTCTCATGATTAAGCTGTTGGTTTTGTAGGAGCGCCTGGGCTCTTGTTATAGCTTGGATAGGCACGTATGTAGGGTTAGATCCATTTGCGGTGTTTACAATACCTATCACGTTGATAGTGTCACATTCGAAGTGTTAACTGGGTTCTTAGGACAATCTTTGATTATATGCTCTTTGCCACAATCGACACAAAAGCCTTGTATGCTATAGTACTGTGATTGCCTTGCTATTGGGGGATGTGGACAATCCTTTATGAAGTGATCTCCTTGGCACCTAAAGCATGGTCCTCTAGGGCCCTGTGGTCTCTGTTGTCTCAATTGGGGCCGTGGGTTTGGGTTTGCGTACATCACATTAGCATAGTCTGGCTCCCAACTAGGTTCCATTGGTGGACTATCATAATGATATGTCTCCACATGTTCTGGTGACTCCGTGTAATAAGCGGGTGGACTAGTTACATGCGTAGAGTCAAAACTGTTTGAGTTCGGGTCACTTTCTGTGATCAAAGGTGAAGAAGGCACTAACGCCCTACTTAGGTTCTCTTCTGCAGCAGCGTATTTGACTGAGATGACATTCGCTGGTGGGGGTGGCTGCTGAGCTAAGACGGGTTGAGGTCTCTGTTGAGCCTGGTATGGGTAGTTCAAAGGAGGCCTATAGTAATAAGGCTGAGCATTGTATTGGCCTTGATACCTACCTGGCTGCTGGTATGTTTGCGGGTGGTTCTGTCTCACGGTTTGTTTGTTGTATGGGCAGTCCTGAGCCGTATGATTCGTGTATCTTCTCTCAATTGTACAATATTGGCCACTAGGGTTGGCTTGAGGTTGAGGTGCATTGGGGCACACGTTTGCCAAATGAGTTCCACCACAAGTGTAACAACGTACATTCGTTGGTAGCTTGGGCACCTGTTTACTAGAAACTCCTAGTTTTTGGGCCACTTTTTCTGCTAGGTCCTCTATCGAATTAGACAATTTTGTGGATGCTAGAGAAGAACAATCTGAGTCTTTATAGACTTTTGAGAGTTCTAATTCATCTCCTAGGTTGTCCTCGATGTCTATACATATTCTTACACACTCCTCTAGCGTTCTGGGTTCTTTTAGGTACACATAGGAGCGTAGTTTAGCGCTCAACAAGCCATCTAGGAACAGTGATACTTGTTTGGCTTGTGAGGGTAGCTCTTGCATTGGACATCGTTTGACATATTGTCTGAACCTGCGTCCTGCCAGTCTCACTGTTTCCTGAGGGGTTTGTTTAAAGCTATGAATCAACGAAGACGTGTCATGTCTAATCCCACTTTTAGAGAATTCGGTGATGAATGACTCTAAAAAGTGATGGATGTCTCTAAATTGCCTTTGTTGCAATGGTTGGAACCAAGTTAAAGCGGTATTCTTTAACGTTAGCCCAAATGCATTGTATTGCGTGAACATGTCCTCGACTTGTTCTGCTCTTAGTACTTGCTTGAATTCTGCAACATGGTCATAGGGATCTCCTGTCCCATCAAAGTAATTTTTCATTGATTTTACTAATTGAGTGGGTCTCAATACTCTTGCGTGTTCATGTGGCCTAGGTAGAGGAAAATCATCTCTACCGCCTGGTATTCCATGATCTCTTTGTCTATCCGCTCTATTAGTGTTCGTGGTTGTTCTATCTCTCCCTATGGGGTGATTAAAGCTTACTTCCGGTCTCTCTTTATTTCCTTCTCTTTGATTTCCATGGGCTGAGGATGTTCCTACCCCTTGTTGACTTGTATTCATGTTTGTTCTAGATGGAGGGAATACCAATTCACCTCTCCATGTGTATAGGTTCTTGGCATGGTCGGACATCACGTATACTCTTTCTGAAGTTTCATCCAGGTATACAACCTTTCCAGGTGTATCTGGGTCCTTGAACTCGTATATAGTGATGATGCCTATCTCTCCAGGGTGTTCCTTTCTGTACCTCCAAAAGGCTTCATCTGTCTCTTTATTTACAAACAGCTCGATGCTCTTGTTATCTTGAGGGATCCACTCTGGGATGAGTACTCTTGTTAATACAGATTTCCCTCTAGGTGTTCTAGGTTCTTCTAACGGTTCTTTTCCTTGAAATTTCGCTTCCGTCTCTAACTGAATTGTGCCAAACTCATTAGTATCGTTTGGCTGCGTACTTAAGACGTACATGGTTCCTTCTTTGTCTATGTACGCGTCTCTCTCAAATTTCACCACTGGTCTTTCCAATCCAATGGATTGATCAGGGTTGTGTAGTTGCACTACTTGCCTTCGCAAACCATCCTCATAGATGCGAGCACCTAGTCGGTTGGTTCGGAGAAACTCTAATTGCGTTCTATAGGGTCCTTCTGGTTTTTCTAAGTATGCTACATTAGACCCTCCTTCTGGTCTGTCTGTGCTAAATGCCATTTCTGATTCGCTAGTATCTGAGCTCTCGTAGGGGTAATTACTATTCAGTTGTTGAGCCCACGATCGAGCAGTAGTTCTTACACTTGCTTCTGATGATCTAAGGCTTCGTCGGTCTGACTTACCTATGTGTCTCCCTGATCTAAGGTTCATTAATTTTCTTCCTTGCACACTCAATCACACACTCAGATCGTCAATGGTTCTTTGTTATTACTTTCTTGATTCTTTTTAGATTTCTTTAGATTCTTGTCTTACTGCATGCGTCAGGAATCCGACTTTCCGTTATGATTTTGAGTTCTCGTTCCGTCAGACTTAGGTTCTTTCCTTTAGGTTTTCGTCACACACACCTTTACTTGTAGTCTTAAACTTGAAAGAATTAAGTATCTTGAACTTGAGGCGTTCCTATCGACTTAAATCCACAATGCTAACGTTTAGCTTAAGCTAAGAATTGACTGAGGGGGTTGAGTAATCTTCCAACCTCGAGTCAGCTTTTCTGGTTGCTCTGATGCCCAAGAAGCCGCGCTTCCCAAGCTTTACTGTCTTCACTGCCTTGCTTGCTTGCCTTTGATTGCCCTTGCTAGACCTGGAATAGACCAATTCACAATTGAATGATCACGTACTTGAGTACATACACCTTTTAAGTCCCTTCCCTTCTGCCCAAAATTTCAGTACTTGCCCCCTGGCTTCCTAGTCCCAAACTAGGTGAACCTCCAAATTGCTTATCCAAAAATAGATGTATCTTTTATGAAAAAAACAGTTGAGGTCACGTAGTACTCGTCAAGAGCTTTCTAACGAGCTATTAAGCTCAAAAAACGGACTTCGGATGAAAAAGTTATGAGTGTTCAGGCCTTGGGGGGTAAAAACTGACAATCAGATTTTCCTTCAAATATGAGCTAAGGGGTCTCCTATGAGTCTAATGGTCCAAAAATTTCTCAAAAATACCCCCAAAATTGGTCAAAAAATGGAACCCTAAATTTGCGATGGGGGTGCACAATCGCGATGGTCTGGGACCGTCGCGATGGTCCAAGCGAACCGTCGCGATGGCGTGGAATTTGGACAGTCGCGATGGTGCGAAAAGGCGAACCGTCGCGATGGCTCGAGGTGAACTATCGCGATGGCGCGAGGTTGAACTGTCGCGATGGCCCGAAAAATGAACCGTCGCGATGGCGTGATCAGGTGGACAATCGCGATGGCGCGGTGAACGGTCAAAGGTGGACAATCGCGATGGTCCGAAGTGAACCGTCGCGATGGTCACAAGTGCGATGGCGTGAGCCAATCGCGATGGTCCGATTTTGGGCTGTCGCGATGGTCCGAAAAACGAACCGTCGCGATGGTCTAACTTGACACGTGGCACTGTCGTGGCGATGGCGTGAGCCAATCGCGATGGTCCGGGGTCAGCTGAACAATCGCGATGGTCCAAGTGGACCGTCGCGATGGCTCAAGTGAACCGTCGCGATGGTCCGAGACCGTCGCGATGGTCCGGCCGAGCCGTCGCGATGGCGTGAGCCTATCGCGATGGTGCGTCACAATCGCGATGGTCCGAGCCAATCGCGATGGTCCACCAAAGTATGAATTTTTGAGATGCGCCTGTGGAATCGTAGATTCGCAAGGGTCGCCTACCTCGTGTTGTGGTCGCCTACCAAGAATTCCGAAGGTTGCAGACCATCGCGATGGTCCGCCACACTCGGCAGATCTTTGACAGAGAGTAAATTTTTACCTTTTCCAAGCTTTCCTGATGCACTGGAGCTCTGTACCTGCAAGAAAACTCAAGAAAACACAAGCACACACAAGCACAAAAGTTCTCTCTCGCTCTCTCGCATGCACAAATGAGGGGAAATGAGGTGAATGGGTGGATATGGTGAATTTTCTGATTTTTTTGGAGATGAAGATGATGATGCGATGATGAAGATGGAGTATGGGGAAGGTGAAAAACACTAAAAACTAAGTAAAAACAACAACAAAAACTGAAATTTTTACCTTCCAACGCCACTTCTTGCTATACTCTTACCATCACACATTCGTCCTAGACTCGATCCCCGGCAACGGCGCCAAATTTGGTGTTGCTCTAGCACAATGGTGAGAACCACGTTAAGAAGCTTCACCTCCTTAATGTCAATCCGCGGAAGAGATAGGAGTGATATGAAGATCGTGAATGAGAGATGAAGTGAGAGTGAAGGTGAGAAGCATAAGGATGCACACACACATACACACACACAATGAAGAGACAAGCAAGACACAATGGAAGGTGAGAAATTAGCTCTATTACTCAAGAACACTCTTACAAGCTCCAAATAGCTCTAAGCTCACACTAGCTAACATGAACCAACCTCAAAAATGAGCTCTCTAGCTCTTTTTATAGTTTCTAGACTAGTTTTGACCGGTTTCACATCTAGTGACCGGCATAGTTAAAAAATAGGTCCTAGATGCTATTTGGAAGGGTAAACGATGTCTAAAAATAACGAAAATTGGTACGCGCATTCTACCTAAGCTCCTCAAGCTCGAGGACTCCTCGGCTTGCACAAAATGGAGCTATGAATTGGAAAATGGGATTTTGTCTATATTACATATGTTACAAGAGTGATGAAAATCACTGTTGGATGTTTGAAGAGGTAATAAAAACATAGTTGCTTGAAAAAATGATCCGACTGGCTCCCTGCTCCGTCTTTACATGCTTCCATGTCGTCTGTGCCTCTGACTGTGCCTCTGACTGCTTCCAACACTGTGTGTAAATGTGCGAGAGTAAGCCAACACTCCAAATTGCTGCAGCATACATGAATTATGGATGACCATCATGTAAAAAATCTATCCTTTACTCATGTAGGTCTTCTGAGAAAAGGCTCAGCGGCATTGTCTCTCCAATAGGGAAAGTGATACATACCCTCTTGTCAATGCCTTTGGCAATCTGACATGCCATAGAAACTCTACATGCATGTGCAACAAAGGTAATCCCAATGTACTTTTCCTCATAAATGTTGGTGTTAGACATCTGTGGAAGCATGTGAACAGCACAAGGAAGAAGAAGAAGCTTCGAGCACAACCGATAATACTGAAGCAAAACTCTGATACGAATCAAGAAGACCATTCAGAACGGTCTGCATAAGTGAGCTATCTGGTATAACCTCGTCAGCAGAAATCAACTGTTCGTTCAAATCCTTGATCTTTGTTAGAAAACTGTCCATAGAGTCACCTTCATTCATGTGCTCACTCTCCAACTATTTTCGGAGGTAAGCAACACGAGCCTAAGTGCTAGCTTGGTACAATGTGGTAAGTGTATCCAAAACATCCTTAGCTGTTCTACAAGAGCAAATGTGAGGAATAATGGCACGTTTGATAGACAAATCTATCAATGCATGTGCCTGGGCATCTCTGCCATCCCAACGAATTTTCTCTATAGTAGGTGTAGTGAAAACCGTAGCACAAATAGGAATCTGCAGAATACCATCATCTTCCACACTATCCCCATCAACTCCAACACCTGTATTTGCAGTAACTATATTTGCAGGTGTAACAGGATGTCTTTCAACACCCTGCACAATATTCCACAATCCTTTTGCAACCAATACATATCACATCATATAAGCCCATAACGGGTAGTTGGTACCATCTAACTTATCTTCAACGGTCAACATACAAAATACATCACTACTTTCAGCCATTCGCGGTGACTAAAATACCTTGCTACAAAAAATTGACTTGATCTCAAAAAGTTGATTAGAACTTTTGAGACAAATTCTTCTAAATCAAGATGCTTATACTGGGAAACTGAAATTGGTATATACCTTTGGCCCAAAAAGATGAAATAGCCTACACAAGTGATACGATAGTGCCTTTGGAGGCCAAAATTAGCTCATATCATGATTTAAACACCACAAACAAAGCTGTTTTGATCTTTGAAATAGCCTGAGTATGCTCATGAGAATTCATGCGGTTTTGAGACTCCAATTGGAGAGGTGTCGACGACACCCTAGATGAAACAGTGACCTACTCTGATACGGATTGTTGAAGTTAGACATATGCGGAAGCACGCAAACAACACAAGGAAGAAGAAGAAGCTTGGAGCACAATACACAATATTGAATGTATTACCACTACAATGTACAAAGTTGAGTGGCCCGTTAGGGCAATAGGCATGTATACAAGTGGGGGGGAAAAACCTCCTAGAGAGGGGAAAAAGTGCCTAGGTGGTCCTAGAGTGTTCACACACATCACTACCTAAAAATATCAACTAGAAATATACTGATCTAAGAAAGCATGGCTTTGGCTCAGCAGAAAATGGCCATGTCATACTGGGGTAGATACAAGGAAGCAATCACAAAACCTAAGGGCAGAGTTGGGAGGGGATGTAAAATGTGATACATATGTGGCGGATAAAGTATCCAGTGGGAGGGGGGAGAGAGAGAGATATATATAGAGAGAGATAGAGAGAGAGAGAGATGGAATTAAATGAAATGATATATGTAGGTATGCTAAAGGCCAAAATGACCTATGAGATCAAAAAGTTTACAAATGTGGCTGATCTAATTGTTAACACAATGTCAAAGGTAGAAAACTTAATAGAAAGAAGGCTTAGTATAGTAAAGCAATGCACATGAGTATATGTGGCATAGAAAGCATGGTGCACTAGAGATTTTGTAGTCGATACAAAGATAAAAGAACCCTTAGCCCTAGAAGAGGATGACGTTGGGTAATACAAAGAAAAATACAATCTCACTAGGTATAAACCTCTATTTTAATGGTAATCCAGCATCAGTCAAAGGCGAATCTCCTCAATATGCTCCATGGTGAGTGCCCACATGGGGACACTTGTCTAGCATGTAAAGTTGATCTAAATCCTCCTTTGTAATGATTCACTATTCTCAGATATCCTCCTAGATAGTTGGGGGCATGTGGATGTCCCTAAGTGTATTCCATGGTCAATGAGAATACATCTAGTGTGGGTTGTATCGAGTATCTATGAACTAGAGGCAGTGAGTGGCTGGATGGTTAGTCACCTCCATTTGAGTCTGCCTCTGTGATCTCATAAGGAGATTGTTTGTATGGCTCTTTGACCCAAACACAAATAAACCCAAACATCTTGGTCCTCTATTTTCCACAAAAAGATCGTGTCATTAGAGAGAAAATGGCCAAAGGGCTACATTCCCAATTCGGTATCAAGTAGAAAGTCATATACACAAGAGATAAACCACCGTACACACCTACCCAACACAAGGTAACGAGGATGGCTAGCTCTTGGAGGGAGGGAGGGGGAGGGATCCAAGAAGGAAGCTGGTAGTTCCATTCGATAGTATCCCTCTAAGAACCCTCCAAAGTTGAAGGCAAGCCACCATTGAATCAAGCAATCCGAATCACCCTAAAGAAGGTTGAGCTATCCTTGAAGAGTGTGAATGTGCTCGAGCCAGAAATCTTGAAGAGTCTCAACCGAGAGAATTGATTGATGCTCAAAGATATCCAACAACTTCCTCTCCAAACAAACCAAAGAGCAAGGGCACTGATTGGCTCCCAGCAAGGGTGAGCCTCCCTGCTTCAAGAAGAGACTCCAATGCACTCTATGGTGAGAAGGAGCCCATCTTGGATTGAGAGGATAGTACTATTAATTGCATGCTCATAACCGAGGGCCGGACCGATAAACAAAACCCGGGCCACGACACCCCAAGAAATGAGCTGAGTCCCCTCTCTCCAAGTGATAAGTCTAACCCCTCGATTCAGGGGGGTCAACCACCATGACTCAACCTGGTACCAATAGCAATACCCCGATGAGCAACAAACCACTAAAAAGGGATAGTCCTACGAGACGGTTGACTACTCCATGTATGCCGCTAGAAGGAAGAGAGGAACTTGGAAGAGAGGCCATGATGTTGCCAAAGCTCCACGATAGAAGGGATGGCAGGCCGATAAGACTTGAGGTTATGAAGAAATAGGGTTGGAGCCAAGGGATAATCCTATCGCAGAGGTCTGGAGATGTTGAAATGCTCTGCTCGGCCACCGACCATGAATACTTAGCTATTTGCGGATTTATAAAGAGAGGCAACACCCTTAATCCATCTGATAGGTAAGCCCATACAAAACATAGTGTCTTCAAGAAAAGGCCTGTCAATGCAGTCAACACAATCGTATGCTTTCTCAAAATCCATAATTAGAATAGGAAGAGGCTTGCCATGCATATGAGCCAAGGATATCGCCTCCTACAACATGAAGATGTTGTCAAGGATACTATGAACCTTGACAAAACTTGCTCGTGTTAGCTGGTCAGGGACTCAAGTATCTACTTTAATCTCAAAGTCCAAGCCTTCACAAGAATTTTGTAGGCTTGGTTGAGAATCCTGATCGGCTCCCAATGCCTGAAATCATAAAGATTCCCCCCCTCCTTAGGGATGAGGAAAATCAGCCCCTTTGAAAACATCTCAGATAAGGTACCCCCCTCCATGATCTCGTGGAAGGCAAGACTCAGCCCTTTCTCCAACATCCCCCAATAGCAAATAAAGAAAGGAGGAAGGAGGCCATCCTTGTTGGGGCATCTGTCTCTCGCTAACCCACGGTCTCAAATCTCATAAAAAAGGACTTGGATGCATGTAGTTCCAATACCAAATCATTCTGGGATGTATGCTTTATATTTTTAGGCATTTTACTTTATATTATAGCATGTTTTGTATGTACATGCATAGATTGGAATGCATACATCAAACGTTGATCATTGTTTAAATTTCAAAAGTATGGATCAGTGCTAGGAGTACACTTTTTTATTGTTTGCAGGAAAGATGGTTGTAGGAACTACATGGTTATGCAACAAAGAGATTATTGCTAGCATTTGTTTTTATGATTTTCCAAGTTATAGAGTCCATGTATGAGCTTATGGCATGCATGCCATGGGCTTGTCAGGCCCTATGTTATATTGGATGGCTTGTGTTCCATTGAGTTTATGGTTAATAGTTTTTGGGACTTTATTTCTTGGGGAAATGGTGTCAAACTTTTTCCCACCTCATGGCATTTTATACACACTTACCTTTAGGTAAGAGTGTTATGGTATGGTAACATGCCTTTTTTGCAAACATGAATAATGTGTTAGCATGATTGTAAGCATGTATTTGATGGACTTAGGACCATCATAGTAATATAGATAAGGAAACTCTAGTAGTAATAGGATCCCTACATATAATCCTTGTGGATCTAGACAATAGGATTGCTAAGGGGAAGGAGATATACCTTCACTGTTAGGAATATGCACAAGCAATCTTATAAGCTATAAGAAGTTGCATAGAGGCATGGGAGATACATTTATGATAATATCCAAAGTAGTGAAGATTTACTTATATTCACAAGAGTCTCAGAGGATGATTAGTAGACTATAGGGTATTATGAAAAATATCCAAAGACTGATTAGTTTCACTGATACACCTCACTTGAGCAAGTAGTGAAGCATTTTTGCTACATTACTAAGGAAACCAATCAGATGGGATCAGAGAGATGTGTTTCACGAGAGAGCATCGACGGGTGCTAATGTGATTCGAGTGATGGTTAGGAAGGCCACAGGTATGGCACTAGCTCTATGATATAGAGCATAGATCCCTTAGTTAAGAATAGTTGGGTTACCCAATACATATATGCATATCATGATCTATAGAGAGGTACTTAGACTCGGTCTTGGTACCTAGTAACAAGTTAGTTTGGAATAAGAAAGGGATATCCATTGTCACATGTTGATTAAAACAAAAATAACTAGTTTGAGGACATGGGACTCATTTGAGTCCACAAGTATGAGTTGAGGATATTGGATTCATTAGAGTCCACTTACATATTCCATTATATATATATATATATATATATATATATATATATATATATATATATATATATATATATATATATATATATATATATATATATATATATATATATTTGGTTTAGTGTAGTTATGACACTAGGAATTGGAAGAAGGTTTCACTCGTATGGGATGGTGGAAACAACTTCCCCTTGAGCACTCTTCTTCTATGGCCAGGGAGAAAAGGTCTCATCATTCATGGTGTCGTGTCTCACTAGATCAGAGGAGAGCTCTTAGTAGACATCTCCTTAGGATTGGGAGTCATCATTCATAGTGTAGGGAGGGTTTATTCTTCCAATAGAGAATGTGATAGATAATTTTATCACCATTCATATCACATACTCATTTTGAGGTTTTTAGGAAGGTTTATTCCATTACTTTGATGGGATCATATAGATCCATGCATAGAGGATGGTTGGGAGAGATAGCTCTTTGGTATGGATACATATGTGGTTATAGTCTCATGTCATATCCTTTGACCATTTTCGTAGAGGGTTTTGATCTTTATAAGGAATTTATTTTCTCCACTCTCCACTACATATACCTTCATTAGTTAGGGGAGATTTGTTCTCCATCTTCATAGAATTCACTACAACATATGAGGGGCATACCGACGTTGCCCATACCGACGGTCACCCCTCGGCGTCAGTATGACCTTTGAAAATGCTTGAAAAACCACGGATGCAATACCGTCGGTCATTTAATCGTCGGTATACACGGCATCGGTATGAGCGCCGGTATAGGCCTTGGTACTTTACTGTAAGTTACCGATGCTTATACCGACGCTCATACCAATGCTTATACCGAGACAACTTTTAACCGGGCCCGAGAGCAAAAATTCGACATCTGCTTGCATTTTGAACCAAAGTTTGCTAATGTCGAGTTTGCGCACGCGAACTACATTCCGAACCTATTGTGTACACACAGCTCTCTCTTTCTCTCTCTTTCTCACTCTTTCTCTCTCTTTCTCACTCTTTCTCTCTCTTTCTCACTCTTTCTCTCTCTCTCTACATCTCTGTTTCTCTAGATCTGAAATTTTGGTAAGAATTGCACATACTGTAGCACCCTTTCTCTTTCTTTGTGTTTTCCCTTTTCTAATTTCTCTTCTCTTCCATTTTTTAAGATCTTTTTGGCATCAAATCTTTGGAATTCAACGAAAGGAAACATTAAGTGGACCTTGATGACAACGCTCCAAACAATTACATCGATGTAAGTGATTGTTTTGTTTTCAATTGATATAGAGTGAGATAGAGAGAGATGAAAGAAAGAGAGAGATCTGGAGAAACATAGAGAGAGAGAGAGAAAGAAAGAGAGAGAGATGAAACAGAAAGATAGAGAGAGAGTGAAAGAGAGAGAGATGAAATAGAAAGAGAATAAGATAGAGAGAGAGATGCATACGTACATACACACACATATGCATACACATACTCACATACATATTACATACACACATGCATATTCCATACACACTTCATATTACATACACACATGCATATACATACACATACATATTACATACTCACATGCATTCACACATATACATACATACATGCATATTACATACAAACATGCATATTACATACACACATGCATATGCATACACACACATATTCATTCTCATACTCACATACATACATACATGTATACACACATATACATACACACATGTACACACACACATGTATACATACACACATGCATATGCATACATACATACACACATGTTTGCATCTACACACACACATACATACATACACACATGCATATTACATACACACTCACATATGTATACACACATATGTGCATACACACATGCATATGCATACATACATACACACACATATGCATGTACACACACATACATACATACACACATGCATATTACATACACACACACACATATATATATACACACACTCACATATGTATACACACTCACATATGTATACACACACATGCATACATGCACATACACATACACACACATCACATATACATACACACATATACATGTTTTAGGGTTAATAGGGTTTTAGGCTTAGGGTTTATGAATTTATCTTTTCTTTTGTTTTGCAGGAGATTTTTGGCATCAGTTCTTTGGAATTCGCCAAAGGAAAACATTAAGTGGACTTTGACGACAACGCTCCAAACAATTACATCGATGTAAGTGATTTTTTTGTTTTCGATTGATATAGAGTGAGATAGAGAGACAGAGAGATGAAAGAAAGAGAGAGATACATACACACATATTTGCATGTACACACACATACATACATGCATACACACATGCATATTACATACATACACACATATAAATACACACTCAAATATGTATTTACACACATATGTGCATACACATGCATATGCATACATAAATACACACACATATGCATGTACACACACATACATACATACACACATGCATATTACATACACACACACATATTAATACACACTCACATATGTATACACACTCACATATCTATACACACATGCATACATGCACATACACATACACATACACACACACACATCACATATACATACACACATATACATGTTTTAGGGTTAGGGTTTTAGGATTAGGGTTTTTTGAATTTCTCTTTTCTTTTGTTTTGCAGGAGATTTTTGGCATTGATTCTTTAGAATTTGACAAGAGATGATGTCAATTGGGCTTTGACGAGAGCGTTCAAAAGAATTACATCGATTTAAGTGATTGTTTTGTTCTTTATTATAAATAGAGATAGAGAGAGAGAGAAAGAATAAGAGAGAGAGAAAGAGGGAGAGAGAGATGAAAGAGAGAGAGAGAGAGAGAGAGAGAGAGAGAGAGAGAGAGAGATAAAGAGACAGATATAGATAGAGAGATCAAAGAGGGAGACATAGAGATACATACACACAGATGCCTACATATTACATACACATATGCATATGCATATGCATATGCATATGCATATGCATACATATACACACACATATACATGCACACACATGTACACACACATGCATACATGCACATACACATACACACACATCACATATACATCCACACAAACACTCATATACATGTTTTAGGGTTATGGTTTTAGGATTAGGGTTTTTTACTTTTACACATATACACACATAATACATACACACATGCATACACACATACACATACGCATACACATACACATACACATACAAATACACATATACATACACATACACATACACATACACATACATACACACACATGCATACATACATATAGACACACATACATACATACATACATACATACATACATACATACATACACACATACACATAGAGAGAGAGAGTGTGTCACATGCACACACATGCATACATACACACACGTGACATATACATACACACATATGCATGTTTTAGGGTTAGGGTTTTTGGCTTTTACATATATACACACATGCATACACACATATATACATATGAACACATAATACATTTGCATATACACATATATATACACGTGCATACACACATACACACACACATACATTCATAGACACACACACACACACGCACACACACACACACACACACACACACACACACACACATATATATATATATATATATATATATATATATATATATATATATATATATATATATATATATATATATATATATATATATATATATATATATATATATATATATATATATATATATATATATATATATATATATACATGCATACACACATACCCATATGTGACATATACATACACACATATGCATGTTTTAGGGTTAGGGTTTTTGGATTTTACATATACACTCACATGCATGCACACATATACACATATAAACACATAATACATATACACATACACATATATATACACATGCATACACACATATACATGTTTTAGGTCTAGGTCTTCAGAATTAGGGTTTTAGGATTTTTACATAGATACACATATGCATACACAGACATACACATATATATATTCACCTACACATATATATACACAAGCATACACACATACACCTGCTTTAGGTCTAGGTCTTTAGGATTAGGGTTTTAGGGTTTTTACACATGCAGATAAATATTTACACATATATAAATATATATAAATATACACACATAATACATGTACACATACACATGTATATACATAGGCAGACACACATATACATGTGTCTAGTTGTTGTTTATAAATATCATGTCTATGTGTCCCATTTCTTTGTACACGATTCATGATTCATTTTGCTCATGTCTTTTGTATTTGATAGTATGTTTTGCTTTATCAAATCATTTTTTTGTTGCCTTTCATACATGTCACATGTAGTTGGGTTTTTCTTGGGCAGAGTGGATTGTCTTTTGCTACACAACAACATGGAAATGTTGCTGTAGCAAGAGACAACACACTCTGCCCAAAGAAATTTTGCAGATATGGTCATCGGTATAGGCGACGGTATAAGCGTCGGTATCCCTAGGCACATACCGATGCTTATACGGACTATTTTGCCTAGGGACATACCGTCGCTTATACCGATGCGTATACCGATGCTTATACCGACGCATATACCGACGCTTATACCGATGCTTATACCGATGCTTTGGTTCCGATGCCTACACTGACCCTTACACCCACGTCGGGGCAAAATCATGCCCGTTCATTTTCCTCGGTAGAAGCCTCGGTATACGCCTGCTATGTTGTAGTGATTGTATGTAATGAGGGATTATTCATTAGTTATGGGAGAGAGGAGCAAAAGAATTCATAAGTTTCTCCTTTATGGAAGGGAGTCTTTAGAGATCTGGGAGTGATCTCACTCTAGCTTAGAGATCCCACTTTAGCTCCTCTTGAAGGGGAAAAGAAAAGCAAAATATGATTTCTTCTTTGGAGAAGAACAGAGTATTTTTCGCCTTTAGAGAGAAGAGATGTTTAGAAAACATCTTTTAGTTTATTTTAGGAGGAATTCATTTCCTTTACTTTTCAATGAACTTTTCCTTCACATGGGAGTTTGATTCTCCACTATTTTGGAAGCAAAAACTATGGATAACTTATGTGCATGTTCTAAGTTATGGATAAGTGGAGCAACTCAATTCAACAGAAGCTCTTTCAAAGGGAAAGGGAAAGTGGAATAGATTCCACTACCAGAGCTCTTTTACTTAGAGGAGATTATGTATTAGAGACAAAGAGAGAGTTTCACTTTCTCATTTTGGTTGTCTAGATAGAAGTGGCACTCTTCTATCAAAGACACTATGGAGATTAGTTACTCATGATGGTTAGATTGAGCCACACATGGTGAATCTAGAGAGAAATAGTCATGTTTATTTCCAATCATTGCCTTTGACTAGATGAGATGATCTAGCTATTGACACTAGTTATACTGGGACTAGATTGATGATACATCTCTTGAGAGTTTCTAGGAGATAGGGATATATCTAACCTATTGAGGTACCAAACTCTTAGTTAGTGTTACATCATGAGCATGATGTGTAAGCATCAATTAGAAGAATGGGTACTCATGGATTATCTCAATTTAAAAAGGAATGCTTTTTGTACTCATATGGCAAACTATAGGAAAGAGAATGTTTTAGAGTTTGCACTAGTGCCAATAGATACTCTTCCAATAGAACTTAGTCCAATGGCAATGGATGACAAACCAGAGACTTCTTGGTTGGTGAATGTAGAGATTGCATTTTACTACCAAGAAATTCTTATATATGAGTTAGATGATGGATTTGCATAGTTCACAAGGTAGTAACTTATATTAAAATATTACTTGTGATGACACTCAAGGTTAGGAAGACCTAAAGTGGTATGAGGGCAATCTATCATTTAGTCTTAGATGGGTTTGTAGTAGATTTTTATGGGACTTTGTTCTATATTTCAAAGGATTATATTGTCTATTATCTCCATTATGGTATGGTCAGGCCTATAAGCTTGGCACGTTACACTTTATTTCATACTATTACTCCATAGAGGATACATCATATGGACTTAGGTCATTTTGATGATGTCACTTGTCATGGGAGTGATAGTTTGAAAGTTGAGTGTATATGGGAGATAGTAGGCACCACCTAGACGGTTTCCCACCTTTAAGCTGATCGCAAATGAGACTTATTAAGGTAAGGATATGGGGAAAGAACACACAGAGATGACCATGTACATAGAGTACATGGGGTTCAGGGGAGTCCGAGCACTTTCTTCCACCATTATGGGCATTTCATCTACATTTTCCAGGACAAAAATGCTTTTAAGGGGAACGAAATGTCATATTATGGATGCACATCCTCTTGGGTGAGGTGGCATAGATGCCACATGGCATCATTAGAGGCATTGTGCCCATTTGGTTGAATATGGTAGAAGAGAGAAGAGTCTCTTATTTTTGAGGGAGTGACTCATTAGAAAAAAGACGGCTCGAGCGTGCCTAGGCAGCGAATGAATGACTCTCTTTGTGTGTGCATAGTTGGTAGCACTACAAGGAATAAGCGCACATAGCGACGGTTAAGGTGACACAATTTCATCACTATAAAATTGCAAAATGCATCGCAATGAGCATCGTGTGCGAACAATCGATAAAACAAGCCAAACAACATTTTTTTTTTACGTATGGCATGATGGGGTGTGCGACGCTCGCATAGAGTGTCGCTAATGCAACGATTTTAAAAAGCATCGCATAAGCGATGCTTTTTGCATCACATTAGCGACATAAAAAAATGTCGCTTATGTGACGCCAATTTTAGTGGTTTTTACGATGCCTTTCCATCGCTTACACTACAATCTATTCACGAAAAAAAATTAAAATGTTGGAGGCTCTTCGATTGGCATTTTCACGCATCTGATCGAAGAGCTCTCCAATGCTCACAAATGCACTGCGCTTAGGAGCTGAAACAAGTATATGCAGAATTGTTGTTTTGCCTAATCTCTATCTTATTGTCTCTCTCTATCTTTGTTTCTCTCTTTCTATGTCTTTCTCTCTTTGAATTCTCTCTCTCTCTCTCTCTCTCTCTCTTCTTTTTCTCTTTATTACAGGTTATTCAAGAAGCTAACCAAGCAAAAAGTATGGCTAACTATTGTAAGTACAATTTATATTCTTTGTATATCATTTGAATTGTGTTATTTTCATTAGATAGCATACTCACACTTATTGATATGCACATATACACTTATAGATGATGAAGATGCACGTTCACACATATACACATGCACATACACACACACATATACATGTGCACATACACTTAGACATACCTCACAGTTACACATGCATATGCACAAACATTCCTACAACCACATAAAAAGACTTACATGCATGTATTATTGCATATATATATACACATACACACATTAACATATACGTAAATACATGTATATGCACATGCATGCACATGGATGCAAATGGAAATGCATCCACATACACATGCATGTTTCATACATATACACATGCATATACATACATTATACACATATATACACATATATGCACATACGTACACACACATAAACACATACACACGCATGCACATACATACATATACGCATATGCATGCACATACACACATATACACACACATACACATGCACATACATACATATACACACACATACATATACACTTACTTACACACATATGAATGAATTATATACTTGAAGTATTAAAACACATGCTTAATATAAATAATAATAACAATCAATAGAACAAATCTCTTCATTACTTAATACCATACACACAATTTAAAACATAACTAAAATGAAAAATATATATTATATATATATATATATATATATATATATATATATATATATATATATATATATCAATGTAAATACATATAGTCCAATGTCATAATCAACTAGAATCCTAATCATCATCATCATCATCATCATCATCATCATCATCATCATCATCATCATCAGCAGCATCATGATCATCCTGATCATCCTCATCCTCATCATCATGATCACCTTGTGACGATCAAGATCGTCCCTCATATGTCTGTCTCTCCACCTCATCCATATCTTCCTCTCCATAATACTCATGTATTACATATAACAGACATAAATAAGTAAAACAATCAAACCATTCAATATAAGAATAAAATAATTATATAAAATTTAGTAATACTCACAAAGGCATCCATATGATCTCGCATATACTCGCTCAAACGACGATATCCAAAATGTGTAGCATACTGGATCTCATGTTTTGTAGGATATCGGCCATAATCCTTTCGCTGCATTGAAACAAATAAAAAAGATTAGTTGCTTGCATTTTAACTAAAATAAAAAATATACTCACAATAACACATATACTTACAAATGTAGCTACAAAACCATGATGGCCCATTTGGCCTAGGTGCGATATGTGGCCCGACTCCACTCTCTTCTTTGCAACAGCCTGTTTATTTAAGAAAAAAGAAATACATAAATTAAATGTAAAAATTTACTAAAATATATGAAAATTATAAATATAAACTATTTATATGCATACCTTCTGCTAAGGAAATGACTCATGAAGACGTAGCTGCCTACAAAGAAATTACCATGTCTCAGGTGGTATGTTAGGTCGCCTCTTATTTTTTTCCACCATACAATATCTCCTGTTAATTTAATCTCAAACAGAGAAAAAAATCAGAATACATACACATATATACACACACATGCACATACACATATACATGCAAACATATACGCATACATATATGCATACATATACACATATACATACATATAACATAAACACACATATACATATCCACATATATACGTACACACACATGCATGCATATACACTCATTCATACAAAATACATGCATGTATCCCACAATAATGTGTATTTGTGTATATGTGAATATGTGTGTATGTGTAAATGTGTATATGTGAATATGTGTGTATGTGTAAATATGTATATGTGAACTTTTTGTGTATGTAAATAATCAAATTATTAATATGAAATACCATTATTTGTAGATTTTGATCAATCAGATGGAACTCCACCACCGTCTCCTCATCGTGCAACAACTATATACTGTAAGTATATCAAACATTTAATTTATAATATATTTGATGGATACATAACTTATATATATTTTTTTGTTACTATAATCAGATTCTGATCAATCAGAGGGTACTCCACCACCTCTTACCCATGCAATGACTTCACATGTGTCTTCCATAGGAGTTATGATGAATTTTACTATCAAGAGTATATTATATGTTGGTGTAACTCTTGTTATGGCACCTCTCGAAGACCAAGATTGGAATGTATTGAACATTAGGTAGAGTATGGTACTTTTGAGCGTGGACAATCACCTTGTCAACGTGATAAAGCTTGGGTATGTATTTTTTATATAAATTAATGTCATTATTTTATTTAAAAACCATATACAAAATCAAATTACTGTTGATATATAGGAACACTTGCTCGATGATGATGATGATGATAATTTTTCTCATAATGTTAATATACCTCGTACACGTCATGGACTTGTTGTTCATCAATTACAAGCAGAGGTTTCTAGAAATCCTCTACCTCTTGGTTTAGAGACTGAAACAGCTGGAGATTATCCATTGCCAGATCGTGCTCGTTCTCTAGTACAAACATATGATAGAAGAAGATATGAAGGATGGAATAGAGGACCAATTCCTTTAGATGGAGGGGTTTTCAACTCTTAGGGTAATCGCTATATGATTGCTCCATCCACTATTACTAATGCTAGTCGTGGTCTCTTTATTGTAGAGGATTTGTATGTGCCTCCAAAATCTGAAGTCACTCTTATGTCATTTTGTGGTCTATATATGGATAGGGAGATTGGCATCAACTTTAAGGTTATGTTTAAAGCATAAGTATTTATGGAATATGCTTGAACGCAACATCCCTTACTAGTAGAAGGATTTTACATGCAGAAAATGAAAGATTATATATTGATGGAAGACCTTACACACATGGAAATATAGTAGGTTTAATAAATAGTAGTCAAGGGTTGCATAATAGTTCAAGGACTAATTGCACATTTGAGGAGCATGAAAATAGTTATGAATCCTCATACATGAGTAGAGATGTATCAAGATACATAGTTGTAAATGCTATTACTACATTACATGCAGGTGATGAGCTATTAGTGAATTATGGATGGCGTAGACCTCCAAGAGCACCTTTTAGCTAGAGAGAATAAAAATTTTCTATCCATATTTAATAACTTATATATTTAATTTTATGCTTAAATTTTACTTTTTATTCATTTATGGAATACTAATGAATTTTATTTATATGTGTAGATTCCAATTTATGACGTTGATGATATTCCTCTACACCATTCACAATTGCCAGTAAGACCTCATTTATCAGAAGCTTCTATGAGGAGGCTACACAAAAGTGATCTTGTGGAATATGCAAGGTTGAAAGATCTATATTCAAAAGAAGATAAAGTACAGGATTTGTGGGACAATGATGAAGATGATGGCATGGCATATTTTATTGAGGATTGGTATGAAAATGATCATGAGAGCATTGATATTTCTAAAAATGAGAAAAAACTTCGAGAGGAATGTCTAAAGCATGTATATGAAGGAAGTCATTTGACACGACTAAGTGCCAGCTTACTTATTCTCAATCCTCAAAATCGTTTTGGATGAAGTAATGTATCTGTTTTGACACTATTAAGGTATAATTTTTAATTGTATATATACATATATATATATATATATATATATATATATATATATATATATATATATATATATATATATATATATATATATATATATATATATGCATATATATATATATATATATATATGCATAAATATATATATATATATAAATACATGCATATATAAACATACACATAATAAACATGAATGTATACACACATATAAACATACACACACATACACATGTTATGATAGTAAGGTGAAATTATACATACATGTGTCGAATGAAGATGTTTTGTACACTTAGCCTTTAGAATTGTCCACCCAACCTTTAGAATCTTCTTGACACATATGTTTCTCCTATTTTAATCGACCTAATATGTGTGCTGCTTATTCTTTTTAATACAAATATTAAGTAGCAATTACCAAGGAAGGTATCAACTCACATGTAAAATGGGAGGAGCAAATTTATCTTGAAGATTTTGAAGGATGGAAAAATAATTTTAAAGGATGGGTGAACAAAAAGAACTTGAATTGAATGGACACTTTTTGTCTGCCCATCTTTTAAAACTATTAATGCATCTTTCAAAATATTCGGAAAAATTTGATCCTCCCATTTTACATATGACTTTATACCTTCCTTGGTAACGGTTATTTAATATCTTTAAATAGCTTAGCAAAACAGGTAATAGATCGACTATAAAATGGGAAACTGCCAGATGATTCAATGGTCTAGATATGAAAATCTACAAACCACAATATACAAAAAACAATTAAAAACAAAATCAAATATACACAGCTTCAAATGCATACATTCATATACATACATATATACACATTCATACATACACATACATACATACATACATACACATGTGTACACACATACATATACATATATGCATACATATACGCATACATATACACCTATAAACCAGATATACGTATATATATACATATACACATACACATATGTATACGCATGCACATGCATATTCATATCCACATACACATACACATAAGCATACACATATATAAAATTATATGCATATATATATATATGTATATTTATTTATTTACTTTTTTTAATATATCTTTTTTTGATGAACTTACACGTTATTATCTGAAAAGTTTTTACCAAGTTAGAATATTCTTCCTACCTCACATGATGAAATGAGGAAGATAATTAACAATCTTGGTATAGATTGTCCTAATGATTGTATTTTATATAGAGGTGAATATGCAGACTCTTTGACATGTCCCAAATGTCAATCTCCTTGATATAAGGGTGA
This sequence comes from Ceratopteris richardii, assembly GCA_020310875.1. Classification (NCBI taxonomy): domain Eukaryota; kingdom Viridiplantae; phylum Streptophyta; class Polypodiopsida; order Polypodiales; family Pteridaceae; genus Ceratopteris; species Ceratopteris richardii. The sequence goes on from CM035443.1 coordinate 61,455,814, forward strand.
AGAAGGAAAAATCCCTAAAAAGGTATTGAGACATTTTCCATTGGCTTCACGGATTAGACATATGTTTCAAAGCCCTGAATTATCAAAGCTTTTGACATGGGGACATGATCATAAAAGTACTGATGGAATAATCAGAGTTCCTCATGATAGTGTTGCTTTTCAACATATTGATTCTACATGGCCTGAATTTGCAAAAAATCCACATAATCTAAAGTTATGAGTTGCATTAGATGGGGTTAATCTATCCTCCATGAAATCCAATAAATGGTCAACATGGCCAGTGGTAGTCATAAACTACAATCTTCCACCATATCTTAGCATTAAAAAGTAACATTTAATGCTTTCACTTTTAGTCCCAAAAGACAAGTTAAAGATATGAATATATATCTTGCTCCTCTCATTGACGATCTCCAAGAGTTATGGAGAGGTATTAATGTCATTGATGTATCGAAAAGCATCAATGAAAGGCATATTACGGTTCGTGGTATTGTGCCTTGGACTATTCACGAAAAATATTTATCTTCGACATCGACGATTCCTTCCTGATGATCATCCATTAAGATCTAAAAGAGAAGCAATACATTTTAATTGCTTGAAACAGGTCAATGTCCAAAATCTATGACGCCTATGGATTGGTATAAAAAATGGACAAATGGACCTCTGATAGATCCAGAATCAGAAATCTTCAGTGATGATGAAGATAATGAGTATGTGAAGAGAGGTAAAGGAAAATTGGCACTCGCAGAAAACATATCAATATGGTATTCTTTGGAGTATTGGAAAGAGTTAAAAGTATGTCATCTTCTTGATCCTATGCATATATTTAAGAATATTGGTTATTCACTATGGAAACATCTTCTTGGACTAAAAGATACCATATCATCAAGGAAGTTTTGAAAGATCAAAAATCAAAACCAAAGTTATGGCCAATTTTTGATAGACATCAACGGGAAACGAGTTATGCACCTGCTCCTTGGGTACTTACAACAAAAGAGATACAGACTATCAACAATAGGATTCAATTGATTAAGACTCCTACATGATATGGAGCATCTTTTCAAAACGTGTTTACTATGCATGATAAGAGCTTATCTGGGTTAAAGACCCATCATTGGCATAACTTTTTGAAACATATTTGACCTTTGGTTATCGATGGATGTACAACAAAAGGAGTACGAGATGTGATCTATTATCTTGGATCACTTATAAGGCAATCATGATACTTTTATATTTAATATGTATGAAGATTAGATATCTTTTATTTTTGAATGAACTTATGCATATGTAAGCATGTATGTGTATGTGTGTGTATGTCTCTCTATGTGTGTGTACGCATATATGTGTGTGTATGTGTGTGTATGTGTGTGTGTGTATGTGTGTATGTGTATGTGTGTATGTGTGTGTATGTGTGTGTATGCATGTAAGCATGTATGTATGCATGTACATGCATGTGCATTATGTATGCATATGCATGTATGTGTGTATGTGCGTATGTGTGTGTATCTATATATGTGTGTCTGTATCCATGTGTATGTGTGTGTAAATGTGTGTGGATGTGTGTATGTGTAAGTGTTTGTGTCTATGTCTGTGTGTATGTGTATGTGTGTGTGTGTCTATGTGTGTGTGTGTGTCTATGTGTCTATGTGTCTATGTGTGTGTGTGTCTATGTGTGTATGTGTGTGTGTCTATGTGTGTATATACGTGTGTATCTATATATATGTGTGTCACTGTGCATGTGTATGTGTGTGTGTAAATGTGTATGGATGTGTATGTGTGTAAGTGTATATGTGTCTATGAGTGTGTATGTGTTTATGTGTCTGTATGTGTCTATGTGTGTGTATGTGTCTATGTGTGTATGTGTATGCATGTGCATTATGTATGTATATGTGTGTGTTTGTGTGTGTATGCATTGTATGCATTATGTATGCATTATATATGCATATGTGTGTGTATGCATTAAGTATGTGTATGCATGCATGTGCATTATTATTACATACGTGTGTGTATGCACGTAAGTATGTATGTATGCATATGCGTATGCATTATGTATGCATATGCGTATGCATTATGTATGCATATGCATATGCATTATGTATACATATGTGTATGCATTATGTATGCATATGTATGCATATGTATGCATGTATGCGTATGTGTGTGTATGTCTCTCTATGTGTGTCTATGCATATATGTGTGTGTATGCATATATGTGTGTGTATGTGTGTGTGTATGTGTGTGTATATGTGTGTATGCATGTGTATGTGTGTGTATGCATCATTATCTATGTTTGTATTTGTGTGTGTGTATATGTGTGTGTGTGTATGTGTGTGTGTGTATGTGTGTGTCTATGTGTGTGTCTATGTGTATGTGTGTGTGTCTATGAGTGTGTATGTGTCTACGTGTGTGTATGTGTCTATGTGTGTGTATGTGTCTATGTGTGTATGTGTATGCATGTATGTATGCATATGTGTGTGTATGCGTTATGTATGCATATGTGTGTATGCATTAAGTATTTGTATGTATGCATGTGCATTATGTATGCCTTAAGTATGTGTATGTATGCATGTGCATTTTGTAGGCATATGTGTGTGTATGCATGTAAGTATGTATGTATGCATATGCATATGCATTTTGTATGCATATGTATGCATGTATGTGTATGTAAGAGTATGTCTTTCTATGTGTGTTTATGCATATATATGTGTGTATATGTGTATGTGTGTGCGTGTATGTGTGTTTGTATGTGTGTATGCATGTGTATGTGTGTGTATGCATCATTATGTGTGTATGTGTCTATGTATGTATGTGTGTGTGTATATGTGTGTGTATGTGTGTGTGTGTCTATGTGTATGTGTGTGCATCTATGAGTGTGTATGTGTTTATGTGTGTGTATGTGTCTATGTGTGTATGTGTGTATGTGTGTATGTGTATGCATGTATGTATGCATATGTGTGTGTATGTGTGTATATGGATTATGTATGCATATGTGTGTGTATGCATTATGTATGTGTATGTATGCATGTGCATTATATGTGCATGTAAGTATGTATATATGCATATGCATATGCATTATGTATGCATATGTATGCATGTATGTGTATGTGTGAGGATGTCTCTCTATGTGTGTGTGTATGTATATATGTGTGTGTATGTGTGTCTGTATCTGTGTGTATGTGTCTGTGTATGTGTGTATACATGTGTATGTGTGTGTATGCATCATTATGTGTGTATGTGTCTATGTGTGTATGTATGTGTGTGTGTATGTGTGTGTGCCTATGTGTATGTGTGTGTCTCTATGAGTGTGTATGTGTTTATGTGTGTGTATGTGTCTATGTGTGTATTGTTAAAAGTCAAGCTTCAAGCTACAAATTCATGGGGAATCTTTTATGGACATGTGGAGCAATCAAAGGAAGCCAAAAGCCACGAGATTCCATCAAGAAAAGTCACTCAACCACTCCCCATGTCATCTCAACTAATTCCTCCAAGTTAGGAGGCTGATTTGGAAAGGTAGTTCCTAGATTTTAGGGGCACACTTCTCACTATAAAAGGAGCATGTATCCCGACTTCTTTTGGGCCATATTCTTGGAGTTTTAGCTCATGTATAGTGAGCACTAAGTGCTGGAGTTGTGATAAGCAAGCCCCTTGCTTAAGCTAGCCCTTTGCTTGCTTGTTTGTTTTCTTTTAGTAGGCATATCTATGTGTGTGCGCACGCAGTGTTGCAACTCTCTACCCCTGAGTTGTTAGCATTGGTTCTCCCTCATATTGTATCCATTCGATGTAATGTTTGTCTCATTGGATAGCTATTAGAGTCTATTGTATGCTCACAAATTCTCTAGAGCATTCTCTGAGTAATCTGGGAGCAACATTCATTTTAGTGAAGTTGTGTAATTGATATCTCTCTTTGTGTGTAGGCTCTATTGGAAATATTTTGCTCTCTATTGTAAGGGCTGGTACTCCTTCTCTATTTATCCACTTGCTATGCTTTTGGTTTCATTGGGTAGCTATTAAAGTTCTATAAAGTTGACCAAAGTTTGAGATTCATTCTCTATATAATCTTTGAGAAAAGCTTGCTGGAGTGAAGTGAGGTCTCTGCTTGACTAGCAGTTGTGAGCATTCAACTAGCTCATGTTGTAGACATTGTTTCTCTTTGTGTAAGCATCCATGTGAAGTAAAATTTGTCTTGTTGGAAAGCTCTTGGTGTCTAATACATGTCTACAAAAGCTCAATGGAGTTCTTGGCATAAGCTCTGAGTAAGAGCACTTTTGGTGTGCAGAGGTCAAAGAAGGATACCTGTGGAGGTCATTCGCGCTTCGCCGTTGCTTAGGGGTTGAGATACTTCCCCCATCATGTATGTGTATGCATGTATGTATGCATATGTTTGTGTATGTGTGTGTGCATTATGTATGCATATGTGTGTATATGCATTATGTATGTGTATGTATGCATGTGCATTATGTATGCATCTATGTGTGTATGCATTATGTATGTGTATGTATGCATGTGCATTATGTATGCATATGTGTGTGTATGCATGTAAGTATGTATGTACGCATATGCATATGCATTATGTATGCATGTATGTGTATGTGTGTGCATGTCTCTATATGTGTGTGTATGTGTGTGTGTGTATGTGTGTGTATGTGTGTATGCATGTTTATGTGTGTGTATGCATCATTATGTGTGTATGTGGCTATGTGTGTATGTTGTTGGGAATGATGGATGGACACTTCAAGAAAATGACTAGGTACTACAAAATCCTGCTTGTACCATCCCTTTGATGCTTCAGATTTGATAAGTAGACCTTCTTAGCTATCCAATAACACCATAAAATGGCCTGTACTTTGGAAATAATGTATGAAAAGGTTGAACCAAAACAGACAACTTTGAACTTTAAGTCTTCAAGAAAACTTTCTATTTTTTACTAGACACCTGCTGTATCTTTCAGTATGACCAGCACAGTAGGAATTGGAAACATTCCTTTTAGAGGTATCTAACTAGCTTAGCAGGCTAACTATAGCAACTGAAATGACATAAAAAGATTAACAATACTCAGGGAAATCAATTTAGCAAGTAAACCTTTACCCCTGATATTTTAAGACTGTTGCAGACTTTGATTAATGATCACTTCGACGCGTTTTTCTTTGAAATGGCTGAATAGAAATCCTTCAAATTTTGATAGCATGTAGAGAGCGTAGAGCCGGTTCCAGCAAGTTAAAGATCTTTGAATTTGGTGAAGAAATGAGTGACATATGCTCTTCACAAGTTGATAGACTTTCAAACACTATGACAGAGAACTGAGAAATGAACAATGTAGATATATGTATTAATGAACAATGTTGTACAATGCCATAGGCATGAATATCATTGCCTAATGGTTTAGATAGATGTGGGATAGAGTAAAGGACTCACACACACTCAAAAGTTATAATGAGAAGCTCAGAAAGTATCACTTATGCCTGCAACTTTTTGATGATCACTTTTATAGTAGTTGAGTTCAAAGTTTGAATTTGAATTCAAACTTTTGGCTCTCTATAATCATGCTCCTACATCCTAGGAGATATTCCATCAATCAAAGATAAGTTTTCCACGAGTTCTTTTTGTAGGTGTTTATAAAGATTCCAAGTCAAATGTGACTTTTACAAAAAGATAAATGGGTAATTATCTTCAAGCAATGGTTCCCATGCTTCTCCATATGTGTATGGGCTTCAAGCCAAATGTGTAGGCTTGTGAATTGCACCAACAACTCCCCCTCAAGCCAAACATTTTGGCTTGGTCTTCATTCTTCAGTCTTCATGTATATCCTGCAATATAATCATTGATTTGAACCTGCAAATTTTGGTTCCATCCAATGCTTTCGTTAACAAATCTCCACACTGCATGTTGGTTGATACATAAGTTAGTTGAATGTCCTTGCTTAATAGCTTCTCTCTCACATAGTGGTAATTGACCTCTATATGCTTGGTCCTAGCATGATAGATAGGATTAGCTGCAAGGTGAAGTGAGCTTGTATTATCTCCAAAGATCAATGGTGAGCTAGTATACAAACCCAATTGTGTATACAATAACTTGATCCATATGGCTTCTTGGGTGGCATTTGCCAATCCTCTATACTCTGCCTCTTTTGAAGATAAATTTACAGGAGGTTGCTTCTTTGATGACCATGATATTGGTTTATAACCTGCAAATGAAATGTATCCAGAAGTGCTCCTCCTATCATCCTTACATCCTGCCCAATCTGCATCTGAATAAATCTTGGTATCCAAGTCTGAAGTGTAAGGGAAATACAAACCTGATGTTGAGTGCCTTTGAGGTACTTTAGAATTATTTTAGCATCTTCTAAGTGAGGTACCCTTGGCTTTTGCATGAACGGACTTAGCACACTAACTCCATGTGCAATATCTATCCTTGTTAAGGTAGCATAGTTCAAGCTTCCAACTAGATATGCTTTGGTAACCTGTAATATCATGAATTTCATCACCTTCATGGGCACTTAGCTTTAGGTTTGCCTCCATTGGAATACTTGCAACTTTGGCATCCTGCAAATGCAACATCTTGAACATATCTTTTAAGTATTTCTTTTGAGTAATATAGTTTCCAGAGTTAGTATAGTCTAACTCAAGTCCAAGAAAGTACTTTAGTAAACCAAGATCACAGATCTTGAACTCCTTCATCATCTGGTTCTTGATTTGTCTGATTCCATTGACATCATTACCTGTAAGTATGATATCATCAACATATACACATATGTATATTACCTCTGAATTACTTCTCTTGATGCATAGAGAAGTGTCTGCCTTGCTCATGACAAAACCTTGGTCTTGAAGGTATGTGGTTAACCTGTGATTCCATGCCCTAGGTGCCTGCTTCAATCCATAAAGAGCTTTATTCAATTTGCACACATATGTTACCTTGTTTAGATCCTCATAGCCAGGAGGTTGTGACATATATGCCTCCTCTGAAATCCATCCATTCAAGAAAGCATTTTTACATCCAATTGATACATGTTTCAATTTTTAGATGCAGCCACACTCACCAACACCCTGATGGTTGGCCTCTTGGCTATAGGTGAGAATATTTCTTCATAGTGAATGCCTTGGGTTTGTGCAAAACCCTTGGCCACAAATCTGGCTTTGTACCTGCTTATTGACCCATCAGAATTTCTTTTGATTTTATAGATCGATATGGATCCAATTACCTTCATGGATTCTTTCTTTGGAACTAGTTCCCATGTGTCACTTTGTTTGAGTGCTTCAATCTCCTCATCCATAGCTTCTTTCCATCTTGTCTTGGTCTTTTCTTCTGCATATGATCCTGGTTCTTCAATTGACAAGTCTTTGGCAAGATAAACAAAATGTTTAGTAACAAGAGTTGTATCATACCCATATCTGATAGGTTTTTTTCTCTCCCTTTGTGATCTTCTGATTGATTGATTTAAGAATTCATGTATGTCTTCAAGTTTCTTCATCTTGACTTTGCCCTTGCACTTCCATGCCTTGAACTCTTCAAGATTGAATGTCTTCATCATCTGAATTGGAGTCTTCATTTTGAGTAGGTTCCTCCTTAGCAAGACTTGGAAACTCCTGCTCCAAGTGATAGGGTAGTTTAAACTTCCTGCATTCTCATACCAAGAATCATTTTCATCAAAGACAACATCTCTACTAACCACGAATCCCTTATTTGAAGGGTTGTAGAACCTGTAACCTTTCTCGTTTAGATCATATCCGATAAAGATACACTTCTCAGCCTTAGGGTCTAGCTTACCTCTTATTTGAGAAGGAATGTGTACATATGCTACACATCCAAATATCATGCATTGATCAAGTGAGGGTCTTTTCCATGCCATGCTTCATAAGGAGTCATCCCATCAAGGGACTTAGATGGTAACCTATTTATGAGATACGTGGTAGTAGAAACACTCTCTGCCCATAGGTAGTTAGGTAATTTCTTTTCATTTAACATTGACCTAGCTATTTCAACAATCAACCTATTTCTTCTCTCAACTACAACATTTTGTTCAGCAGTATACCTTGTGGTGATTTCTCTCTTGATTCCTTTGTCCTGCATGAAGGCTTCAAACTCATTGGAGAAGTACTCACCTCCTCCATCTGACCTTAGCCTCTTTAGATTCTTCCTTGTTTGATTCTCAACAAGTGTAACATACTTTTTAAAATAATTGAACACTTCATCTTTGTGCTTCATAAAGTACAATAGAGTCCATCTACTATAATTATCAATAAAAGATACGTAGTACCTTGATCCTGAGATTGAGGGGTCTTTGCTTGGTCCCCATACATCTATATGGACAAGCTCTAGGTAGTCCTCATGTATGTAGCCTTTCCTTGAGAAGGGTAACCTGTGAGACTTCCCAAACTGACAAGCACCACATTTATATATCATGTGTTGTTCGGAAACATTGGGTATTTAAATTACACATTGATCCCTCCATATCTGTTTCAAGGTTCTTTCTCCTACATGCCCTAATCTTTTATGTCAAATCTCAAGCTCTGAAAGTGTTTGATCTTTACAACTGTAGAGTGCAATATTCTTTGTGTCTTCTAGCTCAAAAGTAAAAAGTCTACTTGTCTTTGCTCCTTTAGCAATTCTCTTGAACCCCTGCTTGGGATCCTCCACAAATGCTCCAAATTGGTTGAACATAACCTGCAAACCTTTTTCCACAATCTGTCCAACACTCATCAAGTTTTTTGTAATGGTTGGTACATATAGTATCCTACTCAACAAGTTTTGATTTCCATCACAAGTCTTGACATTTCAAACTTTAACTACTGAGTGCTTGGTGTCATCACCTGTTTGTACTTCATACTTACCTCTTGGTTCTTCAAGGTCAGAGAGTAGAGCTACATTGCCAACCACATGATTTGAGCATCCTGAGTCAATGTAGAAGAGATGGTCATCATTTGTACCTAGTTTTGAAGTCATGTTCATAATCAAAAGAGAATCATCTTGCTCTTCTATATAGTTGTTGTAATCCTTTCTGGTTTTGAATCCTCCTTGGTAGTTGCCATCGTAGTTGGTGTTGTAGTTGTTGTTATAATTGTTTTTTTTCCTTGATGATGGTTGAATCTGCCTCTCGATTGTGAGTATCCACCTCTTTGATATCCTCTTCCTCTCTGATTCTTGTAGTTCCTGAAACACTCATCTGTAGTATGATTTGATAAACCACAAATGTTTCATGGTGAGGAGTTATAGGATCTCCCCCTACCTTGCTTACCTCATCTGCCCCTTCCTCTTGATGATCTACCACTCCCTGCATAGTTGGCTTGGGAGGTAGTGCCTTCATCTTCTATCTTCTTATTCTTGCCTTTATCTTTAGACTTACTTTTATCAGTGTATAGGGCAAAAGAGCTATTACCTTTGGATGAGTCTCATTCTTGTTGAGCTTGGCTTCATGAGTGAACAATTGCCCCATGAGAGTGGTGAAGGTTTCCCATTTGTCATCAGCTTTAATCCCATTGATCACTTGCCTTACTATCTACTCTTCTTCAATCTCTTCTCCTATGCTTGCTAACTGATCTGCTTCATCTTTAATCTTAGTCACATACTCTAAAATATCCTGCTTAGGTTGCTTCCTTAGTGTGGTGAATTCAATCCACAACTGATAATATCTGGAATTTGCATGTCCATGTATAGGTCCATGCTAGTGGTGAAGCTTTCCCATTTGTCATCAGCTTTAATCCCATTGATCACTTGCCTTACTATCTACTCTTCTTCAATATCTTCTCCTATGCTTGCTAACTGATCTGCTTCATCTTTAATCTTAGTCACATACTCTAAAATATCCTGCTTAGGTTGCTTCCTTAGTGTGGTGAATTCAATCCACAACTGATTTTTTCTGGTCCTTGTGTTGGAAGAGAAATAGGATGACAAGGTTTCCCAAGTCTCTTGGGATGTCTTACAGTTTCTAATATGTGGCAAAAGAAAATTAGAGATGGAGTTGAGTAAGTAAGACCTTTCTAATGCATCCTTGGCACACCATGTGTTGAGCTTTTCATCTTCTTCCTTTGTTGGTAGTCCTGCGATTTTGAATGAGGGCAATTCCTCATCTCCTAAGATGTATCCATAAAGACTCCTTCCTTGTAGGTATGTCTTCATCCTTAGAGACCATGCCTGATAGTTGTTCATGTCCAATTTATCAATAAATGAAGGAAAACCATCTCCCATTTTACCTTAACTTGCTCTAATACCACTGTTGGGAATGATGGATGGACACTTCAAGAGAATGAGTAGGTACTGCCAAATCCTGCTTTGTACCAGCCCTTTGATGCTTCAAAGTTGTTAAGTAGATCTTCTTAGCTATCCAATGACACCATAAAATGGCCTATGTACTTTCAAAATGATGTATGCAAAATTTGAACCAAAACAGACAACTTTGAACTTCAAGTCTTCAAGAAAACTTTCTATTTTTTACCAGACACCTGTTGTATCTTTCGCTCAATATGACCAGCACAGTAGGAAGTGGAAAACTTCATTTTAGGGGTATCTAATAATCTTACCAAGCTAACTATTCCAAGTGGAATGACATAAAAAGATTAACTATGCTTAGAGAAATATATTTAGCAAGTAAACCTTTTCCCCCGATATTTTAGGATTATTGCAGACTTCGACTAGTGATCACTTTGACAACCTTTTCTCTGAAATTGCTGAATAGAAATCCTTCAAATTTTGAAAGCACGTAGAAAACTTTGGGTTGGTTCCAACAAGCTATAGATCTTTGAATTTGGTGAAGAAATGGGTGAGATATGCTCTCCCCAAGTTGACAAACTTTCAAACACTATGACAGAGAACTCAGAAATGAACAATGTAGATATATGTATTAATGAACAATGTTGTACAATGCCATCGGCATGAATATCATTGCCTAATGGTGTAGATAGGTCTGGGCAGGAGTATAGGCCTCACACACACTCAAAGATGATAATGAGAAGCTCGGAAAGTATCACTTCTGCCCGCAACTTTTTGATGATCACTTTTATAGTAGTTGAGTTCAAAGTTTGAATTTGAATTCAAACTTTTGGCTCTCTATAATCATGCTTGTACATCCAAGGAGATATTCCATCAATCAAAGCTAAATTTTCCACGAGTTCTTTTTGGTAGGTGTTCATAAAGATCTCAAGTCAAATGTGACTTTTATGAAAAGATAAATGGGTAATTATCTTCAAGCATTGGTTCCCATGCTTCTCCATATGTGTATGGACTTCAAGCCAAATGTGTAGGCTTGGGAATTGCACCAACATATATGTGTGTGTATATGTGTGTGTGTATGTGTGTGTGTATGTGTGTGTGTTTCTTTGTGTATGTGTGTGTCTCTATGAGTGTGTATGTGTTTATGTGTTTGTATGTGTCTATGTGTGTGTATGTGTCTATGTCTGTATGTGTATGCATGTATATATGCATATGTGAGAGTATGTGTGTGTATTCATTATGTATGCATTATGTATGCATTATGTATGCATTATGTATGCATATGTGTGTGTATGCATTATGTATGTGTATGTATGCATGTGCATTATGTATGCATATGTGTGTGTATCCATATATGTGTGTGTGTGTATGCATGTATATGTGTGTGTATGCATCATTATGTGTGTATGTGTGTATGTGTGTATATGTGTGTGTATATGTGTGTGTATATGTGTGTGTGTGTCTATGTGTATGTGTGTGTGTGTCTATGTGTGTATATGTGTGTGTATGCATATGTATGTGTGTGTGTGCGTGCATACCTGGCTTCAACGACAAAACCTTTCTCTCTCTCTCTCTCTCTCTCCCTCCCTCTCTCTCTCTCTCTCTGTCTCTTTCTCTTGCTCTCTCGCGTCCAAATCCTAGCACAAATGTGCCAGGAGAAATCGAATTTTTTTTTTACATCCCAGAGCATCGCTTCTGTGACACTCTGGAACACAGGATGTCGCTTATGCGATGCTAAAATATCGCAGCCAGTTTGCCAATGTCACAAATAATGTTGCTAGTTAGCAACGCTATTTTTCACGCATACTTTTAGCGTCGCATAAGCGACGCTACTGTCGCTTATGCGAAGAAGGTCCTAAAAGAAAAAAATCCAAAAACAGCACCGTCGCTTATGCAACGCTAGCATCGCATAAGCGATGAATCCCTTTTTTTTTTCAATTCGGAGGTGTTGCTACGGCCCCCTATTTCTTGTAGTGTAGCAAGGGCAGAAAAAAAGTAATCTTCATGCTCCGACATGACATCATAGGATGGAAGGATCTATACAGTTCATTGTGACCTTTAGCAAGATCCATGAATGTGACCTTAGAGAATAATGGGACTTATTTGTATCTTCACTTGGAAAAACTAACAAAATCTGGTATTTTCTATTTGTCCCATAGATTTAGAGAAACTTGTTATCCATGATGGACATTCCTGACTTGGGGCATAGTGTGACATTCTCTAAGACTCGTGCAAAAATTCTCGATAGTTCCAACAACCTTATCACTAAAGGGATGAGAAGGAACAACCTATATGAGCTCACTATTCTTATGGTCATAGCAGAGGCTAGCACAAGTGGGTTATAGAATGAGAGGTTTCCACGTATACGGCATCCCATATCCAAACACATGTAGAAGACCGGAATACTCACTGACCCATTGTTCATCACTGAAGCAAAGAAGCCATGGGAGTTTTAATGTGCAAACAATAAAGAAATACATTCCCACAAGCTAGCAAGGTTCAAGAAAGATTTCCTCTAGATTTGGTACATGCTGATCTATGAGAAAAAAATGAGATAAAATATGTAGGTGTGCTTCTTTCATGATGAATCTAATGATTTTGGTGAATTGAAAGACTAGCTAAATTTTTTTTAGAATGAAGCAAAGATGAAGGTGAAGAAGCTTCAGTAAGACTAGGGAGCTAGGTTCACTTCAATAGTTTTTGAAAACTTTTTCAGGAAAAAGAGCATTTACTGCCAACAACACATACTTTGCAATAGAATGGTGCTTTCGAATGCTAGAACTAAACCATTTTGGAGATGTCCCATCGTACGTTGACACGAGAAATTTGAGGAACACATTTTGGGTTGAGCTTGTGAACATGGTAGTCTACATATAATAATAAAAAAACGAAGTTTCTTAATTGAAGAAATCTCTATACATGCTCAAGCAATATCCCGAAGCATAGTACGAATGGATAGATAACTTTCTTGAAAATCTAAAATTTAAGTGGAGTCTTGTGAATGCAATATTGTATGCTTATGTCCGTAAAGGAAAGTACGTGATCATCGTACTGTATGTCGATGATCTTCTCTTCATAGGTGACCTATATAACATGATTGAGAGTACACATAGTGCCTTGCATGTCGAGTTTCAAATGATTGTAGTGGTTAGTAGGCTCTCTAATATTTCTTGATAAAATCATTGAAGAGCTAGAATGCAAGTGCTAAGATATATTAAAGGTACATCATACTTTGTTATTACCTACATGTTGTTAGATCTCAAGTTAGCCAAATATTGTGATTTAGACTGAGTGGGCTATAGATATGGATTCCAACAACTCATTTTTCATATATCACTTCTCACTTGTGTCTAGAGTCTTCCCCTAGATCATTTAGAAGCAACCTATGGTGGAATTACATTTGGCTGAAGTTGAATGCAAGGAAGCTCATTTAATTGCATGGGAGATTTCTTGTTAAGATTAATCTTTCAATCAACGTAGTCAATGCATCAGATAGTTTCGCCACATCAAGAAGTTAATCATAATCACTTATGGTCTTTATACATGTGGACATCAATTATAAAAATGGTCATGATTTTGGAATTCTTTATAGTTGAAAATCTACACAACCCTTTGTAAACTCTATGTATCATGCAGATAGTATTGTATCTTTGTACTCATTTGTATCATCATCTAAGCTCTTATTGGAGTGCATGGGAGGATGACTTCATTCAGTATTATAATCTTTGAAAATTGAAATATAGTATTTACTCACGTATTATTTATCTCTAGTTAGTTCCTCTACTTGGTCCGATGCACTCTCTTAGTTTCGGTGTCTTTGTGCATCTTCTACTGCACCATTTTTTATTTTCTCATTACAGGTTCAAACACATTGTTACCCCTAGGATGAATAAAGCTGAATTAAGAATTATCTTTCTAGGGAGATTCTGCATATAAAGCACCCTTTCTTAATAAAAACATTTAAGTTGTAGATCTAATTGAAATTAAAAATACTATAAGTCATAAGGTTCAAGCATACGACCTTGATATTTTCTTGGTTTCAAGTGAAGCTTCTCACGTCTATTCAAATCATATTTCTATATCATCCAATGAATAATCATCAAAGAGAAAAAATGATAAGAACATAATTGAGAGATTAGACTTGTCATGTTTTTTTATATAATGTATACATGCTTATATGATTAGGGGTTAAGAATACCAGATTACAAACTCACTCGATGCGCACAAGGCATCGAATTGGGAAACTTAGAATTCCCACACATTAGCTTTCGATGGAAAGAGGTTCGAGTGTAGGAATGCTTAAATAGGAGAGGGTGTGAATATATATTATTTTTGTCAAAGGAAGAGTGTGCAAAGGAAAAGTTTTTGACAAGGACTTTGATAAATATTGACTGCCAAATTCATAATAACTCAATTAGTTATTGTCCTTATTTCAGTCTTCAACTTTGTCTAGCTACTGCTCGATTGTTAACAACTCAATTACTTATCATCCCCACTGAAGTCCAGTATGTGACTAAGATTAAAGATGAAGCACAAAGGTAATCCCAATGTACTTTTCCTCATAAATGTTGGTGTTAGACATCTGTGGAAGCATGTGAACAGCACAAGGAAGAAGAAGAAGCTTGGAGCACAACACACAATACTAAAGCAAAACTCTGATACGAATCAAGAAGACCATTTAGAACAGTTAGCATAAGTGAGCTATCTGGTATAACCCCGTCAGCACAAATCAACTGTTCCTTCAAATCCTTGATCTTTGTTAGAAAATTGTCCATAGAGTCACCTTCATTCATGTGCTCACTCTCCACCTATTTTCGGAGGTAAGCAACACGAGCCTAAGTGCTAGCTTGGTACAATGTGGTAAGTGTATCCAAAACATCCTTAGTTGTTCTACAAGATCAAATGTGAGGAATAATGGCATGTTTGATAGAAAAATCTATCAATGCATTTGCTTGGGCATCTTTGCCATCCCAACGAATTTGCTCTATAGTAGGTGCAGCAAAAACCATAGCACAAATGGGAATATGCACAATACCATCATCTTCGACACTATCTCCATCAGCTCCAACACCTGTATTTGTAGTACCTATATTTGCAGGTGTAACAAGACGTCTTTCAACACCCTGCACAATATTCCACAATCCTTTTGCAAACAATACATATTGCATCATATAAGCCCATAACGGGTAGTTGGTACCATCTAACTTATCTTCAATAGCCAACATACGGAATACATCACTACTTTCAGCCATTGGTGGTGACTAAAATACCTTGCTGCAGAAAATTGACTTTATCTCAAAAAGTTGATCAAAACTTCTGAAAAAAATTCTTCTAAATCGAGATGCTTATACTGCAAAACTGAAATTGGTATGTACCTTTGGTGCTAAAAGATGAAATAGCCTACACAAGCGATACGATAGTGCCTTCAGAGGCCAAAATTAGCTCAGATCACAATTTCAACACCACAAACAAAGCTGTTTTGATCTTTGAAATAGCCTCAATATGCTCACCAAAATTCGTGCAATTTTGAGACTCCAATCAGAGAGGTGTCGACGACACCCTAGATGAAACGATCACCTACTTTGATACCGATTGTTGGAGTTAGACATATGTTGAAGCACGCAAATAGCACAAGGAAGAAGAAGAAGCTTGGAGCACAATACACAATACTGAATGTATTACCACTAGAATGTACAAAGATAAGTAGCCCGTTAGGGCAATAGGCATGTATACAAGTGGGGGGGAAAAACCTCCTAGAGAGGGAAAAAAGTGCCTCCGTGGTCCTAGAGTGTTCACACACATCACTACCTAAATATATCAACTAGAAATATACTAATCTAAGAAAGCATGGCTCTGTCTCAGCAGAAAATGGCCATGTTATACTGGGGTAGATACAAGGAAGCAATCACAAAACCTAAGGGCAAAGTTGGGAGGGGATGTAAAATGTGATACATATGTGGCAGATAAAGTATCCAGTGGGAGGGGGGAGAGAGAGAGATATATAGAGACAGATAGAGAGAGAGAGATGGAATTAAATGAAATGATATATGTAGGTATGCTAAAGGCCAAAATGATGTATGAGATCAAAACGTTTACAAATGTGGATGATCTAATTTTTAACACAATGTCGAAGGTAGAAAACATAATAGAAAGACGGCTGGGTATAGTAAAGCAATGCACATGAGTATATGTGGCATAGAAAGCATGGTGCACTAGAGATTCTCTAGTCGATACAAAGATAAAAGAACCCTTAGCCCTAGAAGAGGATGACGTTGGGTAATACAAAGAAAAATACAATCTCACTAGGTATAAACCTCTATTTTAATGGTAATCCAGCATCAGTCAAAGGTGAATCTCCTCAATATGCTCCATGGTGAGGGCCCACATGGGGACACTTGTCTAGCATGTAAAGTTGATCTAAATCCTCCTTTGTAATGATTAACTATGCTCAGATATCCTCCTAGATAGTTGGGGGCATGTGGAGGTCCCTAAGTCTACTCCATGGTCAATGAGAATACGTCTAGTGTGGTTGGTATCGAGTATCTACAAACTAGAGGTAGTGAGTGGCTGGAAATGGTTAGTCACCTCCATTTGAGTCTGCCTCTCTGATCTCATAAGGAGATTGTGTCTATGGCTCTTTGACCCAAACACAAATAAACCCAAACATCTTGCTCCTCTGTTTTCCACAAAAAGATCGTGTCATGAGAAAATGGCCAAAGAGCTACATTCCCAATTTGGTATCAAGTACAAAGTCATATACACAAGAGATAAACCACCCTACACACCTACCCAACACAAGGTAACGAGGATGGCTAGCTCTTGGAGGGAGGGAGGGTTGCAGAGGGAGGGGGGAGGGATCCAAGAAGGAAGCTGGTAGTTCCGTCTGATAGTATCACTCTAAGAACCCTCCAAAGCTGAAGGCAAGCCACCATTGAATCAAGCAATCCGAATCACCCTTAAGAAGGTTGAGCTATCTGTGAAGAGTGTGATTGTGCTCGAGCCAGAAATCTTGAAGAGTCTCAACCGAGAGAATTGATTGATGTATCCAACAACTTCCTCTCCAAACAAACCAAAGAGCAAGGGCACTAATTGGCTCCCAGCAAGGGTGAGCCTCGCTGCTTCAAGAAGAGACTCCAATGCACTCTGTGGTGAGAAGGCACCCATCTTGGATCGAGAGGATAGTACTATTAATCGCATGCGCATAACCGAGGGCCAGCCCAATAAACATAACCCGGGCCCCGACACCCCAAGAAATGAGTTGAGTCCCCCTCTCCAAGTCATAAGTCTAACCCCTCGAGTGAGGGGGGTCACCTACCATGACTCAACCTGGTACCGATAGCAATACCCCGATGAGCAACAAACCACTAAAACGGGATAGTCCTACGAGACGGTTGACTACTCCGTGTATGCCGCTAGAAGGAAGAGAGGAACTCGGAAGACATCATCTCAGATAAGGAACCCCCCTCCATGATCTCGTGGAAGGCAAGCCTTAGCTCTTTCTCCAAGATCCCCCAATAGCAAATAAAGAAAGGAGGAAGGAGGCCATCCTTTTTGGGGCATCTATCTGTCGATAACCCACGGTCTCAAAGCTCATCAAAAAGGACTTGGATGCATGCAGTTCCAATACCAAATCATTCAAGGATGTATGCTTTATATTTTCAGCATTTTACTTTATATTATAGCATGTTTTGTATGTACATGCATAGATTGGAATGCACACATCAAATGTTGATCATTGTTTAAATTTCAAAAGTATGGATCAATGTGCTAGGAGTATACTTTTTTATTGTTTGTAGGAAAGATGGTTGTAGGAACTACATGGTTATGCAACAAACAGATTACTGCTAGCATTTGTTTTTATGTTTTTGCAAGTTATAGAGTCCATGTCAGAGCTTATGGCATGCATGCCATGGGCTTGCCAGGCCCTATGTTATATTGGATGGCCTGTGTGCCATTGAGTTTATGGTTAAAATTTTTTGGGACTCTATTTCTTGGGGAAATGGTTTTAGCATGCTTGTAAGGTTTTAGCATGCTTGTAAGCATGTATTTGATGGAATTAGGACCATCATAGTAATATAGACAAGGAAACTCTAGTAGTAATAGCATCCCTACATATAATCCTTGTGGATCTAGACGATAGGATTGCTAAGGGGAAGGAGATATACCTTCACCATTAAGAATGTGCACAAGCAATCTTATAAGCTATAAGAAGTTGCATAGAGGCACGGGAGATACATTTATGATAATATCCAAAGTAGTGAAGATTTACTTATCTTCACAAGAGTCTCGGAGGATGATTAGGAGACTATAGGGTATTATGAAAAATACCCAAAGACTAATTAGTTTCACTGATACACCTCACTTGAGCAAGTAGTGAAGCATTTTTGCTACACTACTAAGGAAACCAATTAGATGGGATCAGAGAGATGTGTTTCACAAGAGAGCATCGACGGGTGCTAATGTGAGCAAGTAGTGAAGCATTTTTGCTACACTACTAAGGAAACCAATTAGATGGGATCAGAGAGATGTGTTTCACAAGAGAGCATCGACGGGTGCTAATGTGATTCGAGTGATGGTTAGGAAGGCCACAAGTATGGCACTAGCTCTATGATATAGAGCATAGATCCCTTAGTTAGGAATAGTTGGGTTACCCAATACATATATGTATATCATGATCTATAGAGAGGTATTTATGATAATGTATAAGTTGAGGATATTGGATTCATTAGGGTCAACTTACATATTCCATTACATATATATATATATATATATATATATATATATATATATATATATATATATATATATATATATATATATATATATATATATATATATATATATATATATATATATATATATATATATATATATTTGGTTTAGTGTAGACACCATGAATTGGAAGAAGGTTTCACTGGTATGGGATGCTGGAAACAACTTCCCCTTGAGCACTCTTCTTCTATGGCCAGGGAGAAAAGGTCTCATCATTCATGGTGTCATGTCTCACTAGATCAGAGGAGAGCTCTTAGTAGACATCCCCTTAGGATTGGGAGTTATCCTTCATAGTTTAGGGAGGGTTTATTCTTCCAATAGGGAATGTGATAGGTAATTATATCACCATTCATATCACATACTCATTTTGAGGTTTTTAGGAAGGATAATTCCATTACTTTGATGGGATCATATAGATCCATGCATAGAGGATGGTTGGGAGAGATAGCTCTTTGGTATGGATACACGTGGTTATAGTCTCATGTCATATCCTTGCTGACCATTTTTGTAGAGGGCTTTGATCCTTATAAGGAATTTATTTTCTTCACTCTCCACTACATATACCTTCATTAGTTAGGGGAGATGTGTTCTCCATCTTCATAGAATTGTATGTAATGAGGGATTATTCATTAGTTATGGAAGAGAGGAGCAAAAGAATTCATAAGTTTCTCTTTTATGGAAGGGGGTCTTTAGAGATCTCGGAGTGATCTCACTCTAGCTTAGAGATCCCACTTTAGCTCCTCTTGAAGGGGAAAAGAAAAGGAAAGTATGATTTCTTCTTTGGAGAAGAATAAAGTATTTTTCTCCTTTAGAGAGATGAGATGTTTAGAAAACATCTTTTAGATTATTTTAGGAGGAATTCATTTCCTTTACGTTTCAATGTACTTTTCCTTCACATGGGAGTTTGATTCTCCACTATTTTGGAAGGAAAAACTATGGAGAACTTATGTGCATGTTCTTAGTTATGGATAAGTGGAGCAACTGAATTCAACAGAATCTCTTTCAAAGGGAAAGGGAAAGTGGAATAGATTCCACTACCAAAGCTCTTTTACTTAGAGGAGATTACAGAGTAGAGACAAAGATAGAGTTTCACTTTCTCATTTTGGTTGTCTAGATAGAAGTGGCACTCTTCTATCAAAGACAATATGGAGATCCGTTAATCATGATGGTTAGATTGAGCCACATGTGGTGAATCTAAAGAGAACTAGTCATGTTTATTTCCAATGATTGTCTTTGACTAGATGAGAAGATCTAGCTATTGACACTAGTTATACTAGGAGTAGATTGATGATACATCTCTTGAGAGTTTCTGGGAGATAGGGATATATCTAACCTATTGAGGTATTAGACTCTTAGTTAGTGTTACATCATGAGCATGATGTGTAAGCATCAATTAGAAGAATGGGTACTTATGGATTATCTCAATCTAAAAGGGAATGCTTTTTGTATTCATATGGCAAACTATAGGAAAGAGAATGTTTTAGAGTTTGCACTAGTGCCAATGGATAATCTTCCAATAGAACTTAGTCCAATGGTAATGGATGACAAACCACAGATTTCTTGGTTGGTGAAATGTAGAGATTGCATTTTACTACCAAGGAATTCTTATATATGAGCTAGATGATGGATTTGCATAGTTCACAAGGTAGTAAGTTAGATTAAAATATTACTTGTGATTACACTCAAGGTTAGGAAGACCTAGAGTGGTATGAGGGCAATCTATCATTTAGTCTTAGATGGGTTTGTAGTAACTTTTTATGGGACTTTGTTCTATATTTCAAAGGATTATATGGTTTATTATCTCCATTATGGTATGGTCAAGCCTATAAGCTTGGCACGTTACACTTTATTTCATACTATTACTCCATAGAGGATACATCATATGGACTAAGGTCATTTTGATGATGTCACTTTTCATGGGAGTGATAGTTTGAAAGTTGAGTGTATATGGGAGATAGTAGGCACCACCTAGACGGTTTCCCACCTTTAAGCTGATCTCAAATGAGACTTCTTAAGGGGAAGGATATGGGGAAAGAACACACAGAGATGACCCTGTACATAGAGTACATAGGGTTCAGGGGAGTCTGAGCACTTTCTTCTACCATTATGGACATTTCATCTACATTTTGAAGGACAAAAATGCTTTTAAGGGGAACGAAATGTCATATTATGCATGTACATCCTCTTGGGTGAGGTGGCATAGATGTCACATGGCATGATTAGAGGCATTGTGCCCATTTGGTAGAATATGGTAGAAGAGAGAAGAGTCTCTTATTTTTGAGGGAGTGACTCATTAGAAAAAAGACGGCTCGAGCGTGCCTAGGGAGCAAATGAATGAACCTCTTTGTGTGTGCATCGTTGGTAGCACTACAAGGAATACGCGCGCATCATGATGGTTAAGGCGACACAATTTCGTCGCTATAAAATTTCAAAATGCATCGCAATGAGCATCGTGCATGAACCATCGATTAAATGACAAGCCAAACGACGATTTTTTTTTACGTATGGCATGATGGGGTGTGCGACGCTCGCATAGAGCGTCACTAATGCAAGGGTTTTAAAAAGCATCACATAAGCGACGCTTTTTGCATCGCATAAGCGATGCTTTTTGCATCGCATAAGCGACGCTTTTTGCATCGCATAAGCGACGCTTTTTGCATCGCATAAGCGACACAAAAAAAATTTCACTTATGTGATGCCAATTCTAGTGGTTTTTACGATGCCTTTCCATCGCATTACACGACAGTCTATTCACGAAAAAATAAATAAAGTGTTGGAGGCTCTTGAATCGGGATTTTCATGCATCTGATCAAAGAGCTCTCCAACGCTCACAATTGCACTGCTCTTAGGAGCTGAAACAAGTATATGCAGAATTGTTGTTTTGCCTAAGCTCTATCTTATTGTCTCTCTGTCTCTGTTTCTCTCTTTCTACATCTTTCTCTCTTTGAATTCTCTCTCTCTCTCTCTCTGTCTCTCTCTCTCCCCCTCCCTCCCTCCCTCCCTCCCTCTCTCTCTGTCTCTGTCTCTCTCTCTCTCTCTCTCTTCTTTTTCTCTTTATTGCAGGTTATTCAAGAAGCTAACCAAGCAAAACGTATGGCTAACTATTGTAAGTACAATTTATATTCTTTGTATATCATTTGAATTGTGTTATTTTCATTAGATAGCATACTCACACTTATTGATATGCACATATACACTAATAGATGATGAAGATGCACATTCACACATATACACATATACACATGCACATACATACACACATATACATGTGCACATACACTTAGACATACACACACATACACATGCATATGCACAAACATTCCTACAACCACATAAAAAGACTTACATGCATGCATTATTGCATATATATATACACATACACACATTAACATATACGTAAATACATGTATATGCACATCCACATGCATGCACATGGATGCAAATGGAAAAGCATCCAAATACACATGCATGTTTCATACATATACACATGCATATGCATCCATTATAGACATATATACACATATATATGCACATACGTACACACACATAAACACATACACACACATGCACATACATACATATGCACATATGCATGCACATACACACATATACACATAGAGTTACACATATACATGCACATACATATACATGCACATACATATACACACACATACACATGCACATGCACATACTCATATACACACATATACACTTACACATGCACATGCACATACATACATACATATACACACACATACACATGCACATACATACATATACACACACATACATATACACTTACTTACACACATATGAATGAATTATATAGTTTAAGTATTAACACACATGCTTAATATAAACAGTAATAACAATCAATAGAACAAAACTCTTCATTACTTAATACCATACACACAATTTAAAACATAACTGAAATGAAATATATATATATATATATATATATATATATATATATATATATATATATATATATATCTCAATGTAAATACATATAATCCAATGTCATAATCAACTAGAATCATAATCATCATCATCACCAGCATCATGATCATCCTGATCATCCTCATCCTCATCATCATGATCACCCTGTGATGATCGAGATTGTCCCTCATATGTCTATCTCTCCACCTCATCCATATCTTCCTCTCCATAATACTCTTGTATTACATATAACAGACATAAATAAGTAAAACAATTAAGCCATTCAATATAAAAATAAAATAATTATATAAAATTTAATAATACTCACAAAGGCATCTCGATGATCTCGCATATACTCCCTCAAACGCCGATATCCAAAATGTGTAGCATACTAGATCTCATGTTTTGTAGGATATCGGCCATAATCCTTTCGCTGCATTGAAACAAATAAAAAATATTAGTTGCTTGCATTTTAACTAAAAGTAAAAAATATACTCACAATAACACATATACTAACAAATGTAGCTACAAAACCATGATGGCCCATTTGGCCTAGGTGCGATATGTGGCCCGACTCCACTCTCTTCTTTGCAACAGCCTATTTATTTAAGAAAAAAGAAATACATAAATTAAATGTAGAAATTTACTAAAATATATGAAAATTATAAATATAAACTATTTATATGCATACCTTCTGCTAAGGAAATGACTCATGAAGACGTAGATGTCTACGAAAAAACTGCACCCATGTCTGAGGTGGTATGTTAGGTCGCCTCTTATTTTTTTCCACCATACAATATCTCCTGTTAATTTAATCTCAAACAGAGAAAAAAATCAGAATACACACACATATACACACACATACACATACACATACACATACCCACATACACATATACATGCAAACATATATGCATACATATATGCATACATATACACATATACATACATATAACATAAACACACATATACATATCCATATATATATGTACACACACATGCATGCATATACACTCATTCATACAAAATACATGCATTTATCCCACAATAATGTGTATTTGTGTATATGTGAGTATGTGTGTATGTGTAAATGTGTATAAGTGAATATGTGTGTATGTGTAAATATGTACATGTGAATTTTTTGTGTATGTAAATAATCAGATTATTAATATGAAATACCATAATTTGTAGATTCTGATCAATCAGATGGAACTCCACCACTGTCTCCTCATCGCGCAACAACTATATACTGTAAGTATATCAAACATTTAATTTTAAATATATTTGATGGATACATAACTTATATATTTTTTTGTTTGTTATTATAATCAGATTCTGATCAATCAGAGGGTACTCCACCACCTCTTACCCATGCAATGACTTCACATGTGTCTTCCATAGGAATTATGATGAATTTTACTATCAAGAGTATATTATATTTTGGTGTAACTCTTGTTATGGTACGTCTCAAAGACCACGATTGGAATGTATTGAACATGAGGCAGAGTATGGTTCTTTTGAGCATGCACCATCACCTGGTCAATGTGATAAGGCTTGGGTATGTATTTTTTATATAAATTAATGTCATTATTTTATTTAAAAACCATATACAAAATCAAATTACTGTTGATATATAGGAATACTTGCTCGATGATAATGATGATGATAATTTTTCTCATAATGCTAATATACCTCGTACTCGTCATGGACTTGTTATTCATCCATTACAAGCAGAGGTTTCTAGAAATCCTCTACCTCTTGGTTTAGAGACTGAAACGGCTAGAGATTATCCATTGCCAGCTCGTGATCGTTCTCTAGTACAAACATATGATAGAAGAAGATATGAAGGATGGAATAGAGGACCACTTCCTTTAGATGGAGAGGTTTTCAACTCTTGGGGAAATTGCTATATGATTGCTCCATCCACTATTACTAATGTTGGCCGTGGTCTCTTTATTGTAGAGGATTTGTATGTGCCTACAAAATGTGATGTCACTCTTATGTCATTTTGTGGTCCTATATATGGATAGGGAGATTGGCATCGACTTTCACGTTATGTTCAAAGCATGAGTATTTATGGAATATGCTTGAACGCAACATCCCTTACTAGTAGAAGGATTTTACATGCAGAAAATGAAAGATTATATATTGATGGAAGACCTTACACACATGGAAATATAGCAGGTTTAATAAATAGTAGTCGAAGGTTGCATAATAGTTCAAGGACTAATTGCACATTTGAGGAGCATGAAAATAGTTATGAATCATCATACATGAGTAGAGATGTATCAAGATACATAGTTGTAAATGCTATTACTACATTACATGCAGGTGATGAACTATTAGTGAATTATGGATGGCGTAGACCTCCAAGAGCACCTTTTAGCTAGAGAGAATAAAAATTTTCTATCCATATTTAATAACTTATATATTTAATTTTATGTTTAAAGTTTACTTTTTATTCATTTATGGAATACTAATGAATTTTATTTATATGTGTAGACTCCAATGTATGACATTGATGATATTCCTCTACACCATTCACAATTGTCAGTAAGACCTCATTTATCAGAAGCTTCTATGAGGAGGCTACACAAAAGTGATCCTGTGGAATATGCAAGGTTGAAAGATCTGTATTCAAAAGAAGATAAAGTACATGATTTGTGGGACAATGATGAAGATGATGGCATGGCATATTTTATTGAGGATTGGTATCAAAATGATAGTGAGAGCATTGATATTTCTAAAAATGAGAAATATCTTCGAGAGGAATGTCTAAAGCATGTAAGGTCAAATTATACATACATGTGTCGAATGAAGATGTTTTGTCCATTTAGGCGTTAAAATTGTCCACCCAACCTTTAGAATCTTCTTGACACATATGTTTCTCCTATTTTAATTGACCTAATACATGTGTTGCTAATTCTTTTTAATACAAATATTAAGTAGCAATTACCAAGAAAGGTATCAAGTCACATGTAAAATGGGAGGAGCAAATTTATCTTGAAGATTTTGAAGGATAGAAAAATTATTTTAAAGGATGGGCGAACAAAAAGAACTTGAATTGAATGGACACTTTTTGTCTACCCATCTTTTAAAACTATTAATGCATCTTTCAAAATATTCGCGAAAATTTTGATCCTCCCATTTTACATATGACTTAATACCTTCCTTGGTAACAGTTATTTAATATCTATAAATATCTTAGCAAGACAGGTAAAAAAACAATTAAGAACAAAATCAAATATACACAGATTCACATGCATACATACATATATACACATTCATACATACACATGTATACACACATACATATACATATATGCATACATATACATATATGCATACATATACATATATGCATACATATACATATATGCATACATATACATATATGCATACATATACGCATATGTATATATACATACATATACACATAGAAAACACATATACGTATATATATACATATACACATACACATGTATACACATGCACATGCATATTCATATCCACATACACATACACATAAGCATACACATATATAAAATTATATGCATATATATATATATATACGTATATTTATTTATTTACTTTTTTAATATATCTTTTTTTTATGAACTTACACGTTAAGGGCCAAAAAAAATCAGTTGTGGATTGAATTCACCACACTAAGGAAGCAACCTAAGCAGGCTATTTTAGAGTATGTGATAAAGATTAAAGATGAAGCAGATCAGTTAGCAAGCATAGGAGAAGAGATTGAAGAAGAGAAGATAGTAAGGCAAGTGATCAATGGGATTAAAGCTGATGACAAATGGGAAAGCTTCACCATTGCCATGGACCTATACATGGACATGCAAATTCCAGATCTTACCACTCTCATGGGGCAATTGTTCACTCATGAAGCCAAGCTCAACAAGAATGGAGACTCATCCAAAGGTAATAGCTCGTGTGCCCTATACACTGATAAAAGTAAGTCTAAAGATAAAGCCTAGAATAAGAAGATAGAAGATGAAGGCACTACCTCCCAAGCCAACTATGCAGGGAGAAGTAGATCATGAAGAGGAAGGGGAAGAGGAGGTAAGCAAGGTAGGGGGAGATCCTATAACTCCTTACTATGCAACATTTGTGGTTTATCAAATCATACTACAGATGAGTGTTTCATGAACTACAAGAATCATAGAGGAAGAGGATATCAAAGAGGTGGATACTCACAATCAAGAGGCAGATTCAACCATCATCAAGGATACAAAAAAAATTATAACAACAACTACAACAACAACTATGATGGCAACTACCAAGGAGGATTCAAAACCAAAAAGGATTACAACAACTATACAGAAGAGCAAGATGATTCTCTTTTGATTATGAACATGACTTCAAAACTAGGTATAAATGATGACCATCTCTTCTACATTGACTCAGGATGCTCAAATCATGTGGTTGGCAATGTAGCTCTACTCTCTGACCTTGAAGAACCAAGAGGTAAGTATCAAGTACAAACAGGTGATGACACCAAGCACTCAGTAGTTAAAGTTTGAAATATTAAGACTTGTGATGGAAATCAAAACTTGTTGAGTAGGGTACTATATGTACCAACCATTACAAAAAACTTGATAATTGTTGGACACATTGTGGAAAAAGGTTTGCAGGTTAGGTTCAACCAATTTGGAGCATTTGTGGAGGATCCCAAGCAGGGGGTTCAAGAGAATTGCTAAAGGAGAAAAGACAGGTAGACTTTTTACTTTTGAGCTAGAAGACACAAAGAATATTGCACTCTACAGTTATAAAGATCAAACACTTTCAGAGATTGAGATTTGGCATAAAAGATTAGGGCATGTAGGAGAAAGAACCTTGAAACAGATATGCAGGGATCAATGTGTAATTGGAATACCCAATGTTTCCAAACAACACATGATATATAAATGTGGTGCTTGTGAGTTTGGGAAGTCTCACAGGTTACCCTTCTCAAGGAAAGGCTATATACATGAGGACTACCTAGAGCTTGTCCATACAGATGTATGGGGACCAAGCAAAGACCCCTCAATCTCAGGATCAAGGTACTATGTATCTTTTATTGATGATTATAGTAGATGGACTGTATTGTACTTTATAAAGCACAAAGATGAAGTGTTCAATTATTTTAAAAAGTATCTTGCACTTGTTGAGAATCAGACAGGGAAGAATCTAAAGAGGCTAAGGTCAGATGGAGGAGGTGAGTACTTCTCCAATGAGTTTGAAGCCTTCTTGCAGGACAGAGGAATCAAGAGAGAAATCACCACAAGATATACTCCTAAACAGAATGGTGTAGTTGAGAGAAGAAATAGGTTGATTGTTGAAACAACTAGGTCAATGTCAAATGAAAAGAAATTACCTAACTATCTATGGGCAGAGAGTGTTTCTACTACCACTTATGTCATAAACAGGTTACCATCTAAGTCCCTTGATGGGATGACTCCTTATGAAGCATGGCATGGGAAAAGATCCTCACTTGATCATTGCAGGATATTTGGATGTGTAGCATATGTACACATTCCTTCTCAAATAAAAGGTAAGCTAGATCCTAAGGCTGAGAAGTGTATCTTTCTTGGATATGATCTAAACCAGAAAGGTTACAGGTTCTACAACCCTTCAAATAAGGGATTCATGGTTAGTAGAGATGTTTTCTTTGATGAAAATGATTCTTGGTATGAGAATGAATGCAGGAAGTTTAAACTACCCTATGACTTGGAGCGGGTGTTTCCAAGTCTTGCTAAGGAGGAACCTACTCGAAATGAAGACTCCAATTCAGATGATGAAGACATTATCAATCTTGAAGAGTTCAAGGCATGGAAGTCCAAGGGCAAAGTCAAGATGAAGAAACTTGAATACATACCTGAATCTTCAAATCAATCAATCAGAAGATCACAAAGGGAGAGAAAAAAAACCTATCAGATATGGGTATGATACAACTCTTGTTACTAAACATTTTGTTTATCTTGACAAAGACTTGTCAATTGAAGAACCAGGATCATATGAAGAAGCAAAGACCAAGACAGAATGGAAAGAAGCTATGGATGAGGAGATTGAAGCACTCAAAGAAAGTGACACATGGGAACTAGTACCAATGGAAGAATCCATGAAGGTAATTGGATCCAGATGGATCTATAAAATCAAAAAAAATTTTGATGGGTCAATAAGCAGGTACAAAGCCAGATTAGTGGCCAAGGTTTTTGCACAAACCCAAGGCATTGACTATGAAGAAACATTCTCACCAATAGCCAAGATGCCAACCATCAGGGTGTTGGTGAGTGTGGCTGCATCTAAAAATTGGAACATGTATCAATTGGATGTAAAAAATGCTTTCTTGAATGGATGGATTTTAGAGGAGGTATATATGTCACAACATCCTGGCTATGAGGACCCAAACAAGGTTACATATTTGTGAAAATTGAGTAAAGCTCTTTCTTGATTGAAGTAGGCACCTAGGGCATGGAATCACAAGTTAACCACATACCTTCAAGACCAAGGTTTTGTCATGAGCAAGGAGACACTTCTCTATTCATCAAGAGAAGTAATTCAGAGGTAATATATCAAGAAAAATCAAGAACCAGATGATGAAGGAGTTTTTTTTAATATAAAGGAAGTTCGGCAATAGCCTACTCTCCCGGACTTGAATTAAATTAAGAAACAAAGGTACAATAGAAGGGGACTAGTGCCCACGGGACCCCCCAAATCCCACAAAGCAGGGGAAGCTTGGTTGATTCCTAGGTTGCATTACAAAGAAGGTTGATCACCCTCTCGTCGCCCTCAAGAAGGAGTTCAAGATGCTTGGTTGATGAAGGAGTTCAAGATCAATGATCTTGGTTTACTAAAGTACTTTCTTGGACATGAGTTAGTCTATACTAACTCTGGAATCTATATTACTCAGAAAAAGTACATACAAGATATGTTGAAGAAGTTTCATTTGCAGGATGCCAAAGTTGTAAGTATTCCAATGGAGGTAAACCTAAAACTAAATGCCCATGAAGGTGATGAGATTGATGATATTACAGGTTACCAAAGCATAGTTGGAAGCTTGAACTATGCTACCTTAACAAGGATAGATATTGCATATGGAGTTAGTGTGCTAAGTAAGTTCATGCACAAGCCAAGGGTACCTCACTTAGAAGCTGCTAAAAGAATTCTAAAGTACCTCAAAGGCACTCAACATCATGGTTTGTATTTCCCTTACACTTCAAACTTGGATACCTAAATCTTGGGCAGGATGTAAGTGCAACAGTACAAGAATTACGACCACCACATACTAGAGAGATGACTCTCCTCCCAACCTTATGCCTGTATATATAGCTGCTTGAACTAATGAGGACCACAAATGTAACTAGAGTCCACAAGTGCATGTGCAATCTCCTCCACTCCTTTCATATCCACCACTAGAGTCTATTAGTGGCTGGAGTGATCTCGACCACTACTTTAGTACCTTCCACTAGAGTCCACTAGTGGTTGTTGTACTGACCTCTTGAGTTAAGTCCACTGGACTCAAGTTAACTCACGTTAACTTGAGTTAGAAGGCTCTAGAGCTCTTTGGGCAAAACTCTCTCCCCATGCTCCCCATGGGAGTTGAACCCAAGACCTCCTCCTTCACAACCATGAGACTTAACCACTAGGCTAAGTGGATTACTTGAATATGAGAGCACATGACTTATGCTTGAGTCTACTCTTGAGATCTTTGGTCCTAGAGACGAGTGACCAAACGGTATCCGATTTCAGATCTGTCTGAAGCCATCGGATCCCTAGATCATAGACTTACTTTATTACATTCTTCCCCCCTTGGGAAAGATTTTCGTCCTCGAAAATAAAGCTATATATATAACTGTAGGCAACCCCCGAGCCTCATGTTCTAAAACTGGAAGAACATGGTCATGTTCTAGAACTGGAAGAACATGTCTCATCTCTGTGGTGGCATCCTTGCCCAAATGATTCAAAACACTATCTGGTTTTGTACTTTGATGAACGGGACAAAGTACAAACTAGTGAAGAATAATGAGGGTGGATCTAATGACATCCCTGGCTAATTCACAGTTTCTGGATGTGCGATCTAGGCACAAACATGTGAACTAGGTGGATTCAAATTACTAGTCCATTTCTAGGCATAACTGGTGCATGGGCTTAGTAATGAAGGTGAGATTCTTATCCCTCGCAAGACTTTGAGAAGTCTTGATTCACTTGATTTTGTTTTTGGAAAACTTGAAGTTTGGTTGTCCCATACATCTAACTTTAGATGTCTGTACAATGGTTTACTTTTATCTAACAGTTACTTGATTTTTTCACCCGACTAGAGGACTACTTTGTCCCAATGAGTTTGAAAAAATCCTATGTAAACTGTAGGACAAAGTTTACCATTTCGGTGGAATCAACCATACTAACTTCACCAATTCAAATTCAAAATGAAAATTGTCCAGCTTAGGACACTTTTCTCAAAGACTTTTAACTGAAAGTTCTTGGGAATTGTCAATCTAATGAGCAATTCCTAACTTCTTTATTCTAGAGTATACTGGACTCTAGGAAATTATTTATGCTATAACTTGAAGCAAAATCAAATGAATAAGTCTACTTAGACTTATCATGTTTTGAAGATTGAAAAGGTTCTTATACATAACATCTATCTAGGATGTTCAAGTTAGTTATCTAATTCTAACCGGCTATCCCTGGTCTTTTGAAAAAGGAATCAGATACCATATCTGAGTCAATTCCAAAAGATTTGGAAAGCGGAAAGAGATAACTAAGACTTTGTACAACCAATTCAAACTTCGAATATACATAAACTTGCTATGAGTCAAAGACTAGATGACTCAGGACTTTTTACTTTTCAAAGATCTATTTCAACAAGATATTGAAGCATTGTCTTTATCTTTCAGAGAAATAAGCTGGATTCTCAGAAAGATACAAAGAAAATCAAAAACATCATCCAACCACAAGATACTAGTGTGGTAACCAACATCAGTGTGTCGACCCACTGAGGTTCTATCGATGAGTTTAGTTTTCACATAATGCTTCACTTGAGACTAAGTTCATGTCACATTCAGTCTTTTTGACTCCTAATCGTGAATGCAATTCTTGTGCATTTCTTTGAGTCTAAAAGAGTGAATTTATCAAGTTACACTAGGAACTTGATACTTGACTTAGTCAATTGAATCTTTAGTTGAAAAGATCAACTCAAAGTAAAAGTCCAACTTCTTTCAGAAAATTTATCAAATATTTCTGATCAATAACACTTAAACTTGAAGTGTTCTATGAAGATCTTGGAAGTTACTTACTTCATATCTTCAGTTTCCTTAATCTTGAAGTTACCTTGAAGTATCGTAAGATACTACTTTCATCCTTTACGAATTAAACTTTTCTTGAAGTCTTAATTCCCTTGAGGATGAAACCTAACTTCAAAATCTAAACTAGGACTAAAAGATAATTTTCATCCCACGGTTTGATGTCCCATACCATCTTTCCTATATCAATCTGAGTATAAAATCTGGTGTCCCATTCCACCCTATTTTATATTCACATTAATGTGTGGGTGATTCTTATCCTAAAGTCTAAACATCTCTTGATAGAGTACCTTATTTCTTCAATTCTTTTACAAGAATTGGAAGTTTCAGGCATTACCTCTAACTAGATTTTCCTAGGTTTTGATTCCTTCGCATGATCACCTCA
Organism: Ceratopteris richardii; assembly: GCA_020310875.1. Taxonomy (NCBI): domain Eukaryota; kingdom Viridiplantae; phylum Streptophyta; class Polypodiopsida; order Polypodiales; family Pteridaceae; genus Ceratopteris; species Ceratopteris richardii. The sequence goes on from CM035443.1 coordinate 61,488,409, forward strand.
TAATCATGTGCTTTGCCTTGGAAACTTGAAAACCTCTTTGACAGAATATCAATCAGAATTCCAAGTTCTTGAATTTTCTCGAATTCAAGTTCAATTGGTTTACCCTTGACCAATTTTGTAGCGACAAGAGCTTTTGACTTCTTGTCTTTAGATTCCTTCTGTACTAATGCTTTTAGGTACCTATCCCGGCCGGGGCTTTTTACAGGAATCTGTCTACTGCTTAAGTCTAAGCATCCGCTCATGCTTTCTGGATTTGTACCAAAATCCCTTTAAGGATAGGTAAACACTTATGTTTTACCTTCCACAGACTTAATTACCATTTTCACGGTTGCAGACTACATTCTTGGAATTTCTTTACTCTGTTCAGACTTGGAACAACTTACTCTTTTTCACATTTTTCCATCGAATAAATGGAACTTGAGTGAATAATTCCCAAAAGGAATTGTATTGCCAATACTTGGGCAATCTACAAAGTAGTTCTAATCGCACATTACTTGGACAATCATGGCCAAGATTGATCAAGTCTGGTTGATCTTGCGATAAAAATAAAGACTTAGTCTTTATCTTTAAGATCTCTTAAACTATCTAAAGCTTCTTTGCTTACCTGCAGGATTTTTAGAGATCTTTCTCAAGTCCAAGCATACACTTATGCCTCTCAGATTCCAAAGCTAAGAATCTTTGATATACCTTTAAGTTATATCACAAATAGGACTTGAAATACCACTTCTAGTGGTTTGGGATGTCCAGGGAACTACTTATTGTTTAAAGAGTATGAAGAATTTCATTCTCAATACTTGAAAGAATGTCATTTCTTCAAATACTTGAGATTCCTTATAGGAAATCAAATAACTTGAGCAAATGATTCATCTTGGAATCTTTTGCAATACTAAAAGAACATTTGAAAGAAATTCTTTCAAATAATATCCAAAAAAATTTACTGATTCAATTGTATTTATTTCCTGAGTATCAAACTAGAGACGAAATATCACATTTGCCAGTATGAAAGTTTAAGTTGAACTTTCATTTATGTGATATCGACTTCTATTCTTGAGTTTGATACAAAACTCATTATTATTGGTCAATCTTCAGATGTTACTAGAGTCCTTTAAACATATTTCACTAATCAAAATTATGTTTAAAGTCCAAGCATCTATTGATGATTGATCCAATAGTAATGTTACTGTGAACACTTTGAACTTTATAACTTGTTTAGGCGAAGTTCATGGATTGAAAATCCATTTCTTGGAACTTTCTATTCCTAAATGAAAAGTTCACACTTGCTTCAAGTCTTTAGGAACTTATATTATTTCCTAAAGATTGCTTAGCTAGTTGCATCATTTACCAGAGATGCAACTATGGAACTTAACATCCTTTTATTGATATCAAGGATCAATTGATGTTGAGGTTTAACTTTTGATTTCCATCACTCCTTGGGATGAAATCAAATGAAAATTTATAAAAGATTGGTACCTTTATATCTTGGCAAAACATTTATATCCTAAAGAGGTTTTGCCTGCATCATTCCTTGGACCTATCATATAATATGAATTTATGTGTATTTTGGGAAGAGTTCATGAATCAATTAAGATCCTCTACTTGGAACATCTACCTTCCCAAAAATAAATTCATCTTAAACATGGTAGGAGAATGATCTCACATGAAATAGAAGGCTTGACTATTTCATATCTCAATTCCAAAAAGTTACTTACCGAGGTTTCATCATGAGATACAAATCTTGAAACCACAAAGAAACTTCTTTAAACTTTCGAAATCTTCTAAGTAGAAGAGTACTCAAGGAACTTTGGAAATATAGGTGATGCTCTCATCCAACCTTGGGATGCTTGACTTTCTAAGTACATCCAGGACTTAGAGTCATCATACATCACAAAAGAGTTTGCAAGTAATTAAATTTTCTTGGTTATCAAGAAAATTTATTACTTAACTTTCTCCTAGTGCTTACTCATACCTAGCAAGACATCTAACATACTTAATTCTCATTAAGTATTTATGTTTGATAGTAGAGTATCGACTTGGGAAGAAATTGACTAATTACTTGAGTTGCAAACTAGAACTAGTATGTCTTTGCAACTAACTAGTCCTTGGTCTTCCCTTACATTTTCATATCTACTTGCAAACAGCATTCCATTCTTCCATGCAAATGCATGTATCTACATGCAAAAGCATATGTTCACATGCGTATGCATGCATGTTCTTTGCATGCCCAAAAAATAATACAACAATCATGCATGAACTTGATGCACGATTTTTTCCTTGTACTAAGAATGTATGTCATGCAATCCTGATGCATGTATATCCTTTCGTTTGTCTAAATGCACTATGATATAAAAAATACCCTTAAGGTGCAATAGAAAACTTACGCAATGGAAAGGAAATATGTATTTAAACTACCAAAATACATTTTTTGATGCACAAGGATCTTTTTGAAATCAAGTCTTTCCTTAATGCAAACTAATGCTTGGAATGAGAAATGGATTAATTCATTATTCTAATCTAGACTTAATCAATTGAAATCTTGGCTATTTCAATGTGCATCTAGGATTAAGTGTAGAATAATGAAAACAAAATAAATCAAGCATTAGGGCCAAGCAAAAACTGGAAAATACTTAGCTCCACATAGAGCTACGTCCTTCCTTTGATCCTTTGGAAGAGCTTTTCTCTCAAGACTTTGGTCCGAATTCAAAGTTAGTTTGACTTCGATCACCAAAAGGTCTCCGGATCTTCACTCCATAGCTCCACTTCCTTCATACTTTGCTCAAAACTTTAACTGTCCTTGCTTGCTTCTTTGTCTAAGGAAGATTGCTCCTCAGGTTCAGGGCTGCAACTGTTGGGCTCCGATCTTTAGCGCCGAATACAGATCTAGACAGTATTTTGTGCCTTTTGGAGATACACAAAGGCGTTGAGCACTTTGGCGACTTCGACGTGCTCTGAAGCCTGCCGCCTGGGTTTGAATCCGGGATGGCACACAGTAATCGCCCTTTTTATCTTTAGCTCCGAACTTAGGCTTTCTGCAGCGCAAGATTCAAATTACAAACTTCTGCCGCTCTAGCAAGCCATGAACAGTACTTAGTCGTCCTGGATAGACGAGTTCTCTGTGAAACTCCGGATCGGAGTTCAAATCCCGAACGGCATAGCTTATTAATTGGTACTTTTGTTCCCTCTTCAGCGCTGATCTGGCATAATATCTGCTGCTCGCACATTGATATCGTCCAGACGTCGGCTTCTTGGGTATGCGGGTGCGCTTCGATTGGGGGGACGGGGGTTCGAATCCCCTCTTCCACACTGTAGATATGATCTTGATCTTTTGCTCCTGGATGAATCCTTTGGCAGCCCGAAAGAGAGACCAGTATAAACTGCGACAGAATCTAGTTCACGTCCGCCCGTGATCTTTGTGGATAGGCTGTAGACTTCTCATCATGAGGCCGCGGGTTCGAGTCCTCTACTCCTCATAGCAAGTGGGTTCTTTTTATGATTTCCTCCTTGAGCTATGTCCGCCATGACGAAATTCGGCACGCATTTCTGGTCAGCCGCGAGTGGAGTTTGACGAGCAAGAAGCTATGGAGAGAATGATAAGACTATTAAGCACATTCTAATGAAGAAGATGATGAGCCTAGCAAGGTCACCATGGAAGCTTGCCTAGAGCTCTGATACCAATGCAACAGTACAAGAATTACGACCACCACATACTAGAGAGATGACTCTCCTCCCAACCTTATGCCTGTATATATAGCTGCTTGAACTAATGAGGACCACAAATGTAACTAGAGTCCACAAGTGCATGTGCAATCTCCTCCACTCCTTTCATATCCACCACTAGAGTCTATTAGTGGCTGGAGTGATCTCGACCACTACTTTAGTACCTTCCACTAGAGTCCACTAGTGGTTGTTGTACTGACCTCTTGAGTTAAGTCCACTGGACTCAAGTTAACTCACGTTAACTTGAGTTAGAAGGCTCTAGAGCTCTTTGGGCAAAACTCTCTCCCCATGCTCCCCATGGGAGTTGAACCCAAGACCTCCTCCTTCACAACCATGAGACTTAACCACTAGGCTAAGTGGATTACTTGAATATGAGAGCACATGACTTATGCTTGAGTCTACTCTTGAGATCTTTGGTCCTACAGACGAGTGACCAAACGGTATCCGATTTCAGATCTGTCTGAAGCCATCGGATCCCTAGATCATAGACTTACTTTATTACAGTAAGGATGATAGGAGGAGCACTTTTGGATACATTTCATTTGCATGTTATAAAACAATATCATGGTCTTCAAAGAAGCAACCTCCTGTAGCTTTATCTTCTAGAGAGGCAGAGTATAGAGGATTGGGAAATGCCACCCAAGAAGCCATATGGATCAAGTTATTGTATACAAATTTGGGTTTGTATACTAGCTCACCATTGATCTTTGGAGATAATACAAGCTCACTTCACCTTGCAGCTAATCCTATCTATCACGCTAGGACCAAGCATATAGAGGTCCATTACCACTATGTGAGAGAGAAGCTATTAAGCAAGGACATTCAACTAACATATGTATCAACCAACATGCAGTGTGCAAATTTGTTAATGAAAGCATTGGATGGAACCAAACTTTGCAAGTTCAAATCAATGATTGGATTGCAGGATATACATGAAGACTAAAGAATGAAGACCAAGCAAAAATGTTTGGCTTGAGGGGGAGCTGTTGGTGCAATTCACAAACCTACACATTTGGCTTGAAGTCCATACACATATAGAGAAGCATGGGAACCAATGCTTGAAGATAATTACCCATTTATCTTTTTATAAAACTCACATTTGACTTGGAGTCTTTATAAACACCTACCAAAAAGAACTCGTGGAAAAGTTAGCTTTGATTGATGGAATATCTCCTAGGATGTAGGAGCATGATTATAGAGAGCCAAATTCAAATTCAAACTTTAAACTCAACTACTATAAAAGTGATCATCAAAAAGTTGTGGGCAGAAGTGATACTCTTCGAGCTTCTCATTATCATTTTTTAGTGTGTGTGTGAGGCCTTTACTCTATCCCACACCTATCTACACCATTAGGCAATAATATTCAGGCCTATGGCATTGTACAACATTGTTCATTAATACATATATCTACATTGTTCATTTTTTAGTTCTCTGTCATAGTGTTTGAAAGTCTGTCAACCTGTGGAGAGCATATCTCACTCACTTCTTCACCAAATTCAAAGCTCTATAGCTTGCTGGAACCAGCTCTACGTTGTCTACATGCTATTAAAGTTTGAAGGATTTCTATTCAGCCATTTCAGAGAAACACGCGTGGAAGTGATCATTGGTCGAAGTCTTCAACAGTCCTAAAATATCGGGGGTAAAGGTTTACTTGCTAAATTGATTTCTCTGAGTATAGTTAATCTTTTTTTGTCATTTCACTTGGAATAGTTAGCTTGCTAAGCTACTTAGATACCTCTAAAAGGAATGTTTCCAATTCCTACTGTGCTGGTCATACTGAGCAAAAGATACAGCAGGTGTCTAGTCAAAAATAGAAAGTTTTTTTGAAGACTTGAAGTTCAAAGTTGTCTGTTTTGGTTCAACTTTTGCATACATCATTTCCAAAGTACATAGGCCATTTTATGGTGTCATTGGATAGCTAAGAAGGCCTACTTATCAACTCTGAAGCATCAAAGGGATTGTGCAAAGCAAGATTTGGCAGTACCTACTCATTCTCTTGAAGTGTCCATCCATCATTCCCAACAACATACACACATACACACATAATGATGCATACACACACATGCACATGCATACACACATACACACACACATACACACACACATACACACATACACACACATATATGCATACACACACATAGAGAGACATGCACACACATACACATACATGCATACATATGCATACATAATGCATATGCATATGCATACATACATACTTACATGCATACACACACATATGCATACATACACATACATAAGCATACACACACAGAGGCATACATAATGCACATGCATACATACACATACATAATGCATATACACACATATGCATACATAATGCATACACACACATACAGAGACATATGCATACATACATGCATACACATACACACATAGACACATATACACACATAAACACATACACACTCATAGACACACACACATACACATAGGCACACACACACACACATACACACACACACATATACACACATACATACACACATAGACACATACACACATAGACACATACACACATAATGATGCATACACACTTATACACATGCATACACACATACACACACATACACACACAAATACACACACATATATGCATACACACACATAGAGAGACATCCATACACATACACATACATGCATACATAATGCATATGCATATGCATACATACATACTTACATGCATACATAATGCGCATGCATACATACACATACATAATGCATACACACACATATATGCAAACATAATCCATAGGCACACATACACACACATATGCATACATACATGCATACACATACACACATAGACAAAGTCTCCTCTTCATCTTCTTCCTTTTTCTTGCCTTTCAAAATCTTGTCCTTCTTATTTGCATATAGAGCACTAGTTGAATTTCCATGATAGGTGTTAGCTTTATGTTGTTGTTGGTCTCTTGATTGAAGAGTTGTCCAGGAAAAGTGTTGAAGTCTAGAGTTTTCACATCCATGATGAGATTATAAGCCATGGTGAAGGATTGCCATTGCTTATTTCTTTGAACCCCATTGAGAATTTGCCTCATGATAGCCTCTTCTTCAATCAACTCTCCAATGGATGCTAATTGATCTGCAACCTCCTTGAACTTGGTAACAAACTCTATGATGGTTTGTTTAGGTGTCTTCTTCAGTTGGTTGAACTCATTCCAAACATGATTCTTTCTTGCTTTGGTACTAGTAGAAAAGAAACTCTCGAGGGCATCCCAAGTATCTTGAGATGACCTGCATCCTCTAGTATGTGGTAATAGAAAGTGAGAGATAGAGTTTAGTATGTATGACCTTTCTTGAGCATCCCTTGCACACCAAAGTGTGAGCTTATCTATCTCCTCTTGTGTAGGTCCTCCTTTGGATCTCGGAATAGGCAAAGCTTCATCACCTACTACAATTCCATAACGATTTCTACCTTGCAAATAGGCCTCCATTTTGATTTGCCAAGCCACATAGCGGTGTCGACTAAAATTTCAATACACTACAGATTGAAAGAAGTATATACTCTCCTATAGTAAGGATCAAAATATGAAAGCTTTACATTGGTCTTCTAAGCTACATGCTGAAAAACACCTTTGCTTTGCCTTTTCTCTTTGCTTTGATTCTTCAAGTAACTGAAACAATTCATGGGGAGAAAATAAAAGAACTTGAGTACATTTGAAGATAAGAAAAACACACTTTTGAAGAAACTATGATTTGGTTTTGATTATTTTTCTTTCTCATTATATTTTTCATTTTTCTTTTCATTTATTCCTATTTTCTGTTTTCTTGTATTTATTTAATAAATTCTTTTTATTCATACCTAATTTCTTTTGTTTTATATTTCTAGGTTTCTTTTTAATTTTATTTACATACACCTTTGCCTATTAACTTAATTAAATCCTTGATCTCTATTTTTCTTTTCAGTTATCTACTTTTATTATTTACTTACATTAATTCCTAAATTAGTTTTATTTAACTAGCTATTCCTTATTTAATGAAATTGAATTTTTTGTTCTACATTATTTTATTAATTGACTAACAAATAAATTGACAAAACAACAAAGATAAAATTTAATTTCTACCAACTCTCTCTTTGTCTCTCTCTCTATCTCCCAATACGTGGATTACAAAGATGTTTTTTTTCTATGAGGCACTAGATTTCAAACATTTCTGTAATGTATTGTCCTAATATCCCTATGCTAAATTACTATCCTTTTGCACATTTTGATGCATACACATTTCTCAAATTGTAAATGCCTTTGAGTCCATTAGGGGAAAAAATGAACCCTACATGGGCATTGTAATGATTCCTAATTTTAAGGGATTAAGCCTAATCTTGTTCTTGCTTGAGGGAACAAAGTTCATTTAATAAAGGACTTTTTAGTAGGCTAGACTAGGCTTTTTTTAGGCCCAAATAGGTTCATGTCTCGCATTTGTAAAAGAAAGAGAGAGAGATTCCACTTTACACATCATCAAATCCGTCCATCTTTGTGAACAAAAAAATGACTTGTTTTAAAAAAGTCACATATTTAGTTATTTCTTACGAAAAAGGGCCCATTTCTTAATATACATGTCAAAAGTTACTTTTTATATGGATTTTTCAATAAAATCACTCAAGATAGTTCTTTTTTCAAACTCCCTCCAAAAGTAAAGTGCCACATCATCAAACTCATAACTCTCCTTACCTCAAAAAATGAGTTTTTCAAATTTTTATCATTTTCACTCACATAGAATGGAAAACCTCCCCCTGACCCATGCACATATTATAAAAGTACTTTTCTCTATGTGCAGATACTTCTTAGTCCATTATTCATATTATTTTGATTCTCTTCTCTCTTTCTCTCTCTTACCATCTGAATTCTCGCAACTATGGGGTACTCGAACAATTTTCTCCAAGGAGAAGATGTAAGAGTAATGGAATCACTCACAAGGAATAATTTTTGCCATTAGATGACAATATTCATGTCCAAGTAGGTGGTTCATTCTTTCCTTGTAACCTAAGATCTACTATTCATTTTACTTTCCAATATTCATCTATTATTTTTTAGGAGGAAAAAGAATTGCAATACCATTATTGGAAGCTTTTCATGTGGAGTGGAAGGACATAGACATCATATTCTTCCAATGATGTATATATTTTTCTTGATTCTCATATTTGCAAAAGAATTAAACCAATATTGCACTTGCATAGGTAATTCATATGAGAAATAAGTGCTTCATCAACACAAAAGAAGCACTCTAAATTGTTAATAGTATCTCTTACTTCTCCTTCTTATCAAAAGAATGACACCAATATTACATAGTATGGATAGGAAAATGTGTGTGAAAGCATTTCTCCATGCTTATAGAAGCTATTCATTAGGAGGATGAATTATAAAGAGGACATGACCGATATTGCCACAAAATACTTACACATAAAAGAAAATATGCCTAGGTATGTTTAGCATGCAACCATGACTAAGGAGTCAATGAAGAAATCATATCCTTAGTTTATGAAGAGCTCATACACATATGCTTCTGTTTGTACAAAACAAAAAAAAAATCTATAGAGGCTTCAAAAATCAATGTTTTCCTTCGAGAGTAAAAGATACCTCTACGAATTTTCTTTTCACATCCATTTTTAATTTGATTTTATATATGTTTGCCTTCTTGGTTCATGTTGTGGTGATAGACTCAAATTCATATTAAAGATACTAATCATCAATGACTTGGAATAGTGAAAGGTAAAGTACATTCTACATTCAGATGTTGTTTGCTTCTTTAGATTGTGCTCATTTTATTCATTGAAGTATTACATGTTGTATTGTCATATGGATCATTTTGATGTATCTGTTTTTATGAGTCAAGATTCTAGTACAGTAGTAATGGAAAGCCCCACTATAGATCTAATAGTAATTTCTTACAAAGTACATGTCATATTAGTGGTTCTATGCATGTTGAATAGTTGGAATAATACTCACTTGCTTTTCTTCAAACGAATTTTGCAAGATTTTGACAATTAGAATAATCCTATCCATGTTCAAGATACATAATCAACACCTTGGATGAGGCCCCATCAGAGAAGATGAAGTGGTCTACATGCAATAGCACTCACCATACAGTCATAGAGTGGTTACATATGATAGAGTGAAGTGGATTAAAAATATCAAAATATTTCATAGCCTCATCCATATAAGGTCAAATCACACTACCCACATATGAGAAAAGAAACATATGCCATAAATTGTGTAACAATGTCAATCAAGGTATACATGTAAAATGAATAAGAACTACCAACCACATAATAGATCATATGTAGCACAACCTAAAGTTTCTCCTAATGCAAAAGCAAAAAAAAAGTGAGCAAACATTATAGATGCTTTGTGCTTCAAAGTTAATGCACTAGATTATGGATATAATCAATAGCACTCCAAGCCATCCAAGAGGAAGGAGATGCATTCCTTACTTCTATTTTGAAAGATATTAACTTGTGTGTAGCTCATATGAAGATGATGACCATACAACCAAAGAAACTAGATGGGACCATACATGATTATGTAATCATTCTTGTTGAAGAGATAAATTTTGTAAAATGAAATTTTCATTATGATAATCTACTTTTTCATCATCTTTCTTACACATCCTCAAGTCCACATTGATCTATATCATATGTTCATAATTGTATCCACTTGCTTATGAACGTAATGAGTTTTATGAACCTAAAATTTGAAAGAAAGAAATTCGTGCACGTAATGAGTTTTATGAACCTAAAATTTGAAAGAAAGAAATTGTATTGTCACTAACCACATGGTATTCAAATGTCCTAGGAAGAAGATAGAAGTTGGGTTTAAGACTTCCATGATCACCATTCCACATCAAAAGGATCATCATCATAGTCAAAAAGAGGAGTACTACCCATCATGAGAATCATGCCCTTGATTCTTTACCTAGATATACTATAAACCCATTCTAGTTCCATCATGGATATCCATCATCATTGTGTTCTAGTAAAAAATATAAAGAAATCTAAAAAGATAAATAGCTATGGAGATTCAATTTCTAGAAAATCTCACAGTTACATAACTGTTTTGCATGGAACTTATCTCTTTGAGAGGGAGATGATGTCATAGACACGAAGAAAACCATCATAAAACCTTAAATTCTATGAAACTATTTATATCTGATGACTAGTTTAGAACTTGGAGGAATTGATGCTACCATCACGTTTGGAACATGCAAAAACCCTAAGATCGACTGTCTATTTGTCTAATTCTGACATCCGGAGCCTTGATAACCTCAAAAAGCACCAAAAAAGGGGTAGCCACAAAAATGCAGGATAGGCCTCTACAAAACTTTTGCAAAGGCCTATTCCGAGTTTCTATGGTTGCCCCTTTTTCTGGTGCTTTGAGGTCATGCAAGGTCATTAATGGTGGAAATAACTATTATTTCTTACACATTTTAGGGAAATTGATGAACCATATAGCCCAAGAAACTAGATAGGACCATATATGACTATGTGATCATTATTCTTGAAGAGATGTTTTGTAATGTGAAATTATATTATTGATAATATAATTTTCATAACCTTTCTTATACATAGTAAAGTCCACATTGAACTATATCATATGTTCACAATCATATGCACTCAATTCAACATGCTATGTGTGCAAGCAAATAAATTATGGTTATAAACTCATTTTTCCATTGGTAAATTGAGCTGAGGACATAATGAGTTTCATGAACCTCAAATTTGTAATAATAAAGTTTCATATCCACTAGAAATAAACTTGTATGGCCTCAAAAGCACCAAAAAGTTCATCCATAGAAACATGCAATAGGCCTCTACAAAAATTTGTAGAGGCCTATCCCATGTTTCTATGGATCCCCTTTTTTGCTACTTTTGATGCCATGCAAGGTTATATTTAGTGGATAGGAAAATTTATTCTTTAAAGTTTTAGGATCATGGAACTTATTTCTAACAACTTATTTACTCTATAGTGATCCATGCATATACAACTTCTACAATGGGAGCTAGTATAAACAAACATAGTCACATGAGATAAAATAGTTTGCAAAATATAATTTATGATGATATCCTCATGTCTAGAATTCTTGTTGTGCCTCCATACCCCACATAAGGCAGAAATCCCCCATTGAACTCCTCCCATTAAGGTTCTATAGGGAAATTCCATGGCACCACAGGGCCTTTATTTTTAGATTGAATGGCATTCAAATTGGCAAAATTTTTATTCCCTACTTACCTCATGGCCTCAATCACAAAGAACATCTATTACCATAAATGTTCACATATAAAACGCATCTAGCTTAGAAGTTAAGGTTCCATGGATGTTTGTACTCTCAAAATGATTTCTCCTCATAATGGCCGCCTTATAACTTAGAGAACCATGGATCATTTGTGGTTACTTGAGGAGTAAGTATTGAATATATCTAACATGAGTGACCTTTTTGAATTATAGCCTTTGTAATTTCAAACTTCATAAATCATCATCTATTTAGAAAATTAACCAATAAAATGTCAATCAATGTGAACTTGAACATACTCTATATAAAAGTGAAAATTGAATAATCACCAAGAGAAATTATAAATGCACATTTGTAGACTACAAAAATGTGAAAGTAGACATGTTTTCATCAAATCTTACAAAATTTTAAAATTATCGGTATCAATGATTGTACAAGTTGAAGTGCTTGCAAATGCAAGAAATCATCACAAAATTTGTGATGCTCATCCATAGTGTAAGGTATTTCTAGACCAATTCTAGATCAAAAGGATTTTTGGATATCTTAGTAGGAGAGAAGGCATCAGAGACATTTTTTTCTCTTGTCCATACTTAGTGTGGAACAATGTGAAAAGAGCTCTCATGCTAAACGAACCGGTCAGCTAGAAACAAGACATACTTGGTGATGCTCTTGAATGTAACCAAAAGCAAAGAGCTCTAGAAAATTTAGAAGGAAAGATGTGTTATTAACTCAAATTGGTCTTCTAAAGACTAATCCATTGAGAAATTTGTAGATTGATTGGATATAAGAATAAGAAATTTGGGAGAAATCAACCACCCAAAGAGTCAAGGTTGTTTATCCTCTAGAATAACAAGTTGAAAGAGAGTGGATCTTACATGAAAGCGGCATCTGGCTAATCAACCTTCTTTGAAATTCCTTTCAAATTTCTTCTATTCTTTCATTTTTTTGAAGTTAAACATGTTTTAAAGAAAAAAGGAAAATCATCACATAGAAAAAGATATATGACAAAAAAACTATCAACCTCATTTATAGTTCAATTTTGAAGAAATTTAGCTATATATCCACTCTCTTCACAACCTATGAACAATACAAAATAAAATATAAGTATTGAAGAAATAAATGTTATAACATGTATAATTAAAATATTTGTAGATTCCTAACCTTATGCCCTTGTCAATATAGCTTATATTCAAATAGATCATCAAAATTATGTTTTCTCCTAGAAAACCTTGTTAATCCTTAGTTGGATATCTTCATGTAAAGATTGTTGCAATCTACATAAATAGAAAGAAAACTTCATCATTATGAAATTATTAATGTTTTGGAATGACTAATGCTTTCAAAATTTCATGCAATGATTAGAAGGCTATGGAATGGTTGTTCTTCCAACTACATAGAAAGAAATGTAGCCAAACCACAAACAAAACATATGTAGACAGGTCAAAAACATATTAAATGCCATCAACAATTCGAAATTTCACAAAAATGCTCAGATCTTCATGCAATTCTTGGAAAGCACCTGTAAGGGTATGAAGTGGTTGTTCATCCACCAAAGTAGAAGGAAATATGTCTATAACAAATAAAAGAATATGTAGATAGGTCAAAGGTATATTCAACACTATGAACAATGCAATATTATAGATTAATACTTACAATTGATAGAATATCTCATTCTAGTAGAGTTTTCAAGTGTCATAGTTGCCATTTCAAGACATGTTCTGCAATAGAAACCATCCCCATTGTCTTCGTGGCCACAATGAAGACCCAAGTTTCCAAGATCTCTAACTTGATGAGCCCCATATCTAGAGGGTTACATGTACACCCATGCACCTTTGGAGTACTCATGTGGCATTATTGTCCATTTGTAGCTTTGATATTCTGACACCTTAATGTGAGAACTTCATCTTTTGGTTGCCTGCAGCCTTTAGATGTTGCCATTGAAGTTCAAGGTCTTCAATCTACAACAATAGTTCAATATGGGAGATGTTGATAGCTTGGAATACACACAAAAGAGCTTCAATCATGTGCTACAGAAAGAAACGAGTGGAAAAAAGATGTCCTTTTTGGACCTAGTATGAAAATATGAGGTTTAGGAAGGAGAAAATACCTCTAGTATTGTTTTGAAAAAGTGATTTTTCCTAGCTCAAACCATGCATTAGATTTTGTATTTGTGGTCAAAAAGAGTAATTTTGATGCTAAAAAGTAATGGGGGGTCCATTGTGAGGTGTTATGATGAGCTTTTAAACTTTAAAAAAAAATTGAATTTTTTGGTCCGGTCTAGTTACGAGATTCGTTCTCTCTCTAGTGGAAACTCATTAAATAGGGGAGAAACTTGTACCCTCTCTCCCCCTCAGCCTGGTATTTTATAGGGTATAGATTGTGGCCACCACCCTCTTTTGATTGTTCAATTACTAATCACTCTCCAATCTAAAAGGTCCATGCAGGGTTCATTTTCCCCTTAATGTTATATCTTCTCGAAGTTATTCAAGTGAGTATATGGTTTCATTGTCTTGTCTATCCATTGGAAAATGAATCTTAGACTCTTCTAATTTTGCCTACAAAATATTTTGACAATTGGGTTTTTGTGCACTAAGTGATGACCATACCTTTGTGATTATGTTTGTCAATCATCATTTCCCTGAAATGTTGGGATTACGCTCTTAAATTATTATAGATTTTGCTAATAGTATAGTTGGTCTAAGTTCAAGAGATAACCTTTCTTAGATCATGGATCACTTGACTTAAAGCTATGAAAAGGGATTGGTCTCAATTACTAGCTGAAAGGATTTGGAGAAGCTTGTAGGAGGACGAAAAGTGAGTTGCAAAATGACTAAGTTTCGTCCACAAGACCAGCTCTTGCCATTATGGAGACTCAAATAGACCTTCTAGGCATGTTTTCAGTGCAATAAAATGCACTATGTACTTTGCAACATCAAGGGGAAAGATTTGATACAAAACAGATAGGTTTGCACATTGGCTAGCTCAAAAAACTTACTATCTTTCGATGAGACAATGAACTTCAAATGCTCATAGCAGCCAACATAATTAGAATTGGAAAAAATCTTTTTGAAGGCATGATACAAATAGTGTTGAATTTATAGAATGCACATGAGTACAAGAAATAAGAAAAATATGCTTTTTGAATGAACCACACACTCAACACTGGTACTTCATATTTTTCAAGAACGCAGAAAGATAGACCCTGAGACAAGGAAATTTCAATGAACTAGAACAAATAAACTAGAACCTAGAACCTTTCAATGATTCCTCACACATTCATATTGGAGCTCTATAGAGAGAGCAACAACCTCTGCAATCTTACTGTTGTCAAAGAACATGATGCAGAAAAATGAAGGAGCAAGACAATGATGGCCACGTGTATGTATATTTCTTCTATGTATCTATAAGTGATTTGAATTCCTTATATAGAATCTTGAAGTGGTCCATGAATTCTACAAGTGGATTTTGAAATCAAATGAAGGCGAGATTACTTGTTGCAGAGAATCAATTCACTTTCCTATAATCTAGGAAAAGTGAAGGTCTAGTTTGATCATCTTTTAGGTGATTCATTGACATTAATTGCAACTCAACCACCTCAAATTTGTGGAAGATTAGCTCTCTTTGTCTCCTTTTACATGTGTAAAGCTCTAGTCTTTTACAATGGTAATAGATCCATAAAAAGTCCTTTAAAAAAAACATAAATGAGCATAATTAAGAGACCACTTCAATGGATATTTTTGCATAATCCAAACCATAGATTTTTTGATGTAGATCAGATCCACCTCAAACAAGTGTAAGTTTGATGTTCCAAACACTCCCTCTCAAGCTAAAGTAGGCTTGGGTCTTTATTCACTAATAGGTTGAATACCTGCCAGTTACTTAAATCTACAAAGCTTTATTCCATCAAGCATCTTGTTCCTTATATCTACTACTTACTTTTCGATTAGAACAAAAAAATGTCAATATTATTTTCTATGAGCTTCTCCCTCATAAAGTGGCTATGAACCTTTATCTGTTTGGTTCATGCATGGAAAATAAGGTTTGCTACTACATGCATGGAACTTACATTATCTCCAAATATGTAAGGTTTGGATCTCACAAGTCCCAAATCTGTATACAATGCTTTTAACCATATTGCCTCTTGAGTTGCTATGGTCAAACCTGTGTACTCTGCTTCAATTGACAATAAATCAACTATTGGTTTCTTCTTGGAGCTCCATGACTCTAGCTTTGAACCTGCAAATGCTAAGTAACTAGAGGTACTTCTTATGTCATTCTTAACTCCTACCCAATCTGCATCTACATAGATTTTGATATCCAAATATGAAGAGTAATGGTAGAATATACCTTCATTCATTGTACCTTTGAGATACTTAAGTACTCTATTAGTTTCATCCATGTGTAGTATTCTTGGAGAGTGCATGAATTGGCTATGCACTCCGACAGTATATGAGATGTCTATGCTTGTATGAGTAGCATATATCAAGCTACCTACCAAGCTTTGATATTCTTTAATGTCTTCAATTTTCCTACCTTCATAAACACTAAGTTTACGATACATCTCCAAAGGTGTACCTCCAGGTTTAGTGTTGTCCATTTTGAACTTAAGAAGTAGATCTTGAATGTATCTTCTCTGAGACAAATACATTACTTCATCAATGAATATCACTTGCGTACCTAGGAAAAATGTGATCTCACCCAAATTACTAATTTTGAGCTGATCTTCCATGTTTCTCTTGATCCTTTGAATGCCATTGAGATCGTACAAAATTGCACTACTAGGCACATGTATACATTCATACCTAGACATGTCATCAATGCCAACATGTGAGAGAATGGTCGATATGCTACGAAATGGAATGTTTCACTACAGGTTCTTGTTTCCTATCATTAACTTGTCTAGAGAATTAATCCCTTAAAAATTGTTCTTATAGGTTTGTGTAGTGAGCAATTTAACCCTTTTCTTTCTCTTTATCTCTCTCATTCTCATTCTGTCTCAAGTGATCTCTAAATTTTGAATTGTAGCGCCAAAACACCTTCATTATTTCTCTCTACATTTTCCCTTTGGCACACTTCCCTTTACACAATGCCATAAAATCTTCGAGTGTTACTTTAGGCATTTTTCTCTCTTTCTCTCTCTCTCTACCTCTCTCTCTATTTCTTTCTTTCTCTCTCTTTTTTTCTCAGAGCATTATGCCAACTTTTTCTCTGAAAGTGATTAGTAGTAGTATCTTCTCTCTCTCTCTCTATGCTCTCCATGCTCCCCTCTTTTTCTTAGTCTATGTTCGATTTTCACAATGATCTCTCTCCTAGTATAGTATAGTATAATCTAGGGTACCATCAACCATTGAATTTCAATCATATTAAACGGTCCACAAGATAAAAGACAACAAATGGAGGGAAATACATAGTGCCATGATACAAAACCTACACAAAACCCAAATTTCATTGTTTAAAAGACTTCATCAAGCACCATCAAGTCCACTATAGGCATAACTATAGGAGTTGTGAAAGGCGTAAGAATGGAAACTTTGTAAACTACACAACCCTCTCTCTCTCTCTATCTCCCCCCTCTATTGGCATGGTAGCCAAAGATGGAGAACTTGAGAGTTATGGTCATGGACAGAGAATCAACATTGTATTCATAAAGCATGAAAAAGAAAAATGAAAGAAGAGAAGCACTTGAAAAAGATTTGAACAGTTTGCATATATTTATAGGTTTTCTTGATTATCTTTTTCTAGATCTTGTAGATCCTTTTATATCTTCCAAAACCTTCTTTTTTATCCATTCTATTTTCAAAAATATTTTCTTATTCTCTTTCTATTTTTTAGAAAATCAAATCTTTGATGTCTATTTTGATTTCTCTTTTTCTTCTTCCTTTTTTTTTCCAACTTTTATTTTTCATTTGTTTTTCTTTTACTTAAGGTTTTTATTTTGGCTTCACACTTATATACAAAAGAATTAATTAAGTAAGGGGTTAGAGCTAGAGAAACATATGATTTCAAGGTCCTAACCTAGGGTTTGTATTTGGGAAAAATTAGGGTTTGAATTTAATAGAGTTAATATACATTATTCAATGGGTTTGTTTACATTATGGGCTAAACCCCCATGGTTTCCAAGAGTTTAAGTTAAATTCTAAGGATCAAATCTAGGGTTTCATGAGTTAAAAACTCAATTTTAAGGGTTAGTTTGCATGTTTTCTAGGCTTTTGAGGTGAAAGTGATATGGGTTTCTAAAGGTTCAAGATATGTTTCAAAAGTTAAAAGTTAGCATTTCAGGTTTTTGGAACAAGTTAATCAACTTTATACAAATAAATATATGATTATAATGTACAAATGAAATGCTTTCATCACTCAGTCAATCAAATCTACCAAACATCTAAACAATCTACCCCTCTATTCATTATTCTTCAATCAAAACATCATATCATGGTCAAAAAAGTAAAGAAAATATTTTTGAAAAAAATCTTGATACATAATCCTCGAAGGATTTCATCCCCAAATCTGCCCCCACTAAACGTGCACCTCTTCCTAATGGACCATCCTACAAAATCCAATAGAAGTGTATCAAGATTCTTTTGAAACCTTTTTTTGATTTTATGTTTTTCTTTTCAAACAATGAAACATGATCTTTTTATGCATACGTAAGTCCTAATTTAAACACATATGAATTTAACGTGCATAATTCATGAACAAAAAAGTTGTTTGGTCAGCATACTACCTTTGAAAATGAGTCAAATCGCACCGACAGAAATTACTTAGACTTTCCAGTAATAGTCTTTTCTATCAATTCATTTCGATGTGAGTCCTCTTTTTATATAAATGTTCTTATGTTTGGTTCCTATATACCTATTAGGATATACTAATAGCTCCACTATTGCATAGCTTTGCTTTGCATAGCCCACATATAATTCTTAGAAGTGATTTTGAGACCATTTCCAAGTCAAGAAAATTGTTTCTCTATTTTTCTTTCTCATTCTTTTTCTTTTTTTGTTTCTATAGAAACCATTAATTTAATGCCTTTTTATTTCTTTCGTTTCTTTCTTTGCAAGTTTTTTGTTAAAGGGAAGGGCCTAACCCCCAATCAAAGCTAAGGATCTAGATTCATGCACTAGAAGGAGTCAGGATTTCACTTCCTAAGTGTTTTGAAAACTTCACACAACCTACTCATATAAAATAAGTTCATCTTTCTACTAAGAGCTTCAAGTCAAAGTGTCCTATCTAGGTCCTCATGATGGCTATAGGGGAATTGATCCTACTCTCTCTAGTATATATGTTCCTACTAGCACCTCTAATCACTTCTTATCCCAATTTAAAATCTTCTTTCATTTACCTAGAACATCATGAAATGCAGCATCACACGTATGAAAATCAAATATATATAGAATAAAACTCAAAATAGACAAATTGGAAAAAGTACATTCACTTGATCAGCTTTCTTTATCAACATTATCTAGTAGTTCCCGATCAATCTCGTAGTCTTCATCATTTCTCTTCTTGAAAAATGTTAGTCTCTTTTCTACAATCAAGGATCTGAAAGGAGTACCACCCAATTTTCAAAGCACATACATTCCATTTTCAAACACAAACATCACTACATACGACCCAAACCATCTTTTTGTTAGTTTCTTCCTAGCATCATAGTAATTATTGAATGTACTATCGTACACCAATACCAACTTCCATCTATCTCAATCACACATGTTCTAAGTTGATGAGTTTTGTCAAAATAAATCTTATTTTTCAACCTTGAGTCCTTTATCTTCTGAACTCCTTCTTTTAATTTCTCATTTCCTTGCTCTAATTGTTTAATCTTGAGTGATAAAAGCTCTTCTTTCATCATTCCAACATTCCACGGGAGTGCATCCAAGTCAATATCAAAGTCTGGATGGGAAAAATTGGCTTCTGACAATACATCAATTCAGTAAGCATCAATCCCATGGACCGAGTGTTTGTCATCCTATCTACCCATAACACAAATGGAAGAAATCTAGTCGATTGATTTATGTCACCATTGTAGGCCCTCGAGATCGCCTTTAGAATGGAAGGGTGACCTCTCTCAATCTTTCGATTTGCCTTAAGGTTATAGGCAGTAGTGAGAGACAAATCGATTCCATGACGATCAAAGAACTCTTTTTCCTCTCTCGCATCTAGCTCTCCCCTATCCAGAACCACTTTCTCAACATATCCAAATCTTGAGATCACTTTGTCTAAAAGGAATTTGCATACATTATAAGTTGTCCTTATGTGAAGAGCTCAACCTTCTACATGGTTGGTCAAGTCCTCTCTAGCAAGTACAATATACCTCATCTTATCTATCCCTTTGGGCATGGTTACAAGGTTGACCACCCACTTGTAACATATACAATGAGGGTAAGTTGGATGTAACAGGTCCCTATTCCTAATTGATGAATGCAACTGATATGTGGTACAAGTGCTCACAAAGTCTTGCAGACTCACATATATCCTTCACCACCAGCAGCCTTCCCTAATCTTTTCATACGTCACAAGAAATACTTTGTGACCTACCCATAAGGCCTCATGAATATCTCTCATGACCTTGATCTGAAGAATCCTAGTACTCAGTACCCTCTTTGGACTCTTTACCTTACCTTTAGCATGTCGCCAAATAATTCCAACCTTCAAGAAGAAGTTGTAAGACTTTTTGCTGATGGATCTATCCTTATTTGAAGACCAGTCTAGGGAAGGTTTCAACGTACTCAGATAATTTCCTATGTCTTTCCACTCACCATCACACTCATTCTCATAGAATCACTCATAAATATATACTAGTGAATCATATCTCATCATCTGTGTTTCTCTTTCTATCTCATCATCATCATCATCAAAATCATCATCAAATTTTTCTCTTGAAAGCATATCAACCACTACATTCAGCTTTCGAGCTATGTGAACAAAAGCCAAATTAATAAACTTTATAGATGAGATCCACTTAAGCATAACAATATCCAGAGAAGAACAATTTTCTATCATGCCAATCAGATGAAGATAGTCTATCAACTACAACATTCACTCCAATGAGATACTCTTTATCAGTCTTTAAAGCCATCACTAAACCCCATAGCTCTGTCTTTATTTGTGGATATTTTCATTGAATTTCATGTAAAATCTTTGCACCAAAGTGAACTACATATCTTTGCCCTTCATCATCATCTTGTCCAACGACCTATCCTATACCAATAGAACTGGTATCAACATTCAAAATGATAGGCTTCTGAGCCAAATAATCAACGTGCTTTTGAATCGGGGCTTCAATTAGTAGTTGCTTGAAGTTATGCATCACTCTTGATTGTTTTTCTATCCATACAAGCTTGTTTATCTTTCTCAAAAGATCAGATAAGGGGTTCACAATGTGAGAAAAGTAAGGAATCTAGATCACATAGAAGCCACTTGCTCCCAAGAACCTCCTCACCTCATTGACATTATGATAAACCTCAGAAATCCTCCTAACGGCTTCAGCTTTCTATGGGTATGGCTTGTTTCCATACTGTCCATACATATGTCCTACAATCAGAACCTTGTCGAATCCAAAAATAGATTTCTCTAGGGAAAATTCTAACCCCACCTCTTGGAATCTCTCAAAATATTTCTCATGATGAAAGATATGGTCACTAACAAACTTCCTATAATGAGAAGCATCTAAAATCTTATCTTTTACTCTTTCTTGAAATCCTTTTATTAGAATATCATTGATAAAAGGCATAGTCACTAAAGGTATGAAGTCTCCTAGAACCAAATTCATGGCATTCATCATGTCAGCTAAAGAGTTCCTCGCTCCCTATGGCAGAATACACATGCATAAAAGGTCCAGTGGAGTGATCATAATCGTGATGTCTCTACTCTCAATAGCCAATTGAAATTAGTCATACCTTGAATACAGATCACCCATGGAGTAGATGGAATGCCCAATAAACAATGCTGCAAAATCATCTACTATAGGTCCTGTCCCTATATTTCTAATCGTGACTTTATTTACTGGCGGCAGATCTTGAATGAAATGAAGTTTTCCATTCTTCTTTGCCATCGTGAACCACCTATTTGAATACGGAGCCAAAGATGGTTCCAATACTTGCATGGATATATTTTCCTTCAATAGCCTCATGAACTCAGGTAATGAAGCCTTTGGGACTAGTATAAGCCAGATGTTGCATGGTATATTTGGAACTATAAAGATGATCATGGGCAAAACTTGTTTTGGATCTACACAACCTATCTTATGTGGAAAAAGTAAAAATGTTTTTATATATCTCTTGATTACTTCTATGAACTCTTCTTTCTCTTTTTCTCTAAGAGATGATCTTTCTCCAAAATTCATCTCTTTACTAGTCTCCTCAATAAAATGATGCCCTATAAGCTCTCATCATCTCAGCATAGGGTCATCAAACACTCTTAGATAATTTTCATGACTATCATCTGGCAATGACTAGGCTATAGATTTTAACTTCTGCTCAATAGTCTTATACTTTGTATTCACATTCACGTCATGTTCTCTCAAAACCACAATGATAATTTCATATTCTTGGATAGAATTGAGCATCATAATTTTTGAGTTTTCATTTATTTGAAATGTCTGTTGAAGCTCTTCCAAAATAGTCAAACTACTCTCGAACTCGATTACATTTTGAATCTTCTCATCAAGTGACATCAAACCTAAACTTTTATAGAGTTTTTCATGTATTTTTCTAAATTTATTTAAAACATTAAAGTTTTATAAACAAAGTAACTTAAATGCACTACAATATATAGAAAAGCTTTGAAAATTATTTACAGAATCCTATGAGACATCAAACCGACTCCCATCATTGTCTTGCTCAACAGTGAACCCTAACAAAAATTTTGCATAATAGAATCCCCATACTCTCTTAGTTATGTACAATCATCATGGTCATGAGAGTTAATGGAACATTTTCTCAGGTTCTTTCTATTTCTTGAATGGTTTTGGCATAAAATAAATACTTGTAAGGAGTGATCTTGATTGGATTCTCGTGTAGGTAGATCCATCATCCATCACATTTGTTTTCGTCTACACTTTGTCTATGAAAGGTTGCCCAAGAATAGCCTTGTACAAATAGTGATCTTGGAAGAAGAAGTGGAATTCCTCATGACTTCCCCCAATCATCAGAGGTACAAAGGCACATGCTCCAAGCAGAGCTCTAGATCCGTTATTGATAGTCCTCATCCTCCAAGCATGCTCCTTATCTATAGGCCATCTAAACTGGTCATACAACCTCTTAGAGATCATATTAATCTCTAAATCTAAGACAATAAAGGCCAAAGATAAACATAAATCTCTCTCATTTCCTAATTTTACTTTCATTTCTAGTGTCCCTCTTGCCCAAAGATTCCTAATATGCTCACTTTCTGATCTTCTCATCTCATCATCAAGTGTAATTGTTCTAAGGAATTCCTATTCGCTTGACAACTTGCGATCTCATCATCTTCATCATCAAACAAGTCACTTAAGGCTATTACTTCATTTATCACTTGAGTGTCTTGAGATGCCTCTACTACTTCCACATCCCTAGGTAATGGAAATCTCTTTCTCTTTATCAATTTTATGAAACTATCCTTGAACTAAGGCTTCGCGTTGGAGAACAACTCTTCCAAGGACATGGACACTTGACTCTTCAATCAAATATCATTTAATATTTCTTTGGCATCGTTCTTCTTCTCAAGCTTAGAAATCAATACAAACTTTGGTGTTTTCTTCTTCTTCTTCTTCTTCTTCTTCTTCTTCTTCTTCTTCTTCATCTTTTTCTTCTTCTTCTTCTTCTTCTTCTTCTTCTCTTTTTCTTGAACATTTTCTTGAGTATCATCAGTCTTTTGAGAAAGTTATTGGTCCTTTTCCTGTTCTTTATTTGGTTCTTGAATTTTGATTGGCTTGGCTAGCCTCTTTCCTTCTCTTTTTTCTTTCCTTTTTGCCTCTTTTGAAGAGGCAAGAGGCTCCTTAAAAGGAACTTTCTTTTTAGTATCTTTAGCTTTTTCCTCATCTTCTTTACTTTTTTTTTTAGTCACTCTTCTCTCTCGTTCAATCTCATCTTGCTTTTCATCTCTTTTTCTCTTTTCCTCTACATTGGCTATGTGTGAGTAGATAGAGAACTCATCTATAGGAGACTTCTAGGTAGTCTTCTGCATGATCGCATCCCTCGCTCTCATTAAGGCAGCTATCAATTAATTTCTTTGTAGTTGTAGCCTAGTTTCCTCTTCATCTCCTTCTTATGGTAGCTCTAATTTTGTTGCTGATGTGCTCGCATTTGTATTTGACAGGTTCTTGTATGACTTCTTCATTCCTCCCTTCCCCCCACTTCACAAGCAGAGGAAGCTTAGTCCTAAAGTTGCAACGTTTCTTATCTATGTCAATCACTAACTAGTTTTCTTTAGCTTGTTTTAGCACTTCACATGTAGAGGAAAAATGTACTTGTGCATCACATGAAATACACCTCTTTACTCCTCAAAATCCCTGATATGAAGCAGAGGTTTCATTCTCTCTTCTAAGGGTTGGGTGGTGAGTCGGGGATCTCCAATCACCTGGGCAACTCCCTCGCTTCACATCGCTTTCATGTATCAAGAAGAAGAAGAGGAGTTAAGGGAGTGATGCCTAGTATGGGGTGGGATCAAGCGCTATGTGTGTGTCTGTGTATGTGTCGTCCCTCTCTAATAAGCGGTGTCTGCATGTTGGATGCCTAGCCCGATGGTCGGTCATCCTACACGATGGGCCCCCCTTCAGAAGGAAAAGCCCTTGAATCAAGGGATGGGTTGTAAATGTCGTGATGGATGCACATGAACATAGAATGAAAATATAATACTAAAAACATCATGAAAATCAAGAGTGCCAGATAAAAAGATTATACTCGATGATCATGATCAATATATAAATGAATATCATAGTGTGGCTATGGATAATACAACTCAAATCATAAAATATTCCACCATAGTGTGCATTAGGTAAGAAAAGCTAGAACGGTCTTCCCATTTTTATCTCTTCCTCTCTCTCACTCTTTCTCTCTTTCTTTCTTTCTCTTTCTGTTTTTCCAAGAGCGTTGTGTTGACTTTGTCTCTAATGTGATTAGCAATGGTACCTTTTTCCCTCTATCTCTCTCTCTCTCTCTCTCTCTCTCCTCTCTCTCTCTCTCCCTGCTCTCTCTCTCGCTCTCTCTCTCTCTCCCTCCATCTCTCTCTTTCTCTCTCTCTCTCTCTATCCACTCTCTCAATAATCCCCTCTTTTTCATGTTTTGCTTCCATTTTCACCAACATCTCTCTCTTAGTATAGTATAGTATAATCTAGAGTACCATCAACTATTGAAGTTCGATCATATTAAATGATGTGCAAGATAAAAGACAACAAATGGAGGGAAATATGCACTACCATGATACAAAACCTACACAAAACCTACACAAAACCCAAATTTCATTGTTTAGAAAAATTTATCGAGCACCATCAGGTCCATTATAGACATAGCTATAGGACTTGTGAAAGGTCTAATGACTGTGCAAGACGGAAGAGAAATGGAAACATGGGGCACAAGGTCACAACATCAAAAAAAGAATTGCACATGGTATTTGATGGAGAGTGTTAAGCTCCAAAAGAACAAGTTATACTTGATGTTAGAGCTCCTCTATATCAAGAATAACTCAAAATCTCTACCAATTTCGAGAACCAATGCCAGATTATTAAAATTTTGAAGTAACTGTGAAGAGAGTCACTACTCAAAAATGTCTACTGCATAAAACTCACTCATTGAGTGACCAAATGTGTAAAGTTTTTTATGAAACTTTGCGCAAGGTGTTGCCTAAAGATTACGCACCTTCTCCAAGTTAAGTCGTTCGTCTCAAAAGATTTAGTAGATCTTGAGAAATGATTCAAACAGTTCACCTATGTTTGAAACTGTTCTCCTGTGTAGTCGACTTTGACACCTGCAACTTTTAAAGCACTGTTCTCCCAAAGTGCAGCCTGTTTAATTGAATGCTTTTAACCATAGATGGCTTACCTTCCAACTTAAATTTCGACTCCAGATTTGTGCAAAACTTTACACTATGCACTGAGTACTAATCAATTCTTTTACCATCGAGATTGCACCTGTTTCAGAAGACACTCATCACTTCTTTACATACAAATGTTCCTACACATAACTCTCTCAGCGTGTTTACAATTAGGCTCTCAAATTTTAACCATAGAAGCATTAACTATGGAACATCTTTAAAAGGATTCCTAAAATGATCAAGCATAGAAGGAGGACTCAACAAATTATCGGGTGCAACTTTTTCATTACTCAAAAAACTTTACATCTGAATGGTGAGAGATGTTCACTTCACTTCTAAAGTGTCTAATGGCTCTTAAAACTTCTAACTCATCATCTCTCACATATGTCCCGACTTTTCTACTTGTATATATAGGTGTTATGTACAAACTCGTGACCATTTCAAAAGTATAAGCATGTTTAATGTGCATATATATACAAGCCTTTATTCTCTGATTATGCTCTAACTCCAATCTTCATGTATCGATCTTTGCTTTTTCTTTTGACTTCAAATCTTTTTCCAACACATCAATTGATGGTTTTCATGCACCAAAAACTCCCCCTCAATCATCAATTGAGGTTTTCTCCATCTTCTTTATAACTGCCATGTCTTTGAATCTCTGTAGCTTTGGTCCATCCAAGCTTTTGGTTAGCATATCTGCAATCTGATCTTTTGTTGAAGTATGTATGACTTCAATCTCCTTGTCAATCATCTTCTCTCTCAGAAAATGATATTGAATCTCAATATGTTTGGTCCTAGCATGAAAAACAGGATTAGTAGCTAGATACAATGGACTCACGTTATCTCCATGAATAGTGGGTGTACTCTGAGTGATGTCAAAACTCTTCATAAGATTCTTTAACCAAATGAACTCCTTTGTAGCTTCTACCATACCTTTGTATTCTGCTTTTGTAGATGATAAAGCAACTGTATGTTGCTTCTCAGAGCACAAAGAGATTAGCTTATCTTCCACATAACACAAGTATCCATATGTTGATCTCCTATCATCAGGACTACCTGCCCAATCTGTATCACTATATATCTGGATGTTTGTATCTTATGTAAAACCATAATACAAACCTTCCTTGAGTGTACCTTTAATGTACCTCAACACTCTTTGTCCTACAACCCAATGTTCTTTCCTAGGATAATGCATGAATTGAGACAACATTCCAACTGCATATGACAAATCAGGTTTAGTTAATGTAGCATAGATTAGACTACCAACCAGACTTTGATAGAGTTTCATATCCTTGAATTCTTCTCCTCCATATCTGCTCAATTTGAGATTCACCTCCATTGGAGTAGATGCCACCGTGGAATCTTCCATGTGAGTATATGAGACTTCCATGCCCAAAAAATATGACAAGTCTCCCAAGTCACCGATCTTAAACTCTCTCTTCATTTGCTTCTTGAGACTTTTTATACCTTTCTCATCTGTACCTATAAGAATTATGTCATCAACATATATGCACGTGTAAATGAACCCATCATCACTTGCTTTGACAAGCAAGCTACTATCTACTTTAGATACTTGGAAACCAAGTTCCTTCAAGAACTTTACAAGCCTATAATTCCATGCCCTTGGGGCCTAATTCAAAGCATACAAAGCTCTCTTGAGCTTACATACATATTTTGAATACCTTTTATCTCTAGACCCTTGTGGTTGCTCCATGAAAACATCTTCTGAAATATAACCATTAAGAAAAGCATTCTTCACATCTAATTGACATAATCTCCAACCTTTACATGCATCAATGTCTATGAGTGTTCTAATGGTTGTCATGTTTACCACAGGACTATAGGTCCGGAGCATACCCTTTCACAACAAGTCTAGCTTTATACATAGACACACTTCCATCTGCATACCTCTTTGTCTTGTAGACCCATTTGCATCCAATGATCTTCTGACTATTTGGTTTAGGAACCAAATCCCAAGTCTCATTCTCCATCAATGTATCATAATCTTCTTGAATACCTTTCTCCCAATTTTCCTTACCTTTTGCCTCTTCATATGTAGAGGGGTCTTCATCTGCTTTCACCATGTAAGCATAGTCTTTAGTAGTAAAAAAAGAAGCGTCATAGCTATACCTTGTAGGTTTCCATTTGTGTCTTGATGACCTTCTGAGTTCTCCACTTCTTGAAGTGTCTGGTTCATCAAATTTTGGATCAAACATTGGCACTTCTTCAATTTCAACTTGTACTTCATTGTTCTCCTCTTCATCAAATATTTGAGCCTTTGATTTACCTTTCTTTTGATTCAAAACTTCTTCATCACCTGCATGATTATTGATTGTTCCTGCATACCAAGTACCTTCCTCATCAAATGTAACATCCTTTGATACAAGAAACTACTTTGTGGATGGACTCCACAACCTATAACCCATTTGCTTATCATCATATCCAATGAACACATAATTTTCAGTTTTAGGTTCCAATTTATGCCTCAACTGAGATGGCACATATGCATAAGCCAAACATCCAAATATTTTGCAATGATCTAAGGTAGGTCTCTTAATCCACCAACTTCATATGGTGTCATAACCTTCAAATCTTTACATGGTAACCTATTAACCAAATATGTAGATGTATTTACAGCCACAACCCACAAATAATTTGGAAAAAAAATTTCCTTCATCATTGATCTTGCAAACTCAACAAGAGTTCTATTTCTCCTTTTTGCTACACCATTTTTGTTGAGGAGAATACCTGCAAGTAACTTCCCTTTTTATACCTACATTCCATAATTAATCATTGAACTCATTAGATAAATACTCTCCCCCTCCATCTGACCTTAGTCTCTTCAACTTTTGACCTGTGATTCTTTCTACATACACATGATAATGTTTAAGTGTATTGAAAACCTCTTATTTATCTTTGATCACATATATAGTGATCCACCTCGTAGCATCATCAACATAAATCACATAATATCGTGAACCATTAATATTAAAACCCTTTGATGGTCCCCACACATCTGTGTGTACCAATTCAAACTTCTTTGAATACATAAATCCATGCTTATTGTATGATTGCCTATGAGCCTTACCTAATTGACATGCCTCACATCTGTATGTCATATGTTGACCTGCATCATTAGGCAATCCAAGCACTGAACCATCGTTAACCATATCTTTAATACCTCTTTCATTGAAATGTCCAAGCCTTTTATGCCAAAGATCTAGCTCAGAGATCTTATGTCCTCCATAAGTGAACAAGGCCTGACCAACATTACCTTGAATCTTCAATGTGAAAAGTTTTCCTTCTTTCTTTCCTGAAACAATCTGTTTATACCCATTGCTAGGGCCTTCCACAAAAACTCCATCATTAGTGAACATTACTTCATAACCTTTTTCAATAATTTGTCCTACACGTATCAGATTATTTGGAATTGTAGGAACATACAAGACCTTACTCAGAAGAGTACTTCCATCCTTGGCCTTCAATGATCCAATGATTTCACATTGTGCTTTGTATTATTACATGTTTGAACTACATGATTAGTTACCTTATTTTCCAAATCAGTCATCACAGCTATATTACCATTCAGGTGATTGCTACACCCCGAGTCAATGTAGAAGACTCTTTGGTCTTCACTTTGTCTTTCACAAGTTACATTCATAATTAAGGTTGAATCTTCTTTCTAATCTGAAGCATAATTGTAGTAGGTATTGTTGTGGGATTGGCTTTGGAATCCTCTAGCCAAATTTCTTCAAAAGTAACCTCTACTACCCCTACCTCTGAAATTACCCCTTTGGTTTCTACCACCTCTTTCTCTTGAATTAAAGTTTTGACTATATCCTCCATTATTCTGATTATTATGCCAACAATCATGAGCTAAAGGATTTTTCTTACCACAAATCTAGCAAGCTTTGGCTCCATCTTTATTGCTTTTGCCTCTACCTCTACCTTTACCACCTCCTCTTCCTCTTAGGAAGTTGGATTGACTAGTTCTACCTTCTTCTTCACTCACGTGTTGCTTGTCTTTGCTATTATTCTTCTTATCCTTTGAATACATTGCTTGACCTGCACTCTTATCACCATCACCTTTGACATCCTGCTCAAAAGTTAGCATGTGTCCTAGCAACTGATTTAAATTAGGAATGAAATGATCTAGTGACAATTTAGTAGACAAAATTAATGGCTTCCATTTCTCATCTCCTCTCAAACTTGTGAGGATTTGCCTTACCAATTTATCTCCCTCAATATCTTCATCCACCTCTCCTAATGCATCTGCAATGTCCTTCATCCTTGTTACATAATCATAAATGGATTGAGAGGCCTTCTTCTTGAATGTGGTAATCTCTACCCACAAGGATGCCTTCCTTGACTTTGTAGTATTTTGGAAATGCTCCTCTAGAGCATTCCATACGTCACTTGCACTTTCAAGTCCTCTAATATGAGGTAGTAAGTAGTTAGTCACTCCCATGTAGATAATGCTCCTTGCTTGAGCGTCCTTCTTCATCCAAGTCTTCAAATCTAAGAGTTCATCCCTAGTTGGAACACTAGGATCTCTGAATTGTGGTTTTTGTTCTTCACCTATGATGTAACCTATGAGGTCTTTGCTCATGAGATGAGCTTCCATCCTCATTGACCAAGCTAGATAGTTTTCTCTATCCAATTTCTCTATCTGAAGAGAATCTCCCATCCTTTCTTCACCTATGTATTAAATTCTTCAAGCTTTATGAGGAATAAGTGTACCTTTACTTCAAATGAAGTTCCTTTTGATCTTCTTGATAGATTCTAGCCTTCTTCTCAAGATTTATCTTAAAGCTTTCACCTATTGAACCTTCAATTGTTGATTTTTGTATGATTGTAGTGGTCTCGGTCCTCCTTTCTTCTATTTTGATGATTCCTACTCTGATACCACTGATGGAGATTGTTAATCTCTAAAACAACAAGTTATAATTGATGTTAGAGCTCCTCTATATCAAGAATAACTCAAAACCTCTACCAATTTGGAGAACCAATGCCAGATTATCAAAATTTTGAACTAACTTTGAAGAGAGTCACTACTCTGAAAAGTCTGCTGCATATAACTCACTCATTGACTCATTAAATGTGTAAAGTGTTTTATGAAACTTTGCACAAGGTGTCGCCTAGAGATTATGCAACTTCTCCAAGTTAAACCTTCTGAAACGATTTAGAAGATCTTGAGAAATGATTCAAACAGTTCACCTATGTTTGAAACTATTCTCTTGTGTAGTTGACTTTGACACTTGCAACTTTTAAAGCATGATTCACCCAAAGTAAAACCCGTTTAATCGAATGCTTTTAACCATAGTTAGCTTACCTTCCAACTTAAATTTTGACTTCTCATTTTTGCAAAACTTTACACTATGCACTAAGTACTATTCAATTCTATGACCATCGAGATTGTGCCTGTTTTAGAAGACACTCATCACTTCTTTACATACAAATGTTCCTACAAATAATTCTCTGAGTTTCTTTACATTTAAGCTCTCAAATTTTAACCATAGAAGCACTAACTATGGAATTAGAAATCTACAAAAGGATTCCTAAAATGATCAAGCACAGAAGGAGGACTCAACAAATTATCGGGTGCAACTTTTTCATTACTCAGAAAACTTTACATCTGAATGATGAGAGATGTTCACTTCACTTCTAAAGTGTCTTATGGCTCGTAAAAATTCTAATTCATCATCTCTCACATATGTCCCAACTTTTCTACTTGTATATATAGGTGTTATGTACAAACTCATGACCATTTCAAAAGTATAAGCATGTTTAATGTGCATATATATACAAGCCTTTATTCTCTGATTATGCTCTAACTCCAATATTCATGTATTGATGTTTTCTTCATCTTTTGACTTCAAATCTTTTTCCAACACATGAATTGATGGTTGTCATGCACCAACAATATTAAGAATGGAAACTCCGTGAACCACACAACTCTCTCTGGATCGTGAAACATGGTCAGTGATCAAAAGTTCTGATGTTATTTTCAATGAGTCTAAGATGCATAAACAAACCATTAAGTAGTTTGATGTGAGAAGAGTGGTGTTTGAGGATACTAGTTCTCTAGTTATCATGCATAAAAATGTTTCACATAGGTATGTTCAAGCGAATGTCCAATCATATCAATCTACAAATATTCTATTTCAGCAACCATTGAGACATTGTACACATGTCTCACATATATTTCACATCTAGATTTTGTTATGCTAATAGATGTTGGTGAGCCTTCTTGATATAAAGAGGCTATGTAGACACAGGATCATATCAAGTGGGAGTGTGCCATGAAGAGTGAGTTGGATTCTATTCACAAGAACGGTACATGGGATTTAGTACCTTTGCCAAAGTGTAAATGGGTGTATGAACTAAAATTCCATCAAATAGTGCTTCTCCAAAGTATAAAGCACGAATTGTTGCAAAGTGTTTTAAGCAACAACATGGTGTTAATTTCCAAGAAATCTTCTCTCTAGTGGTCAAGGTGAAAAACTTGTGAATGTCTCTTGAATTCGTTGCAATGGAGGACTTAGAGCTAGTCCAATTGGATGTGAAAATTACTTTCTTTCATGGAGTTCTTTTGATGAGACCTATATGGAAAAACCATAGGGTTATGTAGTTCCTAGCAAAGAAAGTCTAGTTTGTAAGTTGAAGAAGAGCTCATATGGGCTTAAAGAGTCCCCTAGAAAATCATACCAAAAGTTTAATGCTTTTATGAAGTCTGAATGCTATTCAAGAAGCAATGAGGATCATTGTGCATACATAAAATGATGCTAAAATGGTAGCTTGATATGCTTGATAATCTATGTCAATGAGATGTTGATTGCTAGAAATTCTTCTTATGAATTATGAATTCTCAAAAAGAAGTTGAGTGCAACATTTGATATGAAGGATTTCGGGGATGCCAAACATATTCTTGGCATGTGCATTACTCATGATAGGAGTAAAAGATGCATATACTTCTCTCAAATTGAGTACATATCCAAGGTACTTCACAGGTTCCATATGGAGGGTGCAAAGGCATTGAGTATACCTTTACCCACATATGTAAAATTGATCTAGGATAAATGCCCCAAATCAGATGAGGAAAAATGACCAAAGTTCCTCATCTATCTATTATTTGTAGTCTCGTGTATGTTATGGAAGCTATAACACTAGACGTTGCATTTGCAATGGGAGTTGTGAGTAGATATATTTTGAATCTTGGAAAGAAGCATTGGGAAGCGATCAAGATGATTTTGAGATATGTGGGTGGCACTAAGGACAAGTGTCTATGCTTGGGTAGAGGGAATGACTCCATTATTGGTTACATGGATTTTGATTATGTTGGTTGTTTTGAAAATCATAAGTCTACATCAAGGTATAATTTTCATTTTGCTAGAGGTGCTATCTCTTGGAGATTAGTCTTCAAGAATATACAACTATTTCCTTACACAAGCAGAGTATGTTGCAAAAAGTGAGACATTTAAGGAAGCATTGTGGCTTTTCCATCTTGCCTGTGATTTCGTTCTACCTCAGCATGTATCTCATTTACTCAATGATAGTTAGAATGCCATTGTATTGGCTAAGAAATCAGTCTATCATGCAAAGACCAAGCCCATTGAGGTGAGGTATCACTTCATTAAAGACTCTTTTTCCACTAAGCGCATTATTCTTGAGAAATTTCATACTCAAGTGATTGTTTCAAATGTTTTTACTAAAGTTATACCAAAAGTTATCTTTTGACACTGTTGTTACTTAATGAGGGTTCCTTGATTCATGATCCTGCACAATTACTTGTATAGTATGTAACATGCTAGTCAAGTGGGAGGTATATTTCATATACTTACACTCAATTATTCTTTATCATTCTTTATTTTTCTCCCATAGTCACTTTGACCATATTACCCTTTCGTGGGACACTATTATCATTAATGTCCATGTGAAAGGCCAAATGGCCAGCAGTCACTTTTGTATATGTTCTTTAATAACACATATAGTGGCATGGTCAACCACAGACTACAAGTTTGACAGTATATGTACACCTAAAAAATCTATCTTTGTGCTCCATGTGTATTGTGTTTTTCTATGTATTCTATAGCCTCTCTATGGACCACAACATGCACTCCTTGGAGCTTGGCTTTTTCTACTCTGAGGGTATCATCATGGAGCTCTCAAGAACAACAATTCAACATGGTGCATTGACATCAAAATATTTCCGTTTCTAGGTACTTAAAGAAAAAGTGGGCTTCTCTATTTCTACTCAAATCTATGATTTTGAAGCATACATGTTGTCATGCACACTTATGGATGTCATTGAATATGTATTTCTGTTTCTTTTCTTCTATTCTTAGATAGGTATTTTTAAGGAAAGCACTTGATTACTACAAACACATACTTTTGTGAAACTTTTGCATGCAACATGGGGAGAGCCAAAGTTTTCTATATATGGTGGATCACACACTTTGCTGGGGATGATAATTTTTCTTTTTAAGGAGATTTGTGGCATCAAGCAGGAAGAGGATGAAAATCAGAGAATTACCTTTTGATTGAGAGTGAGAGTGTCATATTTAGTGTGTGTGAATGAGATTGTGATAGCTCGGGGTGGTGAGGAGGAGGTGGAGGCCTTTTCAAGAAACTATTTTCCAAATCTATTGCATCAATTGATTCAAATCTATAATACCAAAACTTCTCTTTATCTAAGTCATATCTTGTCTACTCTTCTATGTTGGATTTTTGTTTATCTTGTGCAAGTTCTATTTTTCTCTCTTCTTCTATTTTTGAGTGATTAGAAGCATGTGATTCAAGATAGCTTGTAATTGAGGAAACACTACACAGATGCATCGCATATGTTCGTGGGTGCACTCCTCTATCCAATTGATGAGAAAAAGTTAGACCATCCAATCTACTATGTAAGCCAAAATCATAACAACACCAAACAAAACTACACTATGATAGAAAAATAGTGTTTATCAATGATCTTTGCAATGAATAAATATAGACATTACCTAATGGATAAACCCTTTACATTGTGTGGATTATGAATCTTTTAATATATCAAGAATAAAATTGAATTAACATGCGATTAATGAGTTGGATGCTCCTTCTACAAGAATTCCACTTCACTATGGTGACTTAAGCCAAGGAAGGCCCATATATGGAAAGAGCATCTATCAAGAATAGTCAACAGATAGCCAATTTTAGGAGTATTTGATAAACCACCTGATGGCCACTTGTTTCATGTGGAAGATAAAACATCATGGTACGGAAACTTAGTGAATGTTTTGTGTAAGCGTAGATGTGTTCTTGAAGCCACTAAGAGAGAATTGCAAATATTACTATGCCTTGCAAAATTTCATAGCATTATGGACAGATAATTGTATCACTATTTCATTCGTTAGGGTACCTATAGAAGGTTTCATAAATAGGAAGAAGCAAAAATTGTGTTAATAGCCTTACATAATGAACTATGGATCAGAAATTTTGAAAAAAATCCTACTCGTAGGGTATTGGTGGCCGATGCTACTTAAGTATTTCCATGCTAACTATAAGAAATGTGATCAAAGGATGGGCAAAAATACACTAACACACAGTGTGCCCCTAACACCAATCTTGGATTTGAAGTCCTTCGAAAAGTGTGGAATTGACTTTGTGGGCTCGATCAATCCACCCCTGAGGCATATATCCAGTAAATATATCTTGGTCTATATAGATTATGTTACAAAGTGAGTAGAAGTAAAGGCCCTAGAAATCGATAGGACCATCACTTAGAAGTTCTTATATGAACAAATTATTACCAGGTTTGGGTGCCTATTGGAAATAGTGAGCGATGGTGGCACACACTTTTTCAACAAGCTCATCAAGGAAT
Source organism: Ceratopteris richardii (assembly GCA_020310875.1). Taxonomy (NCBI): domain Eukaryota; kingdom Viridiplantae; phylum Streptophyta; class Polypodiopsida; order Polypodiales; family Pteridaceae; genus Ceratopteris; species Ceratopteris richardii. The sequence goes on from CM035443.1 coordinate 61,524,245, forward strand.
TGATGAGTTTGTAAAAAATTAAGCATAAAGAAATAAATCCATACAATTCGAGGGAAAATAGCCAAGTTGAATTCACAGACAAAATACTAAAAAAAATTATCATGAAAAAAGTGGCCACTCATAGGAGAGACTCGGATGAAAAGCATTCCTTAAACTAAGAGTGACCATCGAAGAAGAGGAGTCCCTCAATGAAAGTACAACTAGCTAGTTAAATTGGAAGAGAAAAGGTCCTTGGCTCAACAAAGTCTGGAATCAATTAAAAGAAGAAGGAAGAACAAGAATGACAACAAAATGAGAACCTACATCATAAAGGAGGGTGATCACATGCTTGTATATGATACCAAACATTATAGGTTTCTAGGGAAACTCTAGATAATGTGGGTAGGTTTATTTAAAATGATAAAGGTACATTTGAATGAATCATTATAGATATAAGATATTGGCAAAGATATTGCTCCGCTAAAAGTAGGTTTGCTTTTGTTTCAAATCATACATAAACTAAGAACTTAGAGTAAAATTGAGCCGATGAGCACAAAATTGAGGTAAATCAATTAGGAAAGGAAATGTGTATATACAAATATATAATTTTCTTTCTCTTCTTGTATTTAAATATTAGAATGTGTTAAAAAAAATCCTTACAAATCAAATGTGCTGAAATGCAAGATTATTAGGAGCTGATTGATCGATGGTTGATCACATCTATCAGAGCACCTTGTTTGATATTGTGATATATTTTGCAAACTACGCACTAGAAACTATGGAGATAGTTGTCAAGCCTCTAGGATTGGAGTACATCATAGAAGATACCCACTAGTTAGTATGCTTCCTAAACTAGGATCTTGATATTGCTTTTTCATATACATAGTTCAAATCATATTTGCTTTGTTTCGTAGGATACATAGAGGATATATAGTTTTACTCTGACCCTAATCAAGAGGTACCTAGTAAGGAAAATGAATTTTGTTCAACTTGGCTAGTCAAATTCTGATATGTAGTGATGACGAGCCTCCGGAGGCTGAACCAGACTCACCCTAGGAATTTTGTGGAGAGATGAGTATAATAATAGACTAGGTAATACTTCTAGAATACATACATTGGGTGACCATCCGAGGATAGGTGAACAAGTGATTAAGGTTTAAAACAATTTGTATTTACTTTGGGAGGACTCGAAATAGTTTGTGGGTGGGCTTCCACTAGCATCCAACCCACAAGAGCACAAACACAAGATTCCTCTTTCTTATGTTAGAGCTAAAAGGTTGGGCATCTAGCGCCAAAGTGATCTTTAAAATACAAAGAGGTTTGAAACCTCAGAAAAATAGTCTATACAATTGGGTTTGTGAAGTGATTTTGTGAAACCGAGGGTTGATATGCTTGAGTAATACCCTTGAGTGATAAAAACTAATCTCTGATTGATCGAGTACAATAGTTCAAAATGATATGCCCAAGGTTGAATATGAATATCCCTAGAAACTTCAAAAATTTGAAGATCATTAACCTTAGACAAGTTTCTAGAATAAAGTGGATGTGATGCTAGATTTATCCACCTCATCTGTCATGCCCTCTAGCTTGCCATAATCCTCCTTTGCATTGTGGGATTTGGGGGGTCCCTTGAGCACTAGTCCCATTCACTTGTAATTTTTCTTCTTTAATTTAATTGAAGTCCGAGAGAATAGGCTAAGGTTGAACTTTCTTTTATTTAAAAAAAAAGTGGATGTGATATAATGTGAAGGAAATCTTATAATATAAATGCGAAATAAGAGTAGGCTTGCAAAGTTTTGGTTGTGTGACTAACAAGAGGTGCAAAAAAAACGCTCTTGCTAATGCGATCCAATAAAAACGAGCACATGACTGATGTTGAACGCAATGAATCATATCATTACTCAATAGAAAAGGGGATTGGAAATCACTTCAACCGACGTGAATTGAGATGTTTTGCTTCAACTGCAATATCTAACTCTTCAAAAGCTCTAAGAATCGTCATTGATGAGGTCATAATTTGTTTCCAAATTGATTTTTGATTTGGTGCACAGCATATATCATTGATGATGTAATTGCCAGTCCTCATCGCCAAACGCTCTAACGTGCATTGCTTAATCTTTGTCTCTCTCTCTCTCTCTCTCTCTATATATATATATATATATATATATATATATATATATATATATATATATATATATAATAGAGAAGGTGTAGGTCGAACTCTCGCTCTCTGACACTTCCTTCGATGGTCTCGAGATGTATATAAAGATGATGGCGTGGAAGATCTGCGAAAGAGCTAGATCAAATCCTCTCAGACATTACTTCTCTCTCTCTCTCTCTCTCTCTCTCTCTCTCTCTCTCTCTCTCTCCAAGAGTCAGACGCACTAAGTGCTCAGATTTTTTCTCTAGGGTGCGATTGGAGAATGGCGACGGACTAGTTGATGGCCTTCACTTAGAATTGCAACCGACATGGTGTTCCCATAGTGATATTGTAGCTGACACTATAGCTATTTCATCTCTTTTCTCTGTTCTTTCATTCCGCCCTCTACCTATGATATCTTCTTCTCTCATCTTCATCTTCATCTCCGGTTGTTCTCTCTCTCTCTCTCTCTCTCTCTCTCTCTCTCTCTCAGCAGATAAAGAGCGAAATTTTGGGCGATGAAGATTAGTCGACAATGGAGTCGCTATTTCTCTTTATCGTTCTCTTAGTTCCGTTCTCTAAAACTCTATGCACCATTATCTCTTTCCTCTACTATGCCTACCCACATCACTTGAAAAGGGTGCATTACTTGCCCACATCACCTACTACTCCCCTCCTAACATGACAGAATAAGTCAATCTAGGTATACTTATTGCTTGAAACTTTTGTTGATTTAGGTTCTTGTAAACTATGAAATTAACTCCCATGGGCGTCATGAAAGTGTCCACCAACACACAGAAGGACCTTGTCATGATGACTCCTTTCCCAACACACATCACAAATAGAAATCACACATCCCTACACATCTCAACCAAACACTACTTGGAAGGATAGAGACAAATAAATGCGATGCTATATATCACGTAATATATAGACTCAAGCATATTTCCTAAACTCTCAAGTTTGGCTATGCCTATCAAGTTAAGTTCATATGCTTTTTTCTAAAATAACCACACATACACACACACACAGAAGATGATTAAACATGAGAAAGCTTTGCTTTATGTGTCTTTCCTCCACATAACTTGCATGGGTTAAGTGAATAACAATTTGATTCTTTACGATTTGATCTTCAACAATGTTTTACAGTGTTTGAATTTATTTGCTTTAGCAATATTTGACATATTGCTTCCATTCTTTGCTTTTAGTATTTTCTCCTCGTTTTGAATTGTTGCTATTAACCTATTAGGATTTGGATTCATTTTCTTTTGGAGAATAGGAACATGGAATACTTTTGAGAGGTATTGAAACAACAATCTCCTTGCTATGGGGTGGTTCATCCCTACTTGTTGAGCTAAATATTTCTTAAACTTGTTAACATGCTCTATGACTAATGTTGAATTTGACATTTCTAGTTGAAAGAAAGAGATAAGTAAAGAAATAAGAGACTACTAACTCCTAGTTACAAATATCCTTTCTAATTTTATCCAAGCTTCTTGCACAATATTGGCACATGCAAGATGATGAATATATCGTTACTCAAACATGTACCTACAATGGACAAAGCTTTTCTCTCTTTATATATCATCCGCATTTGGTTCTTGTACAATATCCGATCTTAGAAATATAGGAGTTAAATCCCCTCCTACTTGTGTACTTCCTACTCCACCACTTGAAGATGATGATAAGGTAGCACCTTAAGCTACTTGGGCTTCTATCTTGAAATATTCGTGAGCAATTGCTATATACCAATCAATTCCACCTTGCTCCAACTACTTTAGTTCTACTTCAACTTCATCCCATATGTCAATATTTATGAGAAAGTAACAAAGAAGAGTTTTCCAAGTGTGAGAATTCCCACCATTGAAACATTCAATTGTTGCTATGTTGGATGCCATATCTCTCTATTAAATTAAGCAAATATGCTCAAGTTGTTCTCTTAGATGCATTGTCACAAACTAGCTTTGATACTGATTTTTGGACTTTTAGGCCCATAATTAATATTGAGAGGAATAGAAGACTTGAAAAGAGAGAACTAGAGATCAAATAAAGGTAAAAGAAACAAGATATGACAAAAGGAGGAGAAAATCCAACTATTCTACTAACCAAACACTCAAGCTTACAATCCAAAAGCTCTATTAGCTCAAAGCTATTGAATTTTTTCTTGAAAACTTGGTATTGAAAGTGGGAAATTGTGATCTATTTATATTGCATGTTCTAGGGGAACCAAATAAAGCAATACGCCTTGAAAATCTAATTTGAAGAAACTTGCACCTTCAAAAAAAGCATTTCCAAAAAATCTAAATTAATGAGAATGACTTTTTTTGAGGAGCACCAATTTTAGGGTTGCTTTTGGTTGATAAGCTGCATGAAAAGACATATGCAAAGAATTTGAAAAGCACAAAATTAGGGTTTGATTTTTGAGTGCCTAAATGAAGCCCGAATTTAGCAAGTTACATATCAATGCATAGCTCTTGTTTAGAACATAGATATGTGATAGAAGGTTTATATATATTTTGACCAATTTTGATTATTTCTACCCTTGTTTGACCATGGTTAATTTTTATCTAAACTTGAAAAAATAAAAATATAACATATGTAATCAAGTTTTGGAAGGTTGTATTTCCAACAATCTCTAAAATGGGGCACAAAAGTAAGGGTTGAAGTGCAGTTTTCATAAAAACAACATCATGAATAACTAGAATATTTCATTTAGTATGTGGATGACACAAATGATAGTTTTTGCTTTCAGAACTATACCCATCAAAAATACATTTATAAGCTTCATCATCTAGTCTTTTGTGTTATTGTTTAGGCACTAATGCATACTCTAGATAAACAAAGACATACATATGAGCAGCAAATGGCTTGTGACCATGTCAAGCCTCATATAAAGTGATGAATTGCAATGCTTTTGTGCAAGAACTATTAAGTACATATGCTGCACACATAATAGCCTCAAGCTAGAAGTTATATAAAAAGGATAAACTTTTGATCATACACTCCACCATTTCCATGTGATACATGTTCTTTTTTTCCAAATCTTTCTTTTTTTTTGAGATTTATACTAAACTATACACAGATGATTCATCCCACATTCATGTAGAAATGCATTAAATTTAAAGGACATGTACCCTCTCCCTCAATCATAACGGACGGTGCTCATTTACATGGTCATAAATATTTTACCATAATTAGGAATTGTTTAAAGCACATAAACACTTGGGAATTTTCTTTCAATGGATACATCTAGGTTTGCCTATAGAATTCATCAATAAAAGTGAAAAAGTAAAGGTAACTCCCAAGTGAAGGTGTTTGCATAGGACCACAAGTATCACTATGAACAAGCTGCAATTTATGAGTTGCTATAATTTAACCATCTTTTGGGAATGAGTAATGATGCACTTGTTAAAAGTCAAGCTTCAAGCTAGAAACCCATGGGAAAACAATCATGGACATGTAGAGCAATCAAATGAATCCAAAATTGAGAAGATTCCATCAAGAAAAGTCACTCAATTACTCCCCAAGTCATCTCAACTAAGTCCTCCAAGTTAGGAGGCTGATTTGTAAAGGTCGTTCCTAGATTTTAGGGGCACACTTCTCACTATAAAAGAGGCATGTATCCTAACTTTTTTTGGGCCACCTTCTTGGAAGTTTAGCTCATTAAAGTGAGAACTAAAATATAGAGTTTTAGTAAGCAAGTTCCTTGCTTAATCTAGCCCCTTGCTTGCTTGTTTGTTTTCTTTGAGTAGGCATATCTATTTGTTTGCACAGGCAATGTTGCAACTCTCTACACCTGAGTTGTTAGCATTGGTTGTCCCTCCATATGTATCCATTTGATGTAAATCTTGTCTTATCTCATAGCTATTGGAGTCTACGGTATGCTCACCAATTTTCTAGGGAAGTCTTTGAGTAGTCGGGGATAAACATACATTCTAGTGAAATTGGGTGATTGTTATCGCTCTCTGTGTGTAGAATTTGTTGGAACTATCTTGATCGGTGTTGTAAGGGTTGTTTCTCATTTGTTATTTATCCATTTTCTATGGATTGAGTGTCACTGGGTAGCTATGATAGTATTATAAAGTTAACAAAATTTTGAGATTCATTTTCTATATATTCTCTACGAAAAGCTTGTTGGAGTGAAGTGAGGTCTCTATTTGACTAGCAGTTGTGAGCATTCAACTAGCTCATCTTGTGGACATTTTTTATATTTGTCTAAGCATCCATTTTGAGTGAAAATTGTTTGGGTGGAAAGCTCTTTATGCCTACTATAGTTCCTAAAAAGCGCACTAGATTTCTCTTCATATGCTATGAGAAAGAGCAGTTTTGGTGTGCAGAGGTAAAAGAAGGATACCTATGGAGGTCATTCACACTTGTTGTTGGATAGGGGTTGCGATACTTCCCCCATCAGTGGTATAAGATAATTTTGGCATCTTGTAGACATTGAATACAAGCAAGAAGTCCTCTTGGAGCTGGTGGTTGAAGATTTGCATCAACAAAAGCTTGTTGGAGGTAGCTCACATCAAAAGGGAGCTATTCAACTCAAATTTTCAAGAGCAAAATGTGTCCATCTAAGGAAAGCTTTGGATTGAGGTAACTTTAGAGCCTCATTTGCATTCTATACACATTGGATCATTAGCCAAGGGTTAGGTCTAGTAACAAAGACTAGAAATGGGAGACTTCAACACTCAAATTGAAAAGTTAGACAAGGGGAACTATCAACCATGGAAATTTAGGGTCTCCAACTACCTTATGGGAAAGGGCCTTTTGGGGATTGATTAGTGGAAGTGAACCAAGACCTAGGTTGGATGAAAATCAAACCTATAAACAGTGAAGATTCTTTAGGGAATGGAATTAAAGAGACAAGAGGGTTATCTTTATCCTTTCCCAACACATTAGCAATAGCATGATCGACCATATCCAAGACATGGATTCAAGCATGAAGGTATGAGAGACACTTGACTCAAGAATGAGCTCAATAACCTTAGGAAGAGCTCACAAAGTAGCATAGATGACTACATACTTAAGTTAAAGGAATTTTCAAATGAATTGGGATCCATTGAAAGGCACATAGATGATGACAATCTTGGGGCTTATACTTTCAATGGTTTGAGGGATGATGAGAAGTGGAAACCCTTTACCACTTCTATATATGTAAGGGATAATCTTCCCGATTTTGAGCAATTGGTTTCTCTCATGTTCACAAAGAGATGAACATAGGTGGAAGCTCATCTAAAAGAAAGGATGCACAAACTTTTTATGAAGGTAATCAAAGCGGCAAAGGAAGATGAGGACAAGGCAAGGGCAAAGGAAGATTTGGATGAAGGCAATGCCACTCTAGCAATCAAGAAAATGAGCAAGGCACCTCATCACAAAGAGCTAGAGGAAGAACAAGAGGAAGAGGAGGACAACATCAACAAAAACAGGAATCAAGATGGAAAAGGATGTTACATATGTGGCAAGTTTGGCCACTATGCTAGAGATTGCTACCAAGGAGGAAACCAAAGGAGCTATAATCAAGGTTCTTCCTATAAAGGCCAAGGTAATTATGCCTCTAAAACTTCACAAAATGACAATCTCTTGATGATGCACATGAATGGGAGTTCAAACAAAGTAGATAACACTTGGTATATTGATAGTGGTTGTAGCAACTGTGAGAAGTGGAGAATGACATGTTTGTGACTCACCTTCCAGCCTATTTATAGCCCTTGCCTAGTCACCATCTAGAGTTCTCTCTAAGGCCCCTCTACTCATCTGGCCATCATGAGTAGGCACCTCATATGAACTCTCTGGCTTTGGCCTTGGCTATCCCCCAAGCAACCAAATTCTTGTTCCTCCAAGCATGTACATCTCTAGAATATAACACTCTCTCCCCCCTCTGAAGATCATTGTCCTCAATGATATAGAAGGAGCTATAAACTTGGGAATTAGAGTCTATGATTCCAAATAATAAGAGTAGAGTGTGCTAGGTGTGTGAAGTACTAGATGCTAAAAAAGAATACAACTAGTGTCTATGCTTCCTATCTAGCATTTCCGCCAATCAATAGTAGTCCTTGCCTTGGGCATACTATAGGAATCTCTCTGAGGCCCAATGCGTCTAGATGTGTGCAACATAAGTACTCAGAATATCCTTAGACTTCTGGACCACTAACTTATGACGGGTTGTCACTTGTAGAAAGCTTGACAACTTGCCCTTGTCTCCCTGGAATACCCATTGACAGCTTGTCATATGGTATAATTGTGCAAAATTGCTTACTCCACTAGAGTAATGAAAACTATTATGCTAATCCAAAACAATGTGACTATGTCCCAATCTCTATGGAAAAATTCTAAAGATAAATGGAAATCTTTTCCAAATAGTGTTTTATCTCTAAAATCAAGTAAATGTGCTTGATTTACTATCTCTATACTCGAGTAAATCTACTTGATTTACTTACTGTAATGAAAATGAAACTCAAGAAAGTCTTAGCATAATCCAAACTATGAATCCAAGATGACAAGCTATCAACGATCTAGACTATGGATCAAGATATCAATATGTCAATGATCCAAACTATGGACCAAGATCTCAATCAATCACATCCAAACTATGGATTCAAATCTCAATCTATCATATATAATCCCAACTATGGACCAAAATCTGTCCTATACATAGTAAATCCCAATTCACGTGTGGAACTAAGTCCATCATGCCAAGTGAAGATGTGCTAAAGAAAACATAGCAACTAGTGGAACTACCACCGCCTTCTCATTGATAACATGTGAGATGTTGCAAGTGGATGAAACTTTCCTTATCCATGATCACCATCTAATCATCACTATGATGAAATTATTCCTAACTAGGAGTGAGGTGTCTCAAGTAAACTACTGTAATAATCTGGCACTCCCAGATATAACGAGGACCATAATATGAGTCCACCAAATGTACTGAAAATGGTAAGTAGATGTCTGCAGACTCATAGCCCACTAGGCTAAGCATCTAGCTCACCTCATCCACACCATGTATGAACCATGGCCTATTCTCAGGCATATCACATAAAGCAGTACGTACTCTATGAATTTCTTCTCAATGGAATTGCCTATTCATAGTTCTTATGTGCAAACCTTGCCTTTCCGCTTCTAGGTTACCTACTTGCAGACTTGCCTTGTTTGCAATCACATAGAGAGTGACTGTCTCAACTCCCCCTCTGTTGTCTAATAATAAGATGATACCAGAAGATCATATAAATGAACTCCAAATCATATAAAAAATACAATCTCAGAGACTTCTCTCCCATACCATCTGTCCGACACCTAGGTAGAATACAAAGTTTGATGTCCCATACCACCAAACTTTATACCCCACATAGATGTGTGTATGAGATTAAAGTGGAACACTTCTCTCCAAAACAATAAGAATAACTCCATGAAAACTCACAACCATAAATAATGTAATGAAATCATGAAGTGTTCCTGAAGTCTTTCCTTCCCTCGATGGAAAGAACAGAGTCATTCCTATGACTCTATCACTCATAACTATCTCTAACATCAAATCATCTTGATTTGAGAAATGAGAAACTATATAATAAATCAACTTAACTAGAGTTGTGAAGGATACGGCTTGCATCAGATATCAAGACATGCGACTTCAATCAAATATTAACTCACAATAATTGGAGTTTATACAACTTGTATGAATCCAATTATATGAAATAAGAACAACTAGCAAAGTTCTCCTATTACATGCTCTCATGGCACTATATATATTTTTGAAAATTTTGATAATGTCTTCTCTATCCTATTGAGAATGGTCACCATAAACCAATGATCAACAAACAAGTATCTAGGGCATAGCTAGCCCATGGTGATCACACCATATCAAAAAAATATCATAAAAACCTATGGAAAAACTTTTCCTTTCAACAACGTCTCCTTCATAAACAATTTCCAATAGCAGCAGCTTAAAGCTTAATTTTAACTAGCTTTTATTTATACAAAATTTATGAATTTTTTCAGCCTTTTGTATGTTTTCTGAAGCTTCTAGTAGGCACAAAAAGCACTTGATTTGGATATTTTCTCAGAGTTTTATAACAATTTTACTAGAAGGGTTGACTAGTTGATGACCAACTCTAAAAATGTATAGGTTCATCTTCTTGAAGCCCTTAGATTGATCAAATAGACTCCAAATTATATAATTTTTGTGCCCAAATTTACGTAAACTTATCTGGTTTGGTCTCACAAAATTTCAATTTAAAATTCAATCAAATACTCATTCAAAAGTATAATTATATCTTTGAAACACCTCCGCTTAGGTGAGCCTAGAAACAATCCTCTTGCACATTTAAAATATCTTCTAATTATGACCATAAATTAAAAAATCCTTGAATTTTGGATATATTATAAGGTTTATACAGCAGTAGCTTCTCCAACAAAAATTTTGGAAATTGGAGTTTCCAATATGAATATACCATGTGCTATCACACACATGTACCACTCTTTGGAAAATCATCGCCAGAGATTGGTATGAGAAGAATAGATCATTTTACCTATCAACTGATGTACAATTTCTTCTAAATATCAATAGCATATAGATACCCCTATCTACATTTATTGGTATACGTTTCATAGCATTTGGACATTTGGATCTTTCACAATGACCAAAATACTAAGCCTCTATACCTGCAATATTTTAAACATTTGCAAAGGCTAAAGTTTACTCTTTTCTTTATATCTCCCAAATGGAAAACATTTCATCTTGAAATTTTGCACAAACCATTTGAAGCTATTTAGCTAATGTTAGAAACAAAAATCATTCAATTTGAGTAAATGAGCTAAGAGAACCAATTACCTCTATGTGATGTGGTCTCCGATCATTTCATAAATTTCAGAGACTGCACTTTGATGTGCAAAGATTATTTGACTTGTCCAATAATCTTCAAAAATAAGTTAAATTGGTATGCCCTAAGTGCATTTATCAAGAGCTCCTTTCGAATAAACACCATTCCAATTGGATCTACCAATTAAGAGAAATGCCCTTTGTAACAGGTCTATGCCACTTGTTTCAGGCCTCTACCTCTACTAGGAGCACTTTTAGTGTAGAGGTTATTTGAATTATCTAAAAGTCTCAAAAATACTTGAAAATTGGTCAACTTACAGGAAAGCATAGTAGCTACATGCCCTCCAAATTTCAATAAATGTGGGGATTCCCTCAAAGAGTAGCATCCAAATCTCTTTGAGGATGCTACCTCATTAATTATTTGCTTAATCATTTTTCAAATCTAAAAAATGACAAGACATGTTAACCCTTATGATTTGACATACTCATTCATTTTCTTGGATTGATTATGACATGGAGACATACCCATGCATATAATGATCATCTAGATCAATGCAAACCAAATTATCATCCAAATCGTCTCATGGAAAAGTCAACTCTTTACATAGGATCCACCTTTGAGTGAAAGTGAATATCTATCGACATCATTCTATTCATTGTGCTTTTTGAACATTCATTAATCTCATCATAGTCAATCATACACAAGCATTTAATACTTGTATAGATGATCATAACCATAGCACTCTTGTGCACACTCGAGATAAACGTCTATATCAAGTACATAGACTCGCATGAAAACAATTTATGTGCTCATGCGTTACCAGTCGAAAACACATTTTAGTTGTTCTTGATGTATATACCTTGTTCTTTACTCTCTAAGGGCACAATTAGACTATGAATGATACCTCTATCACGTACCTCATGCTCACCCTAACTCATCATGGTGATTCATAAAAGTGATCTTCTATAAATAGAAAATGCATCATGCATTTCAACTTTCTAGCAATCATATCATCTATGTATGCATGCATTCACTCATGCATCTTCTTCTCTACTTCAATCAATTTATATGATTCTAGCTATGCGAACATAAGACTTCCTCTCTCACACGACATAACATCACTCTAGTTCTCACATGGTATATAACACCATGTGGTTCTTCTTCTCTTTTTCTCTTTGTTCATCCATTTTCTTGCTCCTTCACATTCTTTTATCTCTTTCTCTCTACCTCTCTTTTTCTATCTATTTCTCTCTACCTCTCTTTTTCCTTTTTTTTTCATATCTTTCTCGATCTCTCTCTCTCTCTCTCCATCTCTTTCTTTTTTACTATCTCTCTTGGCTTCTCTCTTTCTATCTCTCTTTTTTCTTTTTTTCTCTTTTTTCTCTTTTTTCTTTTTTTTCTCTTTCTCTTTCTTTCTCTTTCTTTCTCTTTCTTCTTCTCTTTATTCTTCTCTTTCTTTTCTTCCTCTCTAATTCTCACTTCATTTATTTATATCTTAGATATGTGTAGATGCATAATCAAATGCATAAGTACATTCATAATTAGATTACATATGTGTGTCATTATGTGATCAAACACGAGTGTGTATGTGTGGGTGTAAACATATGCAATTCTATGTATGTATGCTTGAGTTTAAGAAATTTTCCTCTTTCTTTCTTTAAATTCAAAGTTCAATGTGCTGCAGAATTTTTAGAAGTAGTATCTCTTTAACCATCACATATCACCCCCCCCCCCCTTGTCACATAGCAAAATGTGCAGAATGGAACGTTCTACATGTTAACTTGGACAAATTTGTGAAAACAAAAAGAAACAAATAGAAAACAGGCTTCGAAAGTTTGGCAAAAACATACTTACCTCACACCAAAGTTCACCATGCATGTATGAAGCCATTGATGCATGGAAAAATTCTCTCAATGTCTGCACAACCCCTTAGGACACTCATTCCTCACCATATCCATGCCCATTCAGCCAAGGGAATGAAGAAAAATGCCTCAAAAAAGAGAATTACGAGATTTCCCAAAACCTCTCTCTATGCTCTAATACCAAATGTGAAAAATGGAGAATGGCATGCTTGGGAGTCACCTCCCAGCCTATTTATAGCCCTTGTCTAGTCACCATCTAGAGTTTTCTCTAAGGTCCCTTTACTCATCTATCCATCATGAGTAGGTACCTCGTATGAACTCTCTAGCTTTGGCCTTGGCTTTCCCCCAAGTAGGGAACTTCTCGTTCCTCCAAGCATGTACATCTCTAGAATATAACAACAACCATATGAGTTGCAATGCTTCTTGGTTTACTAATCCACATGCTCCCAAAGGCAAAGGACATGTAGAAACAGGTGATGATATAGCCTATGAGATCTCCCATGTTGGAGATGTAGCTTTGGATGACAAGGAGGAAGGAAGATGTCTCAAGGATGTCTTGCATGTACCTACCATCACAAAGAACTTGGTGTCCGTAGGGAAAATGGTTGAAAGAAGCTATCAAGTAAGGTTTAACAAAGGTGGATGCTTTGTGGAGAACCCTAAGCAAGGATACAAGGTCATAACATGAAGAAAGAAGCAAGGGAGACTCTTCACTTTATAGAAACAAGAAGATTTTGGGGTTGGACTTGTAGCACAAGAGGATACCTCACATCAACATAAAAGAAAATTGAAGGAAATGCAATTCAAGAGGCTGATTGAAGGTCTTCCCGAATTCCAAGGACAAGGTATGAAGCATTTATGTGATTGTTGTTAACTAGGGAAGCAAGCAAGACTTCCATTCAAGAAGAGTGGCCACATAAGCGAACATCCATTTGAGTTGATACATACACATGTGTGGCGGCTAACCAAAGAGCAATCCATTGGAGATAACAAATACTTTCTCACTCTTATAGATGCTTGCACAAGGATGGTATGGGTTTACTTTGGTAGTGTACACTAATGTTTTATCCCACGTTTAGACAAAAGTGCATTAAAATCAGAAGACATATATTCCCCCCTGGATCACAACGGAGGGTGCCCATTTTACATTCTAATAGATTTCCAGCCAAATCTAGAATCTGTTTGAAGCATGTAAACACTTTGGACTTATCTTTCAATGGATATACCTATGTATGACTGTAGAAATCATTGATGAAAGTCACAAAATAAATATAGTTCCCAAAAGAAGGTGTCTGCATAGGACCATAGATATCACCATGAATAAGCTACAATTTTTGGATAACTTGAACAGAACCATCTTTTGGGAAGGAGAAACATTGCATTTTTCTCAAAATACTATTTAGATACATTTTTACTATGTGTCTCAAGTTTGGGCAAAGAGGACACAATTTTAGATTTTTGCAGGTGTAGCAAACTAGCAAAATTCAGATGACCAAAGCATGCATGCCAAAGCTTTGCATTTGACATAGCCCAGGAATCTTGAACTCCATGATCACTCATAGATTTGGCACAGAATATGAGCTTATACAGCCCATAATGTAAAATTCCAGAAGCAATAATGATGTTTCCATTCGACACATCATGAATTCTACATCTACCATCAACAAATTTCATGACCAAGTCAAAGTTGGCTAATGCTAAAATTGATAACAAATTTTTCTTGATCCTTTGCACAAATAAATCATTTGACAATGTAAAAGCACTACCATCTGTAGCAATCAAAATGATCTTACCAACCCCCATAAAAAGATAAGTAGGTGTTGTTGGCACAAATGACAATATTCCCTATACAGGTAGGCTCAAGTGAAGTGAAAAAACTGCATTGCTAGGTATTATGTTTGGTAGCTCTACTATCAAAGTACCAAACATCTAAGCCTACTATAGACATACACTATTCATGCGAAGATGGTTCATAATTGCAAACAGTAGTAAATTCCTATTCTTCATTACACACAAGATTAGGAGACCCTATTATTGTTCTAGAGGCCTTTGTTATGACCATTCTAGCCTCTTTCTTCTTTTGCTCCTTTGCAATCACTTTTGGACAACTCTTTGTGACAAGATCATTTCCTTTATTGTATTTGCAAAACATATTTTTCTTTTCTATTTTCTTCTCATCTCTCTCATCCTTTTTTGATTGTGTGGAATAAGCACATTTCTGCTTACTAGTGGAAGAGCTCCATTTACCTTTGCCCTTCTGACTACCCAGGAAAACTTAATCTACGATATGTATAATGGAATTGTTTTGTCTAGAATGATCTTCCTACAATAGAACACACACTAACTCCTCAAATGGTAAGGCATTTGGATTGCCTTTCATCATCAATCTAAGAGTAGAAGCAAAACTCTGATTTGAATCTAGAAGACCATTCAGAATAGTCTGCATAAGTGAATTCTCAAGCAAGAATTCATAAGCAAAAGTGAACTGCTCCTTCAAATCTTTGATCTTTGTCAAAAAATCTTCCATTTAATTTCCTTCATTCATGTGCTCACTCTCGAACTATTTCTGGAGGTAAGCAACACGAGCATCATTCCTTACCTGGTATAAAGTGGTAAGTGTATCCAAAGCATTCTTTGTTGTTCTACAAGAGCACAAATTGATCATCTTCTCTCAATGTTCTTCTGCAACCTTTTCTTTTTCTATGTCTTACAACAAAACTCTACTTTATGTGTTTTCCCTCCACATAACTTGCATGGGTTAAGTGAATATCATTTTAGTCCTTGTGATTTGATCTTCAAGAGTGTTTGCATTTTTTAATTTCTTTGCTTTAGCAATAGATGACATATTAATTCCATTCTCTACTTTCTATCTTTTCCCCTCCTTTTGAATTGTGCTACTACCCTATCAGGATTTGGATTCATCTTGTTTTGGAGAACAGTAAGAATCATGCTATAGCAAGATGGAATAATTTTGAGAAGTATTGCAACAACAATCTCCACTGATATGGGGTGGTTCATCCCTATGAGTTGAGCTAAGTATTTCTTAAACTTGTTAATATGCTCTGCCCCTAATGTTGAATTGGACATTTCCAATTGAAGAAAGAGATAAGTTGACATTTCAATTTTTATGAAGATTAGTAAAAATAAAATCCAAAATATTTGAATGTTTCAAAATGTGGATTCAAGATAATCTAGTTATCTTAGATGTAAAACTTTGACATGCATGTTGTGGTCATCTAAATTTTGGTAGGTTGTTTCTCTAGCACAAATATGAAATGGTTTTTTATCCAAACTAGAGGCACCTTCTGAACATGTCTATGAAGGATGCAAATTATGCAGAATGGAATGTTCCTCCTTCCCAAAAGATGGTTGAGTTAGAGTAGCTCATAAGTTCCAACTTGTTCATAGGGATGCCTAAGGTCCTATGCAAAGACCTTCACTTGGGAATTACCTATACTTTGTGACTTTTATTAATGAATTTTATATGCAAGCCTAGATGTATCCATTGATATCAAAGTCCCAAGTGTTTATGTGCTATAGAAAATTCCTAATTATGGCAAAAAAAGTATAACCATGTAAAGTGAGCAGCCTCCATTATGATTGGAGGGTATGTGTCCTTTATATTTAATGCATTTCTAGCTGAAAGTGGGATGAATCGTTAGTGTATGTAGTGTAAAACCTCAAAGAAATGAAGTTCTGGAAATAAAGAACATGTATCTCATGGAAATGGTGAGGTGTATGATCAAAAGTTTGTCCTTTCTACATAGCTTCTAGCTTGAGGCTACCATGTGTGCAACATTTGTACTTAATTGGTGTTGCACCAAAGCACTGCAATTGATCACTCTAAATGAGGCTTGACATGGTCATAAGCTATTTGTTGCTCATATGTATGACTTTGCTTATCTAGAATATGCATTAGTGCTTAAAAAATAACACAAAAGACTTATTTTGCATAGTCTATGAGTTTACAGAGACATGGACGTAAAATTCCAAAAGAAATAATAACTTGAACACTAGAGAGATCTTGAAGTATACATTCGTCATCAAGAAATTTTGATAACCAAACTCACATTTGATAATGCTCAAACTGACAAAAAATTCTTCTTGATAAGAGGACTTGTTAGCACATGTGATAGTAGTCCTTGTAAGAGTAGGCTCAAATGAAGTGAAAAAATCTATCTTGTTAGGTTATATGTTTGATTGCACCACTATCAAAGTACCAAACATCTGTGTCTACTGCAAAGACACATTCCTCATGAGAAGATGTGTCATAGCTGCAAAAAATTGTAAATGCCCATTCTTTATTTTGAATACGATTAGGAGGCTAACTCTTGCTTTGGCTTTCTCTTTCCCACTCTCTTAAGTACTCTCTTTTGTTTTTCTCTGAATCTATCCCTTCCGGATTCATGATGACTAGATGGAGTGATGGACCTTCTACAATGGGAGTGATGGAGATTCTACAATAGATTCAGTTGTGGCGAATGATGAAGTTCACTATCGAGGAACACACAGAAACCAGCGAAAACTAGTGGGCTTTGACGACACAAAGTTAGTTGCTTCACATCTCCGTCGCCAAGCTAACTGTTTCAAGAAAGATCTACTAGGAGTAACTATGTGATCATTGGAGACTTGGAGCAGCTCAGATTCGAGTTTAGCTAACTCTTTGTGAGAGTCATCGGAGCAGTTTCCGGTGCCATGAAGTGAGTTTAGGATCGGAGTTTTGCTTGTTGCCATAGTCTTCTTGTCGCGATTGACAACAAACTTCGGAGCTCATGGGCGATAGAAAGCTGAGCTTGTGGGCGATAGACAATTGGGTGTGGTTGTCGCAATAGATAGCACTAGTGACAATCGATAGAGAGTCCTCAGGGATTGTGTGGGATACGCAGCCATGGCAATAGAAAAGCTTTTTGATTCGCAATAAACACTCGGTTTTTGCTGTCCTTCGAAGTCCATTTTGAAGGATCTAAGAGTTCCTTTGCCTAAGTTGCCCTATAGTTTTAAAATCAAAGGGAAAAAAAAGGAAAAAAAAGGGATCATAAGATTGTCTTTCACATGACTATGGTTTTTTCTTCATGGTCTCGTTGAGAAGGGAGGAGGTGTTTGTGAAGCAAGAAGATCTTAAGAGAACGTGCCTCATCGGCTAATGTTTTGGTCCAAATCCCCTTTTGGATTCCTTGCGATAGCAGTTTCATAAGGAGTGGTTCCTATGTAGATTGATTGTTAACAAGTGTCGATTCTTGCCAGCAAACCACATAATTTTGGTCTTTGAAAATTAAGAGTTGGCATTTCAAGCTATACAAATTGGCACTTGGTAGATGTGGCATACTATGTTATGCTTCTTTAAGTGGTTCCCTGATTTTGTTCCAAATAATTCAAATCCTCCTCATTATCCTCTCTTGGTTGAGCTCCCTAACTCGCCTTTCTTTCTTTAAGCATTCTTAAGAGAAATAGTATCACCCATTGGCCAGCCGCTGGCATCAAAAGAAGACTTGGGGGCTACATCTATGAAGGAGAAAATCACTTGTTCAACAGAAGATGACATCCTCATAATTTAAGTGGAAGCAAATATGAACAAGGATCCCCCTTCCATAGCTTTTATAGAAATTTGAGAAGGAGAGGCTTGGGAGCAAGAAATTATTTACAAGAACTTGTGAAACACGTTCTTTCATTGTGGTTTGCAAGGGCATAGAATAAAAGAGTGTCCCTCAAGGTAGGTTTCCCCTAAGGTCAAGGAGAATCAAGGGAAAAATAGTGCAAATAAGAATGAAGAAGCAGTTCAGGCTCACAGGCAAACTCATGATCTTTCACTGAAGGTGGGGTAGGGGAAGTTACGTAGATCATGGAGACAAACCTAGATGGTTTCATGGAAGTAAAATAAAGAAGAAGAAGGAGCCCCAAATGGAGTATGGAGAGAATCCCTTCAAGCCCAACTCTGCAAACAAACATCTTCTACAACTTGGAGATGAAGATCAACAAATTCGATTACCGAGGACAAAGGAATCAATACATCAAACACAATGATAGGAATACACAAGAGGAATCTAGGAGTAAAGAAGACAACCAAGAAAGTTACACCACGAGCAAAGATGATGGACTCACCACCAACAATGAAGATAACCAAGATAGTGAAAGCTCCATCATTGGATCCACATTTCTTGAAAAGATTCCAAACTCAGTTCTTGAAAAGATTTCAAAATTAGCTCAAAATAAGGAGACTTATAAAAGGAAGAAGCCTATGGAGATGCCTTGCAAGTGCCCCCTTAAGGGAAAGATTCTTTGTCATGACCCTTCTATCTTGGAGAAAAAAGATGAAGAGCAAAACAAAAAGAGAAGGGACAAGGCCCTCCTTGCAAAGATACTAACCTCCAATTAGGATTATCGTATCGTTCAATGTGTGAGGACTACCTCACCCTTCAAGCACGGCCATTATTGGCCTCTAGTTACATGACAATAACCTTAGCGCACAATTCATCTTCCTTCAAGAGATCAAAATCGATGGGGAGGACCTGCAAAAGAGATAAAAGCATATTTACTCATGGGATACCTAGATTTCCACCATGCACCCAAGAGGAAATGGTGGACCGCCTATTGGCATTAACAACAAGTGGATTGATAGACGCATGAGCACCCAAGAGGACCAAAATCATCGGTGGATTGGTTCTTCCCTCGGAAACCCTTTTCATTTCACCATTGTCTCCATGTATGCTTCCAACTTTGACTCAGAGAGGATTACCACCTAGCATTCTCTGTTGTCTCTTTCCCACAATGTCTTGGTTTGTGGGCATTTCAACATGGTTGAAGCTCCTTTTGATAGGTGGGGAAATAGAGGGAGGATTATTGATGGGCAAGAGAAAGATGTTTGGGACCATATCAAGCTCTGCTTGGACTTGGTTGAAGTTTAACCTCCAATCCGGTGTCAAACCTCCAATCCAGTGTCGATTTACAAAAAAGCCAGACTTGATACAGGCTATGTGACCCAAAATATTATCAATGAGTGGGCCATCTCTCTCTCTCTCTCTCGCGCTCTCTCTCTAAAAGTGGTGTGACCATACTATTTCATATCACTACCCTATTATTCTTACTTTTAGGCTGGTTGAAAAGCTTAAGAAAGCTCCATGGTTTCGTGCCAATACAATTACTTGCTCTCTCCCCTCTATCCAAAGGGAGATTGCTTCTCCTTGGAAATTGGCCTTCTCCTTTTGTTCATCACCTGCCAAATATTGGAGGATCTCAATTATGGAGACTTGTCATATTTTGGCCAAGACCGAGTAGATTATTCACAAGGTTCTTCAAGTTTGAAGGTAGAATCTCTATCGGTGACTGAGAGGTCTGGAGACAGAAGTGAACAAAGGCCATTCTCAATATATTCAAGTGTTCTTTAAAGAATGGTGGGTAAGTAAGGCAAAAAAACCTAGTAAAGAGATGCGTAGAGTCCTCAAGAAGAAGCAAGCAATGGATTCGAGCCCCTTAATGTTGGACATTGATGGGGTTGAATACAAGACGATTGACGAGAAGTGCTTGGTGATTGTCAATCACTTTTCCCAACTTTCTCCTTTCTCCCCACAGGCATGATTGCATGGCAACCATCTCTAGTTCCACCTAAGCAGCTAGCCATGGATTATTGTGTATTCTTGAGATAGAATACATATCTTTCTCTCAGAGTCAAACGCCTACAGTCTTATGCATATGCACATCCGTCTCGTCTTCTCCAAAGGGTAGGGGCCTATGATGATCGACATACCAGAGAGAGGACAAGGCGTCTAGCGCATAGACGTCGCTCGTCGGACATGGGAACGACGCACACAGGGGCCTGATCCAACCCCATGCCAGCTCTTCCCATCATCTGACTCCTTCCCGACACCTGAACCGAGGTGAAGCAAGGCAGCTGCCTGGTGATCCTTGAGACTCCACCCACTCTTTGAGAAGAGAATACAAGAACCTCGGCATCGCACAGAGATTTCCAAGTACTAGCATTTCAAGTTCTTTGAATTATTTGCATTGCTTCACACACCTTAAACAAAAAGACTAATTTTATTGCTTGAGTCCGTGCATTCACGTTCTACACTTGATTAGATCATATGCGCGTACACTTTTTTATCCGTGCATGGATTAGAAATCCATCATTTTCATAGCTTAGATCATAAAAAGAAGTAATTAAAATGAACAAATTGATTGAAGTACAATTTAGGAAATACAAAGAGCAATTTAGGAAAATGGAAATTAATGCGAGTAAATCTATAAAATCAAAGTTTGCTATTGTCATGACCTTAATCCAGACGATAAATGCAATATCTGACACTATTCAGTTAATAGGCATAAGTATAAAAGATATAAGAAATGAAATGGATTTTGAGATTTCAGAATTGAAAAAAAAGGTTGAGTTGTGAGCATGAGGTAAAAGTTCAAAGCATATCTACACATGAACAAGCATTAGGTTTTAGAAGAACCACACATAGAATGATACCTCAAAGATCAACTAGGGTTGAGAAGAGAGCTATATGATGTTTTTGGTGCGATCAATATGGACATATGTTTTGGGATTGCATAGTGTATGAGAGTGCATGCAGACATAGACTTGTAAGTGAGCATGAAGGAAAAATTTGTAAATATCAAGAGCAAATACCTTTGCATCTGAATGTGAAAAAAGGTGGGAGGAAGGAATATTTGGAGGAAAAATAAACTAAATTGAAGTAAATTCAAAAGATATGGAAACCAAAAAGACTTGAGAACAGTAGATCTCATGAACAAATAAGTATGCTATCTATTGAGAGTCAAGAGAAAACTATTGAAGAAACCAAAAGTAGACAGATAAAAATTGAAAAACAAAACACTGAGCATATATTAAGAGAACAAATGGAAGTAGATCATAAAAGAGACTTTGATAAAGAAATTCAAGAAAAAATAAACAAAGATCAGGATGTATATATATCATTTGATCCAAAACTTTTGATTAATGAGGATCTATTTGATCAAGAGAAAGTTGTAAAATTACAATCCCAATTAAACTTTGATAAACAAATTGAACAAGAAAAGAGCAAACAAGAAACTCAAGAAGATATAAAATCTAATAAAAAAGTTAACAAAGCAGAAAAAGAGTTGCTTGATGATATTATAATGCAAATTGAGGGGAATGTAAAGGCTACTTCAAAGTCTTCTAAGACTTTGAAAAAGAATAAGAGAGGTAGAAAAATAACTTTTCAAGATATATTTACAAATATTGAATGATGATTGAAGAAGAATCATAATGAAAGTGTATGAGAATGATCAAGAGTTAATGATTGATGATTGATAGTGATGATTGATGAAAGATTAATGATTAATGGTTTATGTTGATTGATGATGATGAATGATAATGATTGATGATTGATGAATGATTATGATTGACGAATGATTATGATTGATGAGTGATGATGATGACAAATGATGATGATTGATCATGGTTGATGATGATTGATGATAAATGAAAGATGATGAATGATGAGTGGTTGATGAAAATGAATGATGAATGATAGTGATGATAATGATCGATGTTATTCGATGATGATGATGATGATGATCAGAATTGCTAAAGATTGATGATGAAAATGACGATGATTGATGGTTTATGATGATTGACGGTTTATGATGATTGATGATGATCAAACATAATGATTGATGTTGAAAATGATGATGATTGATGGTTTATGATGATTGATTATTAATGATGATGAATGATGATGATTAATTGATGATGGTTGATGATAATGAAGGATAATGATGGATCATTGATTTATGATGACTGACAATGATGATTGATGATGACGAATGATAATGATTGATGATGGAAATGATAGTGAATGATAGTTTATGATGATTGATGATGATGAAAGATAATGATTCATGTTGAAAATGATTGATGATGATGGTTTATGATCATTGTTGATGATGATTATGATAGTGGAGGATACTGATGATACTGATGCTAATGCTGATAAAGAAAAATGAACTAAGAAAATTGAAGAAAAGCTAGATCAATCAACGATGGAAATGGAGAAAAATGATTAGGTGAAATGTTTGTGATTTAAAATCCATTTTTCTTTCTAAAAGAGCAGTTGCATTGCATTGTTCTATGTGATAAAGATATGTATGAATTTAAGAAAATCATGTAGAATGAAGATAGCAAATATATATTATGGTTTTCGTATGAAGCATGAATGACTCGAAATTATATGAATGAAGTCAGTTAATGGACTAGAGACGTTTGGAAGTGAAAGCTTGGGAATTTGATGGCATGCTTAACCTGAGTGCGTGTATATGCTGATTGATTTGAATGCTCAGTGAGTGGGATTCTTTGGATCCTACTATTTATTCCTTCCCAGATCTTACCTGCATACGAATCATTATTCATGAAAAACCTTCGTACTTATGCCAGCTATATATGTGTGTGCATGTTGTTAGTGCACTGCAATGGGCTAGTAGGCAGGTGGAGCCACCTTGGTCGGGTGATCACGGCCACAAGCTGATGCTAATTTTATCGTAGGCCTAACCTAATATTGTCATGTGCCTCCATGGGTCGGTAGGTGGGAGGAAGTCACTCTAGGAAGGTTGTCAGAGCCATGAGTTGACATCGATTTCATGTAGGGCTGACATTGTGTATGTCGTGCATTATGTCGGGTTGGTAAACAGGTGGGGTAAACTTGGCCGGGTGGAAAAGTCTATGAGTCGTGCCCGATTTTGACATAGGCTGATTTGTGAAAATAAAGATAAAAAGAAAAATGATGAGCTAAGATGAAGTGAAAAATAAAAGAAAAAAAGGAAAGAGAAAAAGAAAAATGAAAAGTAAAAGATCTGATGGAGAGTTGGATAGTAGGAGATAAATAGTGGGACTCGACGTATATTCTACAAACTGGGTTAGTAAGAACTTAGTATATGCTAGTACTCAAGATGAGTTGCAGGATCTGAACCAGTTGAACAAACAAAAGATCTAGAAAGCGAATGGTTTATTCATATGATTACTCATGTGATTGCAAAAGCAAAAACATAGTATGATGTTTGTGAACTTGCATCTGCTTAATTTTATGAAATGATTACAAATCTTTATAAAGCTGCATGGAGTGCATGAGATCATGCTTTGATTTTTGAAAAGAAAGACATTAAAAGGTAAAAAGTTTTTCAAAAGAACCCTGATATGCTTCTGTTGGATTTTGCAAGTTGGCCCATCGAGACGATGTGTAGGTTTAGTGGGGGCGAATGTCAAGATGAAATCCCTCAGGGAAGTATGCATGATTTCTTTTTTCAAAGTTCATTGATTTGTGGTTCTGGTATGATGTTTTGACCAAGAAAAGGTTACGATTTGTGCATGTTTTGTTTCATTTAGTTGAGTGTGAGATGTGAAACCATGGTAAATATGTACATTAGACCTATGTGTGTAGATAGCTAACTTTTGACCCATAAACCCCTACCCTTGAAAACCCCTGAAAACATGGGTTTACCCCATGAAAACCGAACCTAGACCCTTAGAAACCCTTGGAATTTAGGCCATAATGGTAAATAGAGCCTTGCATTGACATGCTTGACTTAATTGTGGGAAAAACCCTAATTTCCCTGATCAAAAACCCTAATTTGGGTCCTTAGAATTACCATTTACCCTAAGTCCAAACCTTTGAATTAATTAATGTACATACAGTGTGAAAACAAAACCTTAGTCTAGGAAAAATAAAAAGGAGAAAACTAAAAAACAAAAATAAGGGGTTTGATTTTCCTAAAATAGAAAATGATCATTCAAGAAGATTCTGGATATAGAAAGGTTGTGAGGAGGCTAGAAGAAGCTAGAAGAATGTCTTAGGGGAGGGAGGTACCTACAAATAGGGGTCCAAGCCTCATTTGTTTCTCCCCATGGACATTTCTGTGGTTCTTCTTTCTAGGTATGATCCTTGTCTATTCCCATTTATTCATTTTCTATCATGTTTTTTTTATGTTCTTGCTCATGGTCTCCATTACCCTACCAAGGAGAGAGAAATAGAAAGGGAGATGATTATGCATGATTAGTTACTTCGTGTAAGTTTTCTACATTAGGACTTCAGCCTCATCTTTAAGCAAGAGTATGAGAGCCCATCGATTGTGATTACCAAAGGGTTTAAGCATTAAAAAAAGTTTTAAGTCTCAAAAATGATGATGCTTGCCCTTCACAACATGCTCCATGGTGATCTATGATCTATAGAGAGAGAGAGAGAGAAGGGGAGGATGTCGGTAATTCTCATGCCATGGTCTATTTACCATGCGAAGGTTGATAATTTCAGAAACTATATGAAGTGATTGCAGACTATTTGTTGGTGCAACTCAAGCCATCACACTTGGCTTGAAACTTTAGAAACTTGGTTTTGAAACCTTGGAAGCTTAGTTCATTTGAAGAAAGGACCATGTAAACTTATGCTTATAAGTTCTTACTTCTTTACCCCTTGTAAAAGTCTAAATGACTTGGCATCTTATGTAATCACACCTACTTGATTAAGTCGTGGAAAAATTGATTGATTGTAGGAATATCTCAATCAACTTTTAGGTGAAAGATTCTAGGAGATTTTGAATTTTGAATTCAACTCAACTCTATAAAAGAGGCAAGAAAAGAGTCGCGGGTAGCTGTTCAATTCTAGCTCATTTTCCCGAGGCTTATACCCTTGATCATTGAGTGTGTGAGTGCTACTTCATAGCCTTCACCTCTGAGTACCATTGAGATATGTTTATCATGCCAATGGGAATGTACATTTACATGATCTAATACAAATACTTACATTCATCTACTCTGTAATTCTCTGTGTATACCACTCCAAGTCAGTCAACTTCAACAAGGCATATCTCAAGATCTACTCATTCAAATCAAGTGATTCAAAGCTTGTTGGAACCAGATCTAAGCATAATACATGCCTACAAAATTTGAAGGTCATTGGATCAGCCATCTCGGAGAAATCTTGCTCGAAGTAGTCTGTGGTATTTGTCTGCAGAGTTCCTAAAAAGTCGGGGGTACATATATTTTTGCTAAACTTATTTCTCAGAGTATGGTTTGTCATTTCTTCTCATTCCACTTGCAATTGGTAGCTTCTTAAGCTAATTTAAAATGTTCAGAAGGAATTTGATCAATTGTAAGTGTGCTGGTCATACTGAGTGAAAGACTGAGCAGGTGTCAATACCAAAATAGCAAGTTTTCTTGGATTTGTGAAGTGCAAAGTTATCTGTTTTGATTTGATCATTACACATATCATTTGCAAAGTACATATATGCTTTCTTGGTATCATTTGGAAGCTAATCAAGTGTACTAAGCATCAAAGAGGGCTGGTGTGAAGCAGGTTTAGCAACACCTACTCAATCTCTGAGTGCATCCTACCATCCTCTCCCAACAGTGGTATCAGAGCAAATAAGGTAACATGGGAGATGGTTTTCCTGCATTCATTGACAAATTGGACAGGAACAATTACCAAGCTTGGTCTCTAAGGATGAAGACCTATCTACAAGGAAGGAGCTTATTTGGATTCATCTCAGGAGATGAGGAATTGCCCTCATTCAAAGCAAGAGGACTACCCACCAAGGATGAACAAGAGAGGCTCAACACATGGTGTGCAAAAGATGCATTGGCAAGGTCTTATCTTCTTAACTCTATATCTGATTTCCTTTTACCTCACATAAGGAATTGCAAGACTTCCCAAGAGACTTGGGAAACCTTGTCAACATATTTCTCATCAAATACAAGGGCCAGAAAGAATCAACTATGGATTGAATTTACAACTCTTAGGAAGCAATCAAAGCAATCAGTTTCAGAATTTGTCACTAGGGTCAAAGACATTGCAGACCAGCTTGCAAGTATTGGAGAGGAGATTGAAGAGGAACAAATAGTAAGGTAGATAATCAATGGACTAAAGGCTGATGATAAATGGGAGAGCTTTACCACAGCAATGGACCTATACATGGACATACATGCTCCTGATCTAACAACTCTGATTGGTCAACTCTTCACACATGAAGCAAAGCTTACAAGGAATGGAGAGCAATCAAAAGGTAACAACCCCTCTGCTCTATACACCGATAAGAAGGTTAAAGATAAGGGTAAAATTAAGAAGGTTGATGAAGAAGGCTCTACCTCCCAAGCAAACTATGCAGGGAGAGGTAGATCTTCAAGAGGTAGAGGCAGAGGAGGTAAGCAAGGTAGGGGGAGACCCTACAACTCATCACCATGCAACATTTGTGGATTGTCTAACCATACCATAGATGAGTGCTACAGAAATTATAAGAATCAGAGAGGAAGAGGCTATCAAAGAGGTGGATACTCTCAAGGTAGAGGTAGATTCAACCAACACCAAGGCTACAATGGATACAACAATCAGTACAACCACAATAACAATGGTAACTACCAAGGTGGATTCAGAAATAGAAAGGACTACAACAACTACACAGAGGAGCAAGATGACTCCCTATTGATCATGAATATGACCTCCAAGGCAGGTACAAATGATGATCATTTATTTTATATTGATTCAGGGTGTTCTAACCATGTAGCTGGTAATGTGGCACTACTCTCTGATTTGGAAGAACCCAAAGGCAAACATCAAGTGCAGACAAGTGATGATACTAAGCATTCTGTTGTAAAGATTGGTAATGTAAAGACTAGTGATGGTAATCAGAACTTATTGAGCAGAGTACTTTATGTCCCAACTATTACCAAGAACCTAATGAGTGTAGGTCAGATTGTGGAAAAAGGTTTACAGGTCAGGTTCAATCAACATGGAGCATATGTGGAGGACCCAAGACATGGATTCAGAAGGATAGCCAAGGGAGAAAAATCAGGTAGATTATTTACTTTTGAGCTAGAAGACACCAAAAACATTGCTTTATACAATTACAAGGATCAAACACTTTCAGAATTAGAAATATGGCACAAGAGGTTAGGTCACATAGGTGAAAGAACCCTAAAGCAAATGTGCAAGGATCAATGTGTGCTTGGGATACCTAATGTATCCAAGCAACATATGATTTACAAGTGTGGTGCTTGTCAGTTTGGTAAGTCTCACAGGTTGCCCTACTCAAGGAAAGGTTTCATGCATGAAGACTACCTAGACTTAGTACACACAGATGTTTGGGGACCTAGCAAGGATCCCTCCATTTCAGGATCAAGGTACTATGTGTCCTTCATTGATGATTATAGCAGATGGACTGTGTTATACTTTATGAAGCATAAGGATGAAGTATTTAATTGTTTCAAAAGATATCTTGCACTAGTTGAAAATCAAACAGGTAGAAGCTTGAAAAGACTAAGGTCAGATGGAGGAGGTGAATACTTCTCCAATGAATTTGAAGACTTCTTGCAGGAAAGAGGCATCAAGAGGAAGATAACCACAAGGTACTCACCTGAACAAAATGGGGTAGCTGAAAGAAGAAACAGACTCATTGTTGAAACAGCTAGGTCTATGCTTAATGAAAAGAAGTTGCCAAATTATCTTTGGGTAGAGAGGGTATCTACTGCCACATATCTCATTAACAGGTTGCCATCAAAGTCACTTGATGGAATGACACCTTATGAAGCTTGGCATGGTAAGAGACCATCATTGGATCATTGCAAAATCTTTGGTTGTGTTGCATATGTGCATATTCCCTCACAGGTAAGGGGAAAGCTAGACCCTAAAGCTGAAAAATGTATCTTCATTGGTTATGACATGAACCAGAAAGGGTACAGATTCTACAACCCCTCAAACAAAGGTTTCAAGGTAAGCAGAGATGTGATTTTTGATGAGAATGACTCATGGTATGAGAATGAATGCAGGAAGGTTAGTCTACCTTATGACATGGAAGAAGAATTCCCAAAGCTCACCAAGGAAGAACCAATCGAGAAAGAAGACTCAAGCTCAGATGATGATGACACAATTAACCTTGAGGAATTCAAGGCATGGAAGTCCAAAGGGAAGATGAAAATGAAGAAGCTAGAGGATATACCAGAATCCTCAACTCAAGCTATGAGGAGATCTCAGGGAGAAAGTAAGAAGCCTATCAGATATGGGTATGACACTTCTCTTGTAACTAAGCATTCTGTATATCTTGCAAAGGATCTGTTGAATGAAGAACCAGGTTCATATGAGGAGGCAATCACCAAACTAGAATGGAAAGAAGCTATGGATGAAGAAATAGAGGCTCTCAAGGAGAGTGATACATGGGACTTGGTACCCAAGAAGGACTCTATGAAGGTGATAGGATCCAGATGGATCTACAAACTCAAGAGGAACTCTGATGGTACAATCAACAAGTATAAAGCTAGGTTGGTAGCCAAGGGTTTTGCACAAACCCAAGGCATTGATTATGAGGAGACATTTTCTCTTGTGGCTAAGATGCCAACAATCAGAATTTTGGTGAGTGTAGCTGCATCCAAGAATTGGAACATGTACCAATTAGATGTCAAGAATGCCTTCTTGAATGGATGGATATCTGAAGAAGTCTACATGTCACAACCACCTGGCTATGAAGATCTCAAGAAGGTAAATTATGTTTGTAAATTGAAGAAGGCTCTATATGGTTTGAAGCAGGCACCTAGAGCATGGAATTACAGGTTGACAACATATCTCCAAGACCAAGGATTTGTGATGAGTAAAGCAGACACTTCTCTATTCATAAAGAGGAGTAGTACAGAGGTAATCTACTTGTGTGTTTATGTTGATGATATCATCCTTACAGGCAATGATGTCAATGGGATTAGAAGCATCAAAGGACAGATGATGAAGGCGTTCAAGATCAATGATCTTGGATTATTAAAGTACTTCTTAGGTCTTGAATTGGTTTATACAAATTCAGGTATCTTTATCACTCAAAAGAAGTATGTTCAGGACATGTTGAAGAAATTTAAATTGCAGGATGCTAAAGTCTCAAGCACTCCAATGGAGGTCAACCTAAAGCTAAGTGCTCATGAAGGGGATGAAGTCCAAGACATTACAGGATATCAAAGTATGGTAGGTAGTTTGAATTATGCTACCTTAACCAGAATTGACATAGCATATGGTGTAAGTGTGCTAAGCCAATTCATGCACAAACCAAGGGTACCTGACTTAGAGGCAGCAAAGAAGATCTTGAAGTATCTAAAGGGAACTCAGAACCATGGTTTATACTTTCCTTATACATCAGATATTGACATTAAAGTATATTCAGATGCAGATTGGGCAGGATGCAAGGATGATAGGAGAAGTACATCAGGATACATATGTTTTGCAGGTGATAAACCTATTTCTTGGTCAGCCAAGAAACAACCTACAGTAGCTTTGTCATCTACTGAAGCAGAGTATAGAGGGCTAGCAAATGCCACTCAGGAAGCTATTTGGTTAAAGCTTTTGTATACAGAGTTAGGCCTATACACAAGGCCCCCAATTATCTTTGGAGACAACACAAGTTCTCTTCACCTTGCAGCTAATCCAATATATCATGCTAGGACAAAACACACAGAGGTTCATTACCACTATGTGAGAGAAAAGTTGCTAAGCAAAGACATTCAATTGACTTATGTGTCTACTAATATGCAATGTGTAGATTTACTTACAAAAGCTTTGGATGGAAACAAGTTATGCAGATTCAAATCCATGATTGGATTGCAGGATGTGGTTGAAGATTGAAGATGAAGACTTAAGCCAAAGTGTTTGGCTTGAGGGGGAGCTGTTGGTGCAACTCAAGCCATCACACTTGGCTTGAAACTTTAGAAACTTGGTTTTGAAACCTTGGAAGCTTAGTTCATTTGGAGAAAGGACCATGTGAACTTATGCTTATAAGTTCTTACTTCTTTACCCCTTGTAAAAGTCTAAATGACTTGGCATCTTATGTAATCACACCTACTTGATTAAGTCGTGGAAAAATTGATTGATTGTAGGAATATCTCAATCAACTTTTAGGTGAAGGATTCTAGGAGATTTTGAATTTTGAATTCAACTCAACTCTATAAAAGAGGCAAGAAAAGAGTCGCGGGTAGTTGTTCAATTCTAGCTCATTTTCTCGAGGCTTATACCCTTGATCATTGAGTGTGTGAGTGCTACTTCGTAGCCTACACCTCTGAGTACCATTGAGATATGTTTATCATGCCAATGGGAATGTACATTTACATGATCTAATACAAATACTTACATTCATCTACTCTGTAATTCTCTGTGTATACCACTCCAAGTCAGTCAACTTCAACAAGGCATATCTCAGGATCTACTCATCCAAATCAAGTGATTCAAAGCTTGTTGGAACGAGCTCCAAGATACTACATGCCTACAAAATTTGAAGGTCATTGGATCAGCCATCTCGGAGAAATCTTGCTCGAAGTAGTCTCTGGTATTTGTCTGCAGAGTTCCTAAAAAGTCGAGGGTACATATATTTTTGCTAAACTTATTTCTCAGAGTATGGTTTGTCATTTCTTCTCATTCCACTTGCAATTGGTAGCTTCTTAAGCTAATTTAATATGTCCAGAAGGAATTTGATCAATTGTAAGTGTGCTGGTCATACTGAGTGAAAGACTGAGCAGGTGTCAATACCAAAATAGCAAGTTTTCTTGGATTTGTGAAGTGCAAAGTTATCTGTTTTGATTTGATCATTACACATATCATTTGCAAAGTACATATATGCTTTCTTGGTATCATTTGGAAGCTAATCAAGTGTACTAAGCATTCCTGGAGTCAAAGAGGGCTGGTGTGAAGCAGGTTTAGCAGCAGCTACTCAATCTCTGAGTGCATCCTACCATCCTCTCCCAACACTATTGATGTAAAGAGAAAAGAAAACCTATTGCCGAGAAAACTTGAAGTGAAGCTTTGAGTGAAGACGAGATTTGAAGGAAGGAAATATCTATAAAGTCCAAAAGACGAATATCGTGTGTGTCTTCTCGCACTATAGTGGGAATTCTACGTTGTATTTGGCCGATCCGCATTGTAGCGACGGCATATTGTATCATCATTCCACATTGTAGTGGTTTGCTATATCAACAACCTGCACTATAGCGAGAATCATTGTATCATAGAGATTTTATTGGATGCCTTGAAATATATTTGCATTATATCATTGAGCTTTGTCTTCACATCGATCCAGTGACTTCCATGCTTTAGTGATGTATCTGAAATTTTTCGTTCCCGATGCCTATGATCTTATGTATATGCACATTCGTCTCGTCTCTTCCGAGGGGTAGGGGCCTATGATGGTCGCCATACGAGAGAGAGGGCGAGGCACCCTGCACGTAGACGTCACTCATCAGACGTGGGAACGGCACACAAAGGGGCCTGATCCAACCCCGCGCTAGCTCTTCCCATCACCTGACTCCTTCCTGACAACGGTTACCTGCTCTCTCCCTTCTATCCAAGAGGAGATTGCTTCTGCTTTGAATTTGACCTTCTCCTCCTATTTGTCACATCCCAAATGTTGGAGGATCTCAATTATGGAGACTTGTCATATTTTGGCCACGACCGAGTAGTTTATTCGCAAGATTCGTCAAGTTTGGAGGGAGAATCTCTATCGGTGACTGAGACATCAAGAGACAGAAGTGAACAAAGGCTATTCTCAATATGAGATGGTGCTCATGAAAATCAAAGGTATGTTGAGATAAAACGAAGAAATTCAAAGGAATAATATTCAAGTGTTCTTTAAAGAATGGTGGGCAGGTAAGGTAAACAAAAACCTAGTAAAGAGATGTGTAGAGTCCTCAAGAAGAAGCAAGCAATGGATTTGATCCCCTTAATGTTGGACATCAATAGGGTTGAATGCAAGACGATTGAAGAGAATTTCTCGGTGATTATCAATCACTTTTCCCAAATTTCGGGAGTCTCTACCCCCTCTTTCTCCCCACAGGCGTGATTGCATGGCAATCATCTCTAGTTCCGCCTATGCATTTGGCCATGGATTCTTGTGGATTCTTGAAATAGAATACATATCTTTCTCTCAGAGTCAAACGTTTTCAGAGCCCACAAAAGCAAAAAAGGATAGACTATGCGTTTTAAAGCAGATATGAGAGGATATTCTAAATATACATTTCACATAACTCAGACAATATAAAAGGCCATGCATTACTGAAAAGCAAATACATATCTTTCGCCCTGAATCAAATGTATGTAGAATGGAAAACTAAGAAGGAAGTATCTCCTCCTTCAAACCCTGGAAGCTCTTTGTTTTTGAGAACAAGCTGTTTGTCAATTAGCCTATGCTAACCTTCATTTTATCTCACATTAACTCTCTTGTAACTTTCGCATCATCAATCTAAAGCAGTGTTCTTCAAAGAAGAAATAAAGAAAAGATAAGAAACATAAAATAGAAGGGAAGTAAATGTTCAGCATACATTCTGAACGTACGTTAAACATAGCTACGTTTACATCAATTGCGCTGTTTATCGCATCAATGTAGTACTAAGACAATAATCCCAAGCAAAACTAACGATAATCTTGTTATTATGATTTTTTCTTTAAACGAAGCCTCTGGAGATATGATCTCTGCAATCAATATTTTATAAATATTCTTGAAACTCGTTTTACGGTTTTTCGTGAAATATAAGAACCGTTTATGATCTGTGTAATCAATATTTTATAAATATTTTTGAAACCCATTTTACGGTTGTTCGTGAGAAATGATGAAGCTAATGCACGAAGTTTTGATATGTCTTGCTAATCGTATGTAGCACATACATTATTTTGGTAGAAGATCATTGCACTATTTTCAATTTAGGTTTTAGATTCAAGATTGATATCTTCCCAATTAAAACTATGAGACTGACTTGCATTTGCATATATCAAGAAGAAGATATTTATAGAACGATTTAGATATCACTTCACTAAAACACCTCTTGAAGAGGAAAAGAGACATAACATACTTAATTTATAAGATAACCAACACAACTCTTATTAATGCAAGGTTTGATAAAACAGTGTGTCTCATTGCAAATGACAACTGAGGTATCAATGATCACATCCAAGTAATATAAAAGCTATTTGGGTGATAGAGTCGGTGAGAGATTCACATTGCCAAACCCTTCATAAACTCCATTTTTATCAAGGAATCAAATGGTAGAGTCTTCATGAACAAAATATCTTATACAAAAACATCCCAAATGCGTTTTTGGACTACTATAACCATGGAAATTTTATTAAAGACTATACCTTA
This sequence comes from Ceratopteris richardii, assembly GCA_020310875.1. Taxonomy (NCBI): domain Eukaryota; kingdom Viridiplantae; phylum Streptophyta; class Polypodiopsida; order Polypodiales; family Pteridaceae; genus Ceratopteris; species Ceratopteris richardii. The sequence continues at coordinate 61,558,153 of CM035443.1, forward strand.
TTAGATCAAAATGAGGAAGATACTTCTAAAGCTGGAAAAGTTAGTAAAATTGTGCTGCAGAACTCGACCAATGCACCCTCATCTTCAAGGATAAAAAAAAGTTGCCCCAAAAATCACGAAGAAAAGGTTTCTAAGTGATCTAACTCATTTGACGTTTTACTTGAGAATGTTTCCAATCCTATTGAATAATTATGTGGAAATGCTAATGACTACTATGCAAAGGAAAAATAAGGAGAATAAGCACCTTCAAATTATGATTCAAAGGAGGACCATTAAGTCTTAAGCTAAGCTGGTCTGGATGGTACTCATAATGAGAATAAGGATGAAGGATCTACATATGCTGTGGGAAAAAGAAAGACTTTCACAAAACCTATTTCTAGTAACATCTCCTATAGCTCTATTGCAATTCTTGATTATGTTGCCCCTTCAAATTAAAATATTTCTTTTGTTTAGGAACTTAACAATCATAATCACAATAAAATAAATGAAATATTTACGCGTGTCGAAGTTAATGAAGATGTTCCTATGATTCAGTACGAGCAAAATAGTGCTCACACCTAGAGAAAAGAGAGTATGAGCATATTTAGGTCTCTGATATTTAGGACTATGATCATATTTAGGTTACAAGCAAAATGAATTTCCTTCATATCTACCTTTCAATCTGCATTTTTTAATTCCCTATTAGCTGCATTTTTTGTTATGCGTTTTACCATTTCTTTAAATCAACACTTTAAATCTTTTTTCTCTTAGAATTAGAAGCCTTAATGACCAAATCTATGCTTATGTGGTTGCTTGACATGATTTTCTTGCAAAGGTTTAAAAATAGTTGTTCCAAGCTTATGAGCAAACTCATAATTATTTCCTTTTCATATGGGTCGTTTTGCACTAACAACTCTAGAAATGGGGGCTCTATTATAGGATTGGTCTCTTCTTCAACTCACCTCATCAAGGAGCTCACTATAAGTCCCACTTAATAGTGGGAGGCGTTGTCTTTGAAAGACCCCATGCTTTACACGGTTCTTAATGTTTATGCGTCCAACTATAATCTTGTTAGAACTGAATGCTAGGAGGAGTTGATTTTCCTTGAGGCATCCTTGATTATCCATGGGAATTTTTATACGATTAGGTTGATTATAGGCAGGCATGAAATTTAATGGTTTGTTACAGGAAGTAAGGAAAAGGCTATTAGTACAACCTTATCACTTGCTATTTTTAGATGAACATAGATAGTCTCCAAAACCGTTGGAATGCAATTGTTATCTTAACGCTCCCATCCTCCTAGCTAACCATGAACCTTTAGAGATTCAACTCAACAGATACAGATCCAACATTAGAGCTAGGTGGCCTCATCTGGATGCCTCTTCTTAAAATGCCTAGTGTTGTTGACAAAAATAAGAGCATCATCTCTTCCAATTTTTCTAGTAGTGTCAATTCCTTCATTTCTATCGAAGGATCAATGAAATACATTCAAAAAATTTTTACTCTCTTCAAGAAGGTTGTTAAAGGTGTTAGGGTTATAAAAGGGATGAGGATTGTTAGACAAATATAGAACATTTGTTCCATTAAAGAGTTCGACTCTAAGAGTAATAAGAGGGTCTTTGATCTTCAAGAGAGATTTAGATATGAGGAATATCTAGATTCTCATGGTGCTTTTCTTCTTCAAGAGACTTTTGGATAGGAAAGCTTGATAGACCTACCAATTATATGTTTTTAATGATAAGAAGGAAGAAAATGAAAGACTTCATACCTATGTTGAAGAAGATGCGTGGTGGAGTCCCTATAAATATTAAGGAGAATTCACAAGAGGCTTTTGGCTTCTCTACCAATGGTTTTTATAGCAATCCAAAGGGAGGGGGGGGGGTATCTAGAGTGCTAGAGCTACTATTTCTCTTAAATGGAAAACGTTGGTTTCTAAAATATTGGGTACTATCTTGGATCTGGCCCTCACTTTTGATGAGGTGAAAGAAACCATTAGTAAGCTATGTAAATCTCCTCATCTTGATGGGATTCCTGATTAATTGTTCTTAAAGTTTAAGTATTTTTTTTACTCCTTATACTCTATTGATCTATAAAGAAGGCATAAGAAAGGTACTGTTTTCTATTGATATCAGCATTGGAGTGAATAAACATTTTCACAAGAAAGGACCCAAAGATGATTTCAACAATTGGAGATCTATCACTTGTTTGACCTCCATATATAAGATTTTTGCATTCACTTTGGCTAGAAGAATTAGCCCTAACATGGACCAAATTATCCTCCCTGAGCAAAAGGGTTTTATTAAAGGTAGATACTTTTTGGATGCTATAGTGTATCATTCGGAGAGTATAGATTGTGCTAAGTAAATCACAATTTTTGTCTTCAAAGTCGACTTTTGAAAAAGGTTATGATAGGATTGAGTGGTATTTCATCCTTTAACCTCTCAATGACATAGGTGTTGGAAAAAGGTTACATTATGTTCGTTACCATCTTGTTTGGTAATGCATCTTCTAGGGTCTCCATCAATGGATCTATTTCCATGACTTTGAGACTCCTCAAATCTATAAGACAAAGATGCCCACTAGATCTTTAGCTTTTTGCAATCGTTACTGATGCCCTTGTTTGGTTGGTTAAGGAAGCCATGTATAACGATCTCATCAAATAGATTACTATACCTAATTCCCCCTCCACCCTTGGTTTGGAGATGTTTTTTGATGTCACTAGCATGCTTCCTAAGGCTTATAAGACATTTTCTAGCACCTTGATGGATTTTTTGAATACCTTATATTTCGCTTGTGGTTCTCAATTGAATCACAATAAGACTTCCTTCGAGGCTTCTTATAATCTTATTTCCCTTTGTCCTACTGGCAATAATTATTAAATAACTAAGGAAGGGGAGGTCTTGAGTATTGATTGGTATTCACATGGGCTTTAATATTTCTTTCAATCAGAGGTGTGATTGGATCATGATAAATTCTAGGATAAGGCCTTTACATCGTATGCTTTACATCATCAAGGAGCTCAGTATAATCCCCACTCATCAATGGCTGGTCTTGTCTTTGCGATACCCCATCTTTTACATGGTTTTTCATCTTTATGTCTCCGACTATAATTTTTTTAAAGGGGGGTGCTAATTTTCCTTCCAGGATGTGCGCTTATCCCTAGGAATCTTAATATGATTATATTGATTATAGGCAGGCATGATATTTAAGGGTTTGTTATAGCAATTAGGGAAAAGGCTATTGGTACAACATTATACTTTCTTTTTTATATCAAGCAAAGCTCTAGACACTCTTAGAATAATAGAAAAAAAACTTAATGCCTTCTTAGCTCCTAGGCTTGATAAATGATAGATGAACATAGATAGTCTCTGAAACCTTAAATATGCAATTGTGATCTTAATGGCCCCATCCTCCTAGCTAACTATAAACCTTTGGAAATCCAACTCAACAGATATTGTCCCAACTTTAGGGCTTAGTTGGGCTCATCTGGATGTCTCTCTTCTTAAAACGCCTGTTGTTGTGGAAAAAATAAGAGCATGATCTCTTCGCATTTCTCTAGTAGGGTCAATTGCTTCATGTCTCTAGAAAGATCAATGAAAGACATTCAAAAACCTTTTACCCACTTCAAGAAGGTTGCTAACAGTGTCACGACTATAAAAGGGTTGATGATTTTTAGAGAAAGACAACATTAGTTCCATTAAACATTTGAATTCTAGGAGTGATGAGAGGGTATTTGATCTTAAAGAGAGTTTGATATATGAGGAATATCTTGATGCTCCTGGTGGTCTCTCTTCTTCAAGAGACTTTTGGTAGGAAATCTTGATAGACCTAACAATAATATGTTTTAATTGATGAGAGGGAAGAAAAAGAAGAACTTCATAACTATGTTTAAGAATATGACTGGGGCATTCCCTATCACTATTGAGGCGAATTCACAAGAGGTTTTCAACTTCTTTACCAATGTTTTATATAGAATTCCAAAGGGGAAGGGGGATATCTAGAGTGCTAGAGCTCGTATTGCTCTTAAAAGGAAAACATTAGTTCCAAAAAGCTTGGGTACTATCTTGGATCTTCCCCTCACTATTGATGAGGTCAAAGAAGGGATTAGTAACTTGAAAGCTGTGTAAATCTCCTTGTCTTGATCGGATTCCTAATTAGTTCTTCTTGAAACTTAAATATTTTTTGAATCCTTAAACTCTTTTGATCTGTAAGGATTCCACTGGAGAAGGTATTTTTTTTTATTGATATCAACATGGGAGTGAATAAACTTTCTCACAAGAAATGGTGCAAAGATGATCTCACTAATTGGAGATGTATCGCTTGTTTGACCTCCCTGTATAATATTTTCGCATACACTTTGGCTAGAAGACTTATCCCTATCATGGACCAAATTATCCTCCCTGAGTAAAAGGGGTTTACTAAGGTAAATACGTTCTGGATGCCATATTGTCTCTTTCAAAGAGTATAAACTATGCTAATTAAATCAAAATTTGTTTCTTCAAAGTTTCCTTTAAGAAATTTTATGATATTACTGAGTGGTATGTCACCCTTCAACCTCTCAATGACATAGGTGTTAGAAATGGGTTACATCAATTTTGTTAGCATCTTTTTCGGTAATGCCTATTCTAGGGTCTCCACCAATGGATCTATTTCCACGCCTTTTAGAATCCTTATCTACACGATAAAGATATTTCCTAGCTCTTTTGCTTTTTTCCATTTTTAATGATGCCCTTGGTTGGTTGGTTAAGGATGCCATGTATAATGATCTCATTAAAACGATTGCTATAGCTAATGCCCTCTTCCCCCTTTGTTTGGAAATGTTTGTTGATGTCACTAGCATGCTTCCTAATGCTGATGAGACATCCTCTAGTACCTTGATGGACTATTTGAATACCTTATATTTGGCTTTTGGTTCTTCATTGAATCATAATAAGGCTTCCTTCAAGCTTCTTATAATGTTATCTCTCATTTTCCTTTTGGAAATATTTATGAAATAAATAATGAATGGGAGGTCATGATTATTTCTTGGTATTAACATGGGCTTTAATATTTCTTTCAATCAAATGTGGGATTGGATTATGATAGATTTTGGGATAAGGCCTTTAAGTGGTATGCTTCTCAAAGCGTTCTTTCTCTTAGAGTTTATATCTTTAATGATTATGTTTTTCCTTGCATGTTTTACTTTCTTAGGGAAAACTAAGCTCGAACCTCTAGGAGTCATTGGATAGGGGGAGAACATGAGAGTGAGAAGATGAAGACCCTTCCACCTTGGAAAGCCCACAAACCTTATAGCATTTTGGCCCAAGAGGCTTTTTTATTGCTCCTCGCTTTATTTAACCATTTGGCTGCCAACTTATTGGCCATTACATCAATATTTAAAATGCCCAAACCATTTTGATCTTTTCGACATATGCAAGTAGCCCATTTAATTCAGGGCATCCACAAGATGCTAAGTAAAGTGATTGACAATCGACATACTATTTTCTTCATCCATCTTGCACTCAACCCCATCAGCATCCATCATGAAAGGGATCATTTCCTTGGATTGCTTGTTCATCAGAAGCCATGCATCTTTTTAGTAGGTTGGTCCACCTTTCATGCTCACCAATCTTTAAAATATATCTACAGATTCCTCGTTAGAATTTCTTCTTCATATCTCAACATGCATCTAAGTTTCCTGAGTCCTTTTTTTAATTGAGAATGGCCTTCCTTGACTACTTTTCCCAAAGACTTTGATAAGGATTTTCCCTTCTAACTTGAATGTTATGAAGATTCCTTTGAGTCCTCGCCAAGATGTGTTGTGTCTTCATGACTTCCATCCTCCAACACATAGCTAGCAAGGAGTGGATGGCAAAGGCCCAGCTCTAGACAATGGCAATCTCTTGCTTGATTGAGGGGAATGATAGGTTTGTCAGATTATCATGGAACCAAGGGCCTCCCTTGAGCTTGATTACTAGCTTGAAGATAAGCAGACTTGAGTAGTGATTAGAGACAATTACAAGGTACACACATTGGGAGAGGAAGGGTTCCCCACTTATTAATGGTGTCATGCTAAATATATCTCCTATCAAGGCAAGCTTTTCTCAACTCAACTCAAGAGTGGAGGTTTGACCGAGAGAAACCAACCTCCCCTTTATCTCAACCACATCGAGGTGGAGCTAGACTTGGTTCCAATCACCCTTCTCATGACCATCAATTACCCACACTCCGTTCCTCCATATATAGAAAAGAACGTCCACCATATTAAAGTCCCCACAAAGAATGATGTTGAGGGGTTGAGAGTCCAACAACTCCCAAGTGGAAAGTCTTTTCGAATCCATATTGGGAGCATACATGGAGACTATCGTGAATTGTAGAGCCAAAGGAATCACCAATCCATCGATGGGTTTCATTGGATAGAATCCACAAATCTAGCATACTAGCCATTATTAATTATGGTAACCAAGCAACCATTTCCCCTAGAGTACATGGTGGAGAGTCAAACATGGGATGAGGAGATACATTTCACTCTCTTTTGAACGTCCACATCATTAATTCTGATCTCTTCAAGACAAATGAAGTCTAGTTTTAAGCTTTTATTGCAGATCAACTTGTTAATAAAGATGTCTTGAGGCATAAGAGAAACCTCTAAAGTTGAAAGAAAGGATGATCATTATCGGAGGTTGAGTTCTTTGTGGGGGGACCTTGTACGTCTTTTTTTTTTTATTCTCATCATCATCTTTGCTCAAGCTGAAGGGGTCCGAACATAGGATTTTACCCTTAAGGAGGCTCTTTCACACTCTCATTTAGTTCTTTTCCTTTGTGAGAAGTCTTCTTTTTAAATGAGTTCAGTATCCTTTCTAGAATTATGGATCCAATGATGGAGCTTTCGTTGACGTGGTTATCATCATTGTTGGTTGTCAATCCATCCTCTTTGTTGTTGGTGTATCCACCTTGATTGTCTCCCTTGCAGGTGGAATCCCCTTTAGTTTTCATATCATCACGATATTTAGAGAGATTCATTGCCCTTGTGTAATCCATGTCATCGTCCTCCTTCTCTGAGTTACAAAAAATGTTTGTTTTTGGAGCCCTACAAGAGAGACTCTTCTCAATATTATCATTACAAATTCCTCCTTCTTTATCTCATTTCCATGAATCATTATAGGTTTGTCTCCATTACTTGTGTTTCCTTCTCTTTCTTAGCATCTAGACAATGATCATGTGACATGCTTTCGACCATTGAAACTTCGTTATGCCTCATTAAATTATGCTTTTGGGGATTTTTCTTAATCTTAATGGGTTTCTATCTCCAAGGACAATCTTTTATTCTATTGCCATGCAAATCATAGTGAAAGCCAATTTTTGGAACTTTCTTGTATATAAACACTTGCTCAATGGCTTTCTCTTCTCTAATGTCTATGGAAATTTTGGAGGGGATATCTTTGTTTAGATCTAATTCAACACAAATTTTCAAGTGACATCTTGCTTTGAGCAAGTATTTTGCACCTTCATGTATGAAACCCCTGAAATCCTCTCTCAAGGAAAGAGGTCAACCAATGGGCAATGTTGGAGAAACAATCAGTAATTGAACATATATTTGAAGGTCAAAGATTTAGAAGAAAACCATATGCCTATTTGAAGGGACAAATTCACAAGTGTATTATATTTTGTAAAGTTAGTTCACTTTAGTTCTAGAAGTTTTTTTAAAAGTCACGAGATTGAGAAAAAGTATATAAGTTAGTTTCTATCAACTGAGATGATGTGAGAGAGAGAATGTTAGTAGGAAGTTCATTTTATATGACTAGGTATAATTGGGCTTCTCTGAGTGAGAAAGCACCTGTAAGCTTCTACGTTTTTCATAGCTATGAAAAGAACTAACTAAAGTTTTGTGTATGAGATTCTCTCCATCATCTCCATGCTTTCCTACTGTGTGATGAATTCAAAGGTTCAAGTTTTCCAAGAAACTTGAGGCCTGGCATCAAGTTTGTGTTGATAAGTCCTTGTTTTATTCTCTAAGTTCTAACTACTCTTAAATCTTCTTGAAAACATGAGTTTTGTGGAGCAACTTGATGCATGGCATCAAGTTTTAGCATGAAGTTGATGTCTGGCATCGACTTCCCACATAAACGTGGTCTTGTTCATATCTTGTGTTCACTTGTGTATTTCAAGATCTAAAAAGTGGTTGAAAAAGCACCACATCAATGCCTCACATCAACTTTTGGTTGCAAGTCGATGCTAGGCATCGAATTTGCATTTTTAGACAGTGATTTTTACTAAAAGAGGCGAAATTTCTAGTTTTGGCAACTCATACAGGGTGATCTTGTGAAGCCATAACTTGAGTTCTAAGGATCCATTTCTTGCAAATAATAGCTTATTGGAAAGCGGCAAAATTTTGAGTTCTGGCAACTCATACAGGGTGATCTTGTGAAGGCCATAACTTGAGTTTTAAGGATCCATTTCTTGCAAATAATATCTTATTGGAAAGATCTACCTTTCAGATTTCATCCATAAAAAAAACTTGGAGAAATAATATTTTTGCTAGCATAAATAAGCAAAAGAGTGAAGGTATGTCATTTTAGTGACTAGAAATTTCTGAAAAAGAAAGGTTCTAAGTTTAAGGTATCATTTCTCAAAGTGTGGAGAAGCATTGAGTTAATGGTGACAATAGAGGTGTTCTAGTGTCACTTTAATTCATTTATTGTGATCTTTCACACATCAAGAAGTGGTATCAAAGTAGAAAGGTTCTCGAGAGCAGAAGTCATCAAAGGTACGAGAAGTTTTTTGAAAACTTTTCATTAAAGTTAGAAAGTTAAAGCATTGGAAGACTCAAGGCATCGGAAGGTTATTTCAAAAGTATCTTCATACACAAAGAACTTCAAAAGGTATTATCCTTTATCCTTTAAGCTCATAGGTTGTAACAGAAGGAAAGGAGTTTCGAAGATCATATCGCCATTGACAAATTGGATAGAGATAATTATCCTGCATGGGTAATGAGAAGGGAAGCCTTACTTATGAGTAAGGATCTCATGGAATATGGAACACGTGAAGAAGAGAAGCCAGTATTTGAAGTGGAAGCCACCCAAAGAAAGAAGAACTAGATGCTTAAATCATTGGCAAAAGAAGGATGCAAGTGCAAAAGCTTACATCTACAATAGAATCTCAGATCATTTGCTACCACACATTAGAGGATTGGAATCATCTAAAGATATATGGAATGCATTGGAATATCATTTCCAAAGTACTACCAAAGCAAGGAAAGCAAGTCTATGGTTAGAGTTTACAACACTCAAGAAGAAGCCAACTCAAAGTATTAGTGATTATGTCACTAAGATGAAGGATCTAGCAAATAGTCTTGGATCCATTGATGAAGATGTTGATGATTACAGATTGATTGCTCAACTACTTACAAGTTTGAGAGGAGATGAAAGGTGGAAACCTTTTCTCTTGTCAACGGAACTTTCTTTGAATCATTTTGTTCCAGATTTGAATCAATTGATTGTTTTGATGCTCACATTTGAGCAAGACTTGAAGGGAGATGGAGATCAAGGTCAAAGTTCTGAAATGTACATGAAGAACAAGAAGAAAGGAGATAAAGGTAAAGCAAAGGATGAAGAGGAACTGAGTTCTCAAGTTTATTATGCTAGAGGTAAAGGCAGTGGTAGAGCAAGACCAAGAGGCTTTGGAAGAGGAAGAGGTAATCATAATAACAATAAGAAGGCTTGCTGGATCTGTGGATTGAGTAATCATTCGGCCCATGACTCTTGGCACCATCAACAAGGATCAAACTAGAATCAGAACAACAATAGTAGAGGTCGAGGTGGAATATTTCAAAGTTATTCTCAAAGAGGTAGAAAAAGTCAAAGAGGAGGCTATGGTAGAGGTGGAGGAATACGTTGGGGAAGAATCAATCCTACAACACCACCTACTACAATTATGTAAATGACACACAAAATGAAGGTCATACATAATTAATGATGAACTCAATGAACACATCAGATAAAGAAGATCTAAAGGTATTTTACATTGACTCTGGATGCTCTAATCATTTGTTACGAAACATAGAATTGATGTCAGAATTGGAAAAGGCATTTCTAGTCTTACAATTCAAACATGTGATAATACAAGACATAGTGTACATTCAATTGGAAAAGTGAAATGCATGAGTGGAGCAGATTTGCTAACCAATGTTTTGGATGTTCCTACAATACCTAAAAACTTGATTAGTGTGGGAGAAATAGTTGAAAAAGGTTTTCAAATCAAGTTTACAAATGAGGGCGTATTTGTTGAAGATTTAGAGAATGGATATAATCAACTTGTATGTGGTAAGAAAGAATGTAGACTCTTTACTTTAGGAGTACAAGGGAACATTGGTTGCACTTTTCTCACACATGGTGAAGGAGTGATTAAAAAACTTGATCTCTTGCATAAGAGATTAGGACATTTCAATGAAAGAGGAATTAAAGTTATGGTTGCAAATCAGTCTGTACTAGGATTACCAAATATGCAGAGTCAACATATGATTTATAAATGTCAAGCATGTCGAATGAGTAAAGAACATAGATTACCATTTCAAAAAAAAAGGATTCAAACATGATGGAGTATTAGAGCTCATTCATACAGATGTATGGGGACCAACAAAAGAAGGATCTATTAGTGGCTCAAGGTATTATGTTCTTTTCATTGATGATGCTACAAGATGGACAACTTTATATGTTTTGAAGGAAAGATCAAAAGTGTTTGGAGCTATCACACATTTTCATGCATATACAAAGAGGGTCAAAGGTCAAAAGCTTAAGAGACTTAGGTCTGGTGGAGGGAGAGAATACTTCTCCCAAAGATTAACTTTGGAAAGCAAGAATTAAGAGAGAAATAACTTGCAAGTATACACCACAACAAAATGGTGTAGTAGAAAGAAGAAACAAGACTTTGGTTGAGTTTGCTAGAGCTATGCTAAAGGAGAAAAGTTGTCCAAATTATCTTTCATCTGAGGCTGTAAATATAGCTACATATCTTGTGAATAGATTACCATGTGCATCTCTAAATGGAATGACTCCATATGAAGCTTGGTGGGGTAAGACGCCAACACTAGATCATTGTAAAGTGTTTGGATCAATTGCATATGCTTATGTGCCATCACAACTTAGACATAAACTTGAACCAAATGCAGAAAAATATGTGTTCATTGGTTATGATGAAAAGGAGATGGGTTGCATGTTTTGGAATCCTCTAACCAGACAATTTCTTGTTTCTAGAGATGTTACATTTGATGAAAAAAAAAGTTGGTATGCAGATCAGAGTCATATAGTTGATGAATTTGAAGAAGAGATAAGAAGATGTGACAAATCAATTGTGCAAGTAAATGAAGATGAAGACTATATGCAAGAAAGTACATTGGGAAGTGGATTAACAAGAAGAAATGAAGAAGCTCCTATATTTGATGAAGAGGTGTATCCAAACACATATGAAGAATGTGAACCAAGGAGGTCAAGTAGGACAAGAAGACAACCAGAAAGGTATTCTTATGATACTTCTTACATAACTCATAAGAATTATCCTTACATGGTCAAAGATGATGAAGAACCTCATAACTATAATGAGGCTAAAGGTAAGAAACAATGGAAAGAAGCAATGAAGGAAGAGTTCAATGCACTAGAGGAGAACAAGACATGGGAACTTGTTCCTAAACAAAATGGTAAGAAGGTAATTGGAAATAGGTTTATAGAGTGAAGAAGATTGTAGATGGAAGTATAGCCAGATACAAAGCTATACTTGTATTGAAAGGCTATGCCCAAACCTATGGCATAGATTATGATGAGACATTCAGTCTTGTAGCTAAGATGTCAACTATAAGGACAATCATTGCTATTGCAGCTTCAACAGGATGGATCCTAAGTCAATTGGATATAAAGAATGCATTCTTGATGAGGTATACATGGAACAATTGGATACATATAAGATGAGGTATATATGGAACAACCTCAAGGGTTTATAGATTCAAGTTACCCAAATTCTATTTGCAAGTTGAGAAGAGCACTCTATGGATTGAAGTAAGCTCCAAGAGCATGGAGCTATAAATTGGTGCAATATCTCATTCATCTTGGATATCAAAGTTCAAAAGGAGATCCAAGTCTACTCATCAAAAGAATAGAGGAAGGTACAATCTACATTTTTTTTTATGTAGATGACATTATAATCATAGGTACTTGATGAAGGAATCAAGGAGGTAAAGAGATTACTTCAGAAAGAGTTCAAGATCAATGACCTAGGAAAGTTATCATACTTTCTTGGAATGGAAGTTACTTATACACATCATGGCATATATTATTTGAGTTAGACGTCTGCAAAAGCATGCAAACAATACAAGGAAGAACAAAAAGCTTGGAGCACAACACAAAATATTGAATGTATTACTGGAAAATGTACAAAGATAAGTAGCCCATTAGGGAAATAGGCGTATATACAAGCTAGGCAAAAAGAACCTCATAAAGAGGGAAAAAAGTGCCCCTGTGGTCGTAGTGTGCTCACACACGCACATATGCCAAGCTGATCCCCCCAGCAAAGAACATCTCCCTAACATAGTGATAATGCACCTCAATGTGCTTAGTGTGATCATAGAACACAGGGTTCCTCACAAGTGCCAATGTGCTCTGACTGTCAGTGAAGATGGTGGTGGCAAAAGTTTGACCAACACACAAATCAGCCATAAGGCATCTGAGCCACACACACTCAACAGTCCCTATGAAAGCTTTCGTATACTCAGCCTCACAAAGTGGCCACAGTAGGCTGCTTCTTGCTCAAACAAGATATACATGAGCTACCAAGCATGAAGCAAAAGCAACTAGTGGACACACGAGTGCAATAGCAACCAGCCCAATCAGAGTCACAGAAAGCATGCAAATCTAGCAGTAGTGATCCCCCCTTGGGATAAAACAACCCAAGTAACCGAGTACCACTCAAATAGCAAAATATGCGCTTAACTGCATGCCAATGCTTGGCTCTAGGGCAATGCATAAACTTGCTCATCTTTGAGACAACAAACTAAATATGTACAACGAGTAATGCATAAGTAAATCAAGCATCCAACAGCCTCCTGATAGAGAACAACATTAAATGTATCTCCAGCATCATGAAGACTCAGTCATAAACTTGTCTCCATAGTAGTGGCAATAGGCCTACAGTCTTCAAGGCCAAAACGCTACAATAATGTATCGATATATTTCGTTTGACACAAAGCCATTCCACCATCAACTTGCATAAACAGAATGCCCAAATAGTGATGCAAATGCCCCAAATCAAACATCTCAAATGAGGCATGCAAATCAACTTTAAAATTAGAAATATGCTTCTCAATAGGACCAGTGAGCCGCATGTCATCAACATAGACAAGAATGATCAGAAGCACATCATTAACATGCTTAACATATAAGGTGCTTTCAGTTGTACTGCTCTCAAAAACATGTGCAATCAGATAGGCATGTATCTTCTCATATCAAGCACGTGGTGCTTGCTTTAAACCATATAAAGCCTTCTTTAACCTGCATACCTAGTTCTCATGCCCTTTTTGTACAAAGCCACAAGACTAAAAAACATACACTTCTTCATGAAAGTCACCATTCATAAATGTTGTTTTAAGGTCCAACTGATGTACATTCCAACCATGATGAGTTGCAAGTGCACAGATGCTCCAAACAGTAGTCATATGGCATGTAAGTGCAAAGGACTCATCAAAATCAATGCCTCTTTCGTGTGCATAACCCTTTTGCAACAAGCCTAGCCTTATACTTGTCAACTGTACCATCTAGTTTACGCTTTAGCTTGTATACCCACTTAGTACCAATGGCCTTCTTGCCTGGAGGCAAGTCACATAAAGACCAAGTACCATTGTTCATTATAGCATCATATTTAGATTGCATAGCAGCTATCCAATTTTCTGAATTTTGTGCTTCATCAAATGAAACAGGCTCATTCTCATCAGAGAGACTAGATGTAGCCATAGCATAGCATAGCAATCTGATGCAAAAGAGGCACTATGAGAGCCTGAACGAGTACAATATGACAGAGGTGCATCTAATTTGTTGTCAGGCAAAGTTTACACCAGCCATTTTGGCATAATTTTTGCCTACTCAATATGAGCTCTCTCATCAACTAGTGCATCATGTAAATCTCCATAAAAAATGGAATGATCTGCATCATCACATGAAACTTGCAAAGGCTGATAAGTTTTCTCATTGGGACCACCACTAGACTGTCCACCTATAAAAAGAGGCAGCAAAGTATCATACATGTCTTTGGAGCTAACATATGTTTCCTTAGTACATGAAAGCAATGGCTGAATAGCATCTTCCACAAAAACAGGATCACGGCTAACCAGAATGTGTTTAGTCTGTGGATGATACAGATGATAGCCTTTACTTTCAAAACTGTACCCAACAAAAATACATTCTACTGCTTTATCATCTAATTTTCTACGATGTTGTTCAAGCACTAATGCATATCTCAAACAACCAAAAACATGTAGATGAGCAATAGGTGGCTTGCGAACATGCCAAGCCTCATATGGAATGATAGACTTCAGCATTTTAGTGGGATACCTATTCAGTACGTATGCTACACACATGACAGCCTCAAGCCAGAAACTATGTGGTAAAGCCTGACTCTTGACCATACACCTCGCCATCTCCATGAGTGACTTGTTATTTCGTTCAACAACTCCATTCTATTGAGGTGTATACGTCTTGTACACTAGTGTTTTATCCCACGTCCAACCAAATGCATTAAAATCAGAAAACATATATTTCCCCCCTCGATCAAAACGGAAGGTGCCCATTGTACATGCTCACAGATTTTGAGCCAAAAGAAAAAACTGTTTGAAGCACATGAACACTTCGGACTTTGCCTTCAATGGATATACCCATGCATATGTCAAAATCATCGATGAAAGTCACGAAGTAAAGATAATTCCCAAAAGAAGTTGTTTGCATAGGACCACAAACATCACTATGTACAAGCCACAATTCTGAGTAGCCCAAACTGAATCATCTTTTGGAAAGGACAAACGCTACATTTTGCCCAAGATACAGCCTTCACAAACATGTTTTCCACGTGCCTCAAGTTTGGGCAAAGAGGACACCATTTCAGATTTTTGCAGGCGTAGCAAACTAGCAAAATTCAGATGACCAAAGCGTGCATGCCAAAGCTTTGCATCTGACATAGCTTGAGAATCATTTACTGCACATGCAAAATCATTTACAGATCTTTCATAGTCTATGAGCTTACAAAGGCCACGACATAAAATGCGAGAAGCAATAATCACATCGCCATTTCACAGATCATGAACTGTAAACCTCTCATCAACAAATTTCACAACCAAGCCAACCTTGGCTAATGTAGAAATTGATAGCAAGTTCTTCTTGATCCCTGGCACAAATAAAGCATCTGACAAAGTGAAAGAACTACCATCATCTGTAGTCAAAATGATCTTACCAACTCCCATAACAAGATAAGAGGAGTTGTTGGTGCATGTAACAGTATTCCCTATAGAGGCAGGCTCGAGTGAAGAGAAGAAACTATGTTGCAAGGTAATATGTTTGGTCGCCCCTACTAACCAAACATCTGAGTCTATTGTAGACATGCATTGCTCATGAGAAGATGGGTCAAAACTATGGATAGTAGTAAACACCCATTCTTCTTCCTGCAGAAGATTAGCTGAGTCTATTTTTTGTGTAGAGGCCTCTACAACAACCATTCCAACCTCTTTCTTCTTTGCCTCTTTAGTAGCCATTTTTGGACAGTTCTTTAGTATATGATCATTCCCTTTACAGTACTTACAAAACAATTTCTGCTTTTCTGATTTCTTCTCATCTTTATCTTCCTTCTTCGAATGTGCAAAATTAGCAGATTTTTGCTTACTAGTTGAAGAGCTCCATTTTCCTTTGCCTTTTTGACTAGACAAAAAATCTTGATCTGCAACTCGCATAATGGACCTGTTCTGCTTCGATTGATCTTCCTACAATAGAACAGAGACGAACTCCTCAAATGATACAGCATTTGGATTGCTTTTCATCATCAACTGAAGAGTAGAAGGAGAACTCTGATATGAATCAAGAAGACCATTCAGAAGGGTCTACACAAGTGAGCTATCTGGTATAACCTCATCAACAGAAATCAATTGTTCCTTCAAGTCTTTGATCTTCATTAGGAAATTGTCCATAGAATCACCTTCATTCATGTGCTCCACAGTCCTTTTGCAACCAACACATGGCGCATCATATAAGCCCATAACGGGTAGTTGGCACCATCCAACTTATCCTCAACAATCAACATACAAAATACATCGCTACTTTTAGCCATGGCCGGTGACTAAAATACCTTGATGCAAAAAATTGATTGTATCTCAAAAAGTTGAACAGAATCACCCAGACCAATTTCACTAGACCTGTAGCAAACTTGGAGATGCTTATACTGGTGTGAAGAAACTGGTATATACCTTTGGCACAAAAAGATGAAATAGCCTGCACAAGCATTGAGATAGTGCGTTTGGAGGCCGAAACGAGCTCAGATCGCGATTTTGGCACCATTGAGACTGCGAAACGAGCTTGAAAACATGTTGAGTATGCTCACCAAAATTCATGCGATTATGAGACTGCAAATGGAGGAGTGTCGATGGCGCCCTAGATGAGGCGACAACCTGCTCTCATATCAATTGTTGGGGTTAGACATCTGCGGAAGCACGCGAACAACACAAGGAAGAAGAAGAAGCTTGGACCACAACACACAATACTGAATGTATTACTAGGGAATTAACAAACATAAGTAGCTCATTAGGGCAATAGGTGTATATACAAGCCGGGGTAAAAAAACCTCCTAAAGAGGGAAAACAGTGCCCCGGCGGTCCTAGTGTGTTCACAAACATCACTACCTAAATATATCAACATATATGTATCGCAAGAAAGGTATCTTCTGTACCCATTGAAGAAGTTTGGTATGGAAAATTGCAAAGAAGCTTCAACTCCACTAGAAGTCAACCACAACGTGATTAAATATGATGGTGCAGAGTATAAAGATATGAGGAAGTATCAATCTCTTATGGGTAGTTTGATTTATGCTACACTAACAAGACCTGATCTTATTTATGCAGTAGGAGTGTTTTCACAATTCATGCGTTGTCCAAAGGACCCACATTGGATTGCAGGTCAAAGAGTTCTCAGATATATCAAAGGAACTATAAAGAAAGGATTATATTATCCTTTTACTTCAGATTTGAGGTTGAGAGCCTATAGTGATTCAGACTGGGCAGGTAATCAAGATGACAGGAGATCAACACATGGATACATGATATATATTGGTGATAAGATTGTAAGTTAGTGTTCAAAGAAACAACATATAGTAGCATTATCATCAACTAAAGCTGAGTACAAAGGACTTGTGGAAGTAGCTAAGGAGGTCATATGGATACAAACATTGTTCAAAAGCTTGGGAATTGATCAAGGTATACCTAGAATACATGGAGAAAATATGAGTTCACTTTATCTTGCAGCAAATCTTGTATTTCATGCAAGAACAAAACATATAGAGATACATTATCATTTCCTAAGAGAAAAGGTAATGGAGAAAGATATTGAAAAGGAGTACATTTCTACAAAAGATCAGATAGTAGACATTATGACAAAGAGCTTGGATGGTTTGAAGACCAATAGGTTCAAAAACATGGTAGGTTTAAAAGAAAAGAAGATGATATGAAGAAACAGAGAATGTTAATTAGTGGTTGAGGGGGAGTTGTTGGAGAAACAATCACTAACTGGACATGTATTTGAAGGTCAAAGCTTTAGAAGAAAACCACATGCCTATGTGAAGGGACAAATTCACAAGTGTATTATATTTTGTAAAGTTAGTTCACTTTAGTTCTAGAAGTTTTTTAAGAATTCATGAGATTGAGAAAAACTATATAAGTTAGTTTGTATCAACTGACATGATATGAGAGAGAGAATGTTAGTAGTTCATTTTGTATGAGTGAGTATAATCGTGCTTCTCTGAGTGAGAAAGCATCTATAAGCTTTTGAGTTTTTCATAGCTATGAGAAGAACAAAGTAAAGGTTTGTGTATGAGACTCTCTACATCATCTTTATGCTTGCCTACTGTGTCATGAGTTCAAAAGTTCAAGTTTTCCAAGTAACTCGATGTCTCGCATCACGTTTGTGCTCATAAATCTGTGTTTTATTCTTTGAGTTCTTAGTACTATTAAATCTTCTTGAAAACATGAGTTTTGTGGAGCAATGCGATGCTTGGCATGCAGTTTCAGCATAAAGTCGATGCCTGGCATCCAGTTCCCACATAAAAGTGGTCTTGTTCATATCTTGTGTTAACGTGCATATTTGAAGAGCTAAAAGTGGCTCAAAAAGCACAAGTCCATGTGTGGCATCGAGTTTTGGTTTCAAGTCGATGCTAGGCATCGAATTTGCATTTTCAGACAATGATTTTTACTAAAAGAGGCAAAATTTCTAGTTTTGGCAATTCATATAGGGTGATCTTGTGAAGGCCATAACTTGAGTTCTAAGGATCCCTTTCTTGCAAATAATAGCTTGTTGGAAAGCTCCTTCATCCACCAAAAGATGTTGGAGAAATAATATTTGTGCTAGGAGAAATAAGCAAAGGCGTGAATGTACGTCATTTGAGTGACTAGAAATTTCTGAAAAGCAAAGTTCTTTGTTTAAGCAATCATTTCTCAAAGTATGGAGAAGCATTGAGTTTATGGTGACAATAGAGGTGTTCTAGTGTCACATTAATTCATTTCTTGTGATGTTTCACACATCAATAGGCAATACAATTTTCTGTATGGAATCATATAGAAAAAAGTGCAAGTTTGGGATCTCAAACCTCAGCAAACGGCACATTAGCTTGGACCTAGTTAGAATGAATTTAAGAAACCATTTAAAAAAGCACAAGGTAGTTCTCCAACATGTTCGATGCTAACTTGCAAAGCTTGTAAGGACAGATCATCATTTTCAAAAATTAATTGCACATGATTACCTATCAAGAAGTGACACTTGCTGACAATCAATCCACAAAAGAACCACTCTTTATGAAATGATTGTCACAAGGACTCAAGAGGGGGCTTAGGACCAAACAATTGACCAATGAGATAGGTTCTCATTACCTCTTCCTGCTTCACCAAGAAATCCTCCCTTTCAAGAGAGACAATGGAGTGCTCAACACAAAAAATCTCAAGAGAACCACTAGAGGTTTTGACCTCCGAAGGTAGACCCACATTACTCACCACCACCAACATGTGGGAGATCTTAGTCATGAGAAGAAAATCAGCCTACAAACAAAGAAATCCCATGCCGGAGAAGCAAACCCACAAATTCTTACACCTTTTCCTTTAGAAAAATCCATGAATGCCCTAGGAGAACTCCACTGTCAAGTATTGGGGGCAAAAAAACCACTTTAAACTAAGCATCTAAGCCATCTTTATATTATACCTATTTGGACAGACTTTGGAATGGTTAAGTTGATGTAGACTACTTCCAAAACACCTTATCCAAGAAAAAAGTGAATCCAACAATAGATTATGCAATTCCTTAACTTATGTGTGAGACATTCTCATGATTCTCATTTCTTCCAACACTTCAAGGTTTCTTCATTGGTGACAAGATGCTCACTTTGAAGGAAAACAAATATTGTCCTAATTGTATTTTTGCATACAAGAGCTCTGTTAGAAATATAAATGCAATAAAAAAGCAATAATTAAGATCGCAGAGAGTTGAGAGTGTTGTCTATTTAATCGAGTTGCTTCTCATTGAAATTCACGGTGGGTCAAGAGAGGGTGGTGATAGAGTTGTGGCGCCCATAGCCCGATGAACACAAAACATGTGCACTGGCCTATTCATAGATGGTGGTGCCATTCGGTGGTGCCATTCATTCCCTATAAGCATCAGCTCATGATACTAAATCATGGAAAGAGTACTAAGGGGGAAAGCGAGCCCCTAAGTGATAAAAGATAGATGATGTGCCACAAAGTTTATGCATGTGCATATGTTGCATGTGTGCATTTGTTACCTGTAAGCATTTATGCATTATGTATGCATCTGCATATGTTGTATGTTAGCATGTTGCGGGGAAGGAGTGAGGTTATGGGAAGAGCTGGCATGGGGTTGGATCAGGCCCCTGTGTGCATCATTCCCACGTCCAACAAGCTGCATCTATGTGCTATGCACTTCGCCCTCTCTCTGGTATGGTGATCGTCATAGGCCCCTACCTCTCAGAAGAGACGAGCGGATGTGCATATGCATAAGACCATAGGCATCGGGAACGAAAGATATCCAAATACCATGCTAAAACATGGAAGTTGTCAGATCGATGTGTAGACAAAGCTCAATGATACAATGTAAATATAGCTGAAGTCATCCAATAAAAAACTCAGTGATACAATGATTCCCGCTATAGTGCGGGTTAGTGATAGAGAGAGCCACCACAGTGTGGAACGGTGATACAATATGCCGCCGCTACATTGCAGATCGGGGCCAAATATAAGGTAGACTTCCCGCTACAGTGCGAGAAGATGCCCACGAGTCTCCACTTCAGTCTTCAGTCAAAGCTTCTCTTCAAGTCTTCTCAGCAATAGATTTTCTTCTCTTTACTTCAATAGTTCGCAATCACCTCATATAATCTCTGAAATCATCAACTGTAACCTGGAAAGAAGATTGCAAGGAAAATCTGGAAAGAAGATCGATAGAAATGTCCACGGGGGGCAGTAGTTCTTCTTTACTTTAGTCTTGAGGAACCTTTTCTTCACTTCGTATCAATCAAGAACCACCTAGACCTGGTGGAAAGGTCCGCAAGGACCGTCCACAGGGTGTTGTCTTTACTTCGGTCTTCAATCACTTTCTTCACTTCATATAATCTCTGAAATCATCAACTTGGAACTGCCTGGAGAGAAGTACCACAAAAATATCCACAGGGTGGGAGTAAAATCATGAGTACTTATGGAAAAAACACACTAAACTTATTTGAATGACATACATATGGAGAAAAAAAAACATATGCATGATTTCTAAATACTTCTTTTCTTCCCTCCTTCTCTACCCTCCATCTCTTTTCTTCTATTTTCTCCCTTCCTTTTTCTTTCCTCTCTCCTTCTCTTTTCTTTCCTCCTTCCATGAATGCAAATGTTCGTCTTTAAAGTTGTTTACTTTTTAGCTCTACCCATATGAACCTCTAATGACTACACACTTTCGTTAAAAGAAATTGTCATTCTGTTTTCGCAATTAGTACACATTGTCATTCTTATATTCTAGTTAACTTAAGGTTGTTTACAAGAGATTTCATTCATACTATTTATGGAAACTGATTCTCTAGCATTTTTCATAGTACAAATCTGAGCACATAACCAAAGGTTTGCTCCATAATTAACAAAAATCTCTGATTATGGATGAGCTCTGAATAAGGTCTTAATAGGTCGATACTTTTTTCCGTAGAGATAACTGATTTGTGTGCCATTTCATACTCATCTCTCTCTCTCTCTCTCTCTCTCTCTCTCTCTCTCTCTCTCCACCGACCTACAAATCTTCTTTCATCGCCTCTCTCTTTCTCTCTCTCTCTCTCTCTCTCTCTCTCTCTCTCCCCCATGCGTCCTGTGGACTTATGTGCGGGTTGTTCCTTATCTCTCTCTCTCTCTCTCCCCCTCTCTCTCTCTCTCTTCGAGCATCTTCTTTTGTGCAGTCGACATAACTATCACCACCAATGCCTCTCTACTCCGTCTGCTACATCACCACCCAGGTTTTTCTCCATGCACTATTCCTGCCAACACCCATCTGAGTTCCTCTCTCTCTCTCTCTACACACTCACTTGTGTGCATCGAACTCTCTACTGACTCTCTCTACCTGTGCTCAACTTCAATCTCTCTCTACACGTCAGTTTTGGCCTCTCTCTCTCACGCATGTCAAACTCTGTAGCCCCAACTCTCTCTCTCTACCTCTAGTCAGCTTCAATCTCTCTCTGCATGTCAGTTTTGGCCTCTCTCTCTCTACAGATGTCACATGACTTCATCGTGATTGTTGCTTTACAGGTCTCTCTATAGCCACACCCCCTACAGATGACTTATTCTTCACGCATAGTTCTCTCTCTCTCTCTCTCTCGTTGTCTCTCTCTCTCTCTCGTTGTCTCTCTCTCTCTCTCTCTCTCTCTCTCTCTCAGATGGACAATGACTCCAATTTGTAGCAATGCCAAATTCATCTGCCACCATCGCATCTGCTCTAGAGCTCTCTCTCTCTCTCTCTCTCTCTCTCTCTCTCTCTCTCTCTCTGCCACTGACATTCAAGCCTCTAACAGCCTCTGTTATGCGATAACTTCTCCCGTCATCTTTGTCAGTGACTCATCCTCTGTAGTCACACCATGTCTCCCTCTCTTCCATGTGGACAGAGATTACAGTGCCACCATAACTCTCTGACTCTCTCTCTATGTGTAAACACAGCCATCAAACTCTCTATCTCAACCAAATTATTTCTATAATTATCCAATTCTGAGTCAAATAAGCAGATGAGAAAGAGACATGTTTGACATGCACATGAGTTCACACACGTTCTGCCCAGAACCCACAATGGAATGGACATCAAATTCCATAGACCCTTTCTCTGTAGAGTTTCTTAAAAATTGCATCATGAATCAGATCATCTTTCATTCATTAAACAAAGACAAATATGCAAGTGCTCAAAAGAAAACCTTGTCATGTGCATGCATAGCAAGTGAGAACATCTTCTTCTTCTTTCTTTCTCTCTCTCACATGACATCATCATAAAAGTAAGGCATGAATGTGAGTATGAGAGAGGGGTGTAAGAAATCATACCTGGTAAGAAGTTCCACACAGGAGATCCAAGGGGTGGGGAAGAAGCAAATGAATTTGCACTTATTTATAGCCCCCCCTAGGACTTCCTTCTAGAACATTCTAACCTCCTTACTCAACTTTCTATTTTTGATGGTCTTTTAATTTTTCCTAGAATAAGGGTCTTTGGTTTAACACTAGATATTTATAATTTAATTATTTTTAAGGGTTTGACCTAGGGTAAATGCCAATTCCAAGGGTCTAGGTTAGGGTTTTGGTCAGGGAAATTAGGTTTTCACCCACAATTACGTCAAACATGTCAATTCAAGGGTTTATTTATAGTTACAGCAAAAAATCCTAGGGTTTTCTAAGGGTTCTGGTCAAGTTTTCATGGGCTAAAGTCATGTTTTCAGGGGTTTTTAAGGATCAGACCTAGGGGTTTATGGGTCAAAAGTTAGCTATTTTCACACAGATGTGTAATGTACATATTCAACATGGTTTTGCATCTCTCAATCAATCAACTCGTCCAAAACATGCACAGATCGTAACCCTTTCTCAGTCAAAACATCACACAAAACCCAAAAATAAAGTGAACATTTGAAAAAAATCATGCACATTTCCCTAAAGGATTTCATCCCCACAACGTGCATGTGTTGCACGTTTGCAATTATGCATTACATATGCATGTGCATATGTTGCATTATGAAGTTGCATATGCATTTGCATATGTTGCATTATGAAGTTGCATATGCATGTGCATATGTTGCATTACGCATGCATGTGCATAGATTTCATTTATGCATGTGCATGTATTTCATGTTTGCATGTGCATATGTTGCATTAGGCATTCATGTGCATATATTGCATGTATGCAAGTGCATATGTCACATTATGCATGCATATGCATATATTGCATGTCTCCATGTGCATATGTTATATGTATGCATTTGTTACATGTATGTGTTTATGCATTATGTATGCATGTCCATATGTTTCATGTATGCATTTGTTACATTTGTGCATTTATACATTATGTATTTATGTGCATATTTTGCATTATGCGTTTGCATATGCATGTGCATATGTCGCATGTATGCATTTGTTACATGTGTGTACGTTGCATGTATGCATTTGTTAAATCTATGCATTTCTCACATGTATGCATTATTTAGATGTTTGCATTATGTATGCATGTGCATATGTTGCATTATGCATTTGCATATGCATGTTCATATGTTGCATTATGCATCTGTATATGCATGTGCATATGTTGCATTATGCATTCATACATTATGAATGCATGTGCATATGTTGCATGTGCATATGTCGCATGTATGCATGTGCATATGTTTCATGTATCCATTATGATGCATGTATGCATATGTTGCATTATGTTGGATGTATGCACTACATTGGATGTATGCATTATGTTGCATGTATGCATATGTTGGATGTATGCATGTATGTATGTGCATATGTTTCATGTATGCATGTACATATGTTTCATGTATGCATGTGCATATGTTTCATGTATGCATGTGCATATTTTCTATATACTAAATATATCTTTTATTTTTCTTGCAGGTTATAATGGACATGTCAAAGGAAGTTGCATTAATTTGTGCACTGATATTTGCTTTAGATATGATAGAGTTACTTCAAGAGTCAAGCCTCAATCATCATCATCCCATTCTACATGATTAGACATTGCATTAAAATAAATGTGTGGCACAATCAATGATAATGAATAAAGCCATTAATCAACGAACGGTTCATGAACATAGGAAAGCATGGGCATACCCACCTATTCATGCCTTTGCTAAAAGCTATCTTTTGAATGCTTATAGTGACAATATGTTCAAACTTCATTTTAGGACTAACAAAACTTCCATTAATTGTGTGGAAGCTTGGATCCTTTATGCAAAAGAAAACCACAAACAATCATAACACTTTACCTTTATAAGATCGAGTAGTTATTGCATTAACAAGGCGAGAAACAAGAGATGGGCCTTTGGGAATAGATGAATCTTTTGGATGCTCAAAGAGCACATGTTGTGGTATTGTGCATGCTTTTATTGGAGTTTGAGGTCTGCCAAAGTACATGAAGAAAACAAGGAAGAAGCAAAAGCTTGGAGCACAACACACAATGTTGAGTGTATTACAACGAGAATGTGCAAAAATAATTAAATTGTTGGGGTTATAGGCATATTTACAAGTTAGGAGAAAAAACTCCTAAAGAGGGGAAAAAGTACCCCAATGGTCCTAGTGTGTTCACACACATCACTACAAAAATATATCAATAAATCCCTCGCTTGGGAGTTATGTGGTTAGCAAGGAGATGGCACTCATGTATAAGGAAGTGGCCAAGTATGTGGAACCAGTCCACAAAAGGAAGTAAGTCTAAAGATTTGTGGAAAGCTTCAAACTTCTTGCTAGGTGGAGCCTTTGTGAAATGTCTACAATGTTCTCCTATGTGGGAGCATATGCAAATTGATCTCTCAAGCAGAGAACCTATCATTGACATAATGATAAAGCAACTCAATGTGCTTAGTAAAAGCATAGAACATAGGGTTCCTTGCAACTCCCAATGTGCTCTAACTATTAGTGAAGATGGTGGTGGCACAAGACAGGCCAACACCCAAATCAGCCATAAGACATCTGAGCCACACTGACTCAACAGCCATTGTGAGTGTGAAAGTTACCCTATAGTCAGCTTCACAACTAGAAGTGGCCATAGTAGGTTGCTTCTTGCTGAACCAAGATATGCATGAGCTATTAATCATGAAGCAAAAACCACCAAAGGACACTCGACCAACCAACCCAATTAGAGTAAAAAAAAACATTTAAATCTATTGGTAGTGATCCCTCCCTGGGATAAAAGAATCCAAGTAGCTGAATACCACTCAAGTAGCAAAAGATGTGCTTAACTACCTACCAATTCTTGAGACTTGGGCAATGCATAAAATTGTGCATCTCTAAGACAACAAACTAAATATCACACCACAGTATGTATAAGTAAATCAAGCATCCAACAACTTTCTGATAGAGAACAACATCAAATGCATCTCAAGCATCATGAAGACTCAATCCTAAACCTGTTTCCATATGAGTGGCTACACTTCCTCATGTAAGTCACCATTCACAAATGTAGTTTTAATGTCCAAATCATGAAATTCCAACCATGATAAGCTATAAGTGCATAGATACGAATAGTAGTCATTTGGTATGTAGGAGCAAAAGTCTTCTAAAAATCAATGCCTCCTTCTTGAGCATAACCTTTTGCAAAAAGCCTAGCCTTATACCTGTGAATTGCTTCATCAGGCCTACATTTCAACTTGTATACCAACTTACTACCAATGGCCTTCTTACTAGGAAACATCACATAAAGAACATGTACTATTCTTCGTAATGACCTCATATTCTAATTGCATATCAGCCATCCAATTTTATGGATTTTGTGCTACATCAAAAGAAACACATTCATTCTCGTCATAAAGACTAGTGGCACCCATTGCATAGCAATATGATCTAAAAGAAGCATTATGAGAGCTAAATGAGTATGATATGACAAAGGTGCATCTAGTTTGCTATCTTGAAAAGTTTGTGCTAGCCATTTAGGCATATTTGTTTTCCCTCGTTTGCTATCTTGCAAAGTTTGTGCTAGCCATTTAGGCATATTTTTTTCCCTCTATATCAACCCTCTCATCAACTAATGCATCATGTAAATCTCCATCAGAATGGAATGATCTACATCATCATGTGGAACCTGTAAGGTTGTAAAATTGCCTCATTTGGAGCTAACTAATATCTCCTTATTACATGAAAATAATGGTTGTGTCACATCCTCCACAAAAACAACATCACGACAAACCAAAATGCATTTATTTTGTGGATGACATAGTCGATAGCCTTTCCTTTAACCGCTTTATCATCGAATTTCCTATGTTTTTGTTTAGGCACTAATGCATGTGCTAGATGATCAAAGTCATGTAGATGAGCAATAGATGGCTTGCAACAATGAGAAGCCTCATAGGGAGTGATATGCTACAATGCTTTAATGGGAAACCTCTTAAATACATATGTTGCACACATTCAAGCCAGAAATTATGTGGTAAAGGTTGACTCTTGTCCATACACCTAGGAAATTTGATCAGTGACATGTTCTTCCTTTGAGCAATTCGATTTTGTTGAGGTGTATACAAAACTATACATTAATTTTGTATCCCATGTTTAGCTATAAATGCATTAAAATCCAAAGGCATATATCCCCCCAATCAACATGGAGGATGCCCATTTTACATGGTGACACATTTTCAGCCAAAACTAGAAACTGTTTGAAGCACATAAACACTTCAAACTTTACCTTCAATGGATATACCCATGGATGCCTAGAAAAATAATTAATTCTTGTCACAAAGTAAAGATAGCTCCCAAAAGAAGGTGCATGGGACCAAAAACATCACTGTGGACAAGCTATAATTTATGAGTAGCTCGTACTTAGCCATCTTTTGGGAAGGAGGAACGGTGCATTTTGCCCAAGATACAACCTTCATAGACACTATTTACTAGCTCCCTCAAGTTTGGGTAGAGAGGAAATCACTTTATATTTCTACAAGCATAGCAAACTAAAAAAAATTATATGACCGAAGTGTGCATGCTAGATCTTTGCATCTCACATATCTTGAGAATCTCAAACTACACATGCTAAATCATTCATAAGTTTTGTAGAAATAATGATCTTATACAACCCACAACATAAAATTCTAGAAGAAATAATGAGATGCCCATTTGAGGGATCATGAATTGTACATATGTCATCAACAAGTTTCACAAACAAACTGATCTTGGCTAGCGTTGAATCTAATAATAGATTTTCTTTTTTTCAATCCCCGGCATAGATAAAGCATCTGACAATGTAATAGGACTACCATCATGAGTAGTCATAATATTCTTACCAACTCCCATGACATGATAAGATAAAATGTTGTTGCATGTGATAGTATTCCTTATAAAGGCAGACACAAATAAAGTAAAGAAACTATGATATGAGGTAATATGTTTGGTTGCCCCACTATCAAAGTACCAAACATCTGAGTCTACTATAGACATGCACTATTCATGAGAAGACATTTCATCAATGCAAAGATTAGTAAATTCCCATTCTTCATTCCGCACAACATTAGCAGACTCTAGTTTGGGTGTAGAGGCTTCTACAACAACCATTCTAACCTCTTTCTTTTTTGCCTATTTTGCAACCAGTCTTGGACAACTCTTTATGAGATGATCATTTCCTTTAGTGTATTCGAAAAACAGTTTATGCTTTTCTATTTTGTTTGCATCTTTGCCAACCTTCTTTGATTGTGGAGAATTAGTAAATTTTTGCTTACTAGTAGATGACCTCCATTTACCTTTGCCGTTCTCACTAGCCAAGAAAGCTTGATCCACAACATGCATAATGGACCTATTCTGTGTAGACTGATCTTATTGCAACAAAAAAAGACTAACATCTCAAATGTTAAGGCATTTATATTTCCTTTCATCACCAATCAAAGAGTAAAATCAAAACTCAGATATGAATCTTGTTTATTGATCAAAACATTCTACACAAATGAACTATCTGGAAAGACTTCATCGACAAAAATCAACTACTCCTTCAAGTCTTTGATCTTTGTCAAGAAAATATCCATGGAATCTTCTTCATTCATGTGCTCACTCTCCAACTGTTTTTGGAGGTAACCAACACGAGCCTCATCCCTTGCCTTGTATAAAGTCATAAGTGTGTCCAAAGCATCATTTGTTGTTGTGCAAGAGAAAATGCGAGGAATAATGGCATGTTTGATTGACAAGACTATTAATGCATGTGATTGAGCATCTCTGCCATCCCAATGAAGTTGCTCTACAATAGGTGCAGTAGGACTGCAACACAAAAATGAACCTCAAGAACATCTTCAATGCCATCTACATCACCTTTAGTAATTGTATTTGTAGGCATACTAGGATGTTTTCTAACACCCTCCACAATATTACAATGTCCTTTTGCAACCAATACATGATGCATCATATATGCCCATAATCGATAATTGGTACCATCTAACTTATCTCCAACAACCATGATATGGAATGCATCACTCCTTTCAACCATGACCACTAATTCAAATATTGTGATGCAAAAAACATGATTGTATCTCAAAAAGTTGAACAAAACTACCCTATTGAGTTCTACTAAACCTATAGCAGATTTGGAGATGCTTACATTGGCAAACAAAAACTTGTATATATGTTTGGCATAAAAAGATAAAATTGCATGTAGAGGCACTGTGATAGTGCATTTATAGTGGGAAATAAGCTAAGATTGTAATTTTGACACCATAGAGAAAAACCCTTTTGAGCTACTAATCACCTTGAGTATGCTCACCAATTCTCTTGCAATTCTGAGACTATTACGAGAGGGTTACCAACAATGCCCTAGATGAAGGGATGGCCTGATTTGATGCAGATTATTGGAGTTTGAGGTTTCCAAAAGTAGATGAAGAGCAAAAGGTAGAAGAAGAAGCTATTGTAGCATCTAGTCTTAGAGATGTGTACATTAGATGTCCTTCAACAACATAATATCAAGCTAGGTTTTGCATAAATAAATAAAAAATCCAACAACCTATTGAAAGAGAACAGGGTCTCAAATGCATCTCCAACATCATAAATGCTCAACAATAAACCTCTATCCACAAGAGTGGACATAGGTTTGCAGTCTTCAAGGCAAAAAGCTGCAATAATGTGTCAATATATTTTGTTTGACAAAAAGATATTCCACCATCAACTTGCATAAATTCAATGCCCCAATAATTAAGAAAAATGCCTTAAAGCTTGCATTTCAAAAGAGGCATGAAAGCTAGCTGTAAATAAAGAAATGTGCTTCTTATTAGGACCAGTGAGCAACATATCATAAACATACACAACAATGAGAAGAAGTACATCATCTACATGCTTAACATACAAGGCCCTCTCAATTGGATTGTTTTCAAAATGATGTGCAAACAAGTAGCCATGTATCATTGCATACCAAGCATGTGGTGCTTGCTTCAAACCATATAATGCCTTTTCAACCTTCACACTTTGTTTTCATGCCCTTTTGTACAATATCATAGGTTGAAATACATACATTTCTTCATGTAAGTCACCATTAAGAAATTGAGTTCTAATGTGCAATTGATGTACATTCTAATCATGATGAGATACAAGTGGAGAGATGCTATGAATAGTGGTCATTCAGCATGTGGGTGCAAAGCTCTCACCAAAGCTGATGCCTCTCTCTTGAGCATCACCTTTTGCAACAAGCCTAGCCTTAAACATGTCAACTTCTCCATCAAGCTTATGCTTTAGCTTGTATACGCATTTGGAGCCAATGGTCTTTTTGCTTAGAGGAAAGTCACATAAATACTAGAAATCATTCTTCATAATAACATCATATTCTGATTGCATAGAATCCATCTAATTTTTTGAATTTTGTGCTTCATCAAAAGAAATTGGCTCATTCTCATCACAAAGTTTAGAGGCATCCATTGCATAGAAAGCTGATGCAAAAGAAGCACTATGAGAGCATGAATGAGTATGATACGAGTGTGACACATCTAGTTGCTATTTTGCAAAGTATGCACCAACCATTTTGGCATAGTTTTTCCCTCCTCTATATCAACTTTTTAATCAACAACTACATAATGTAAATCTGCATTAGAAAGGGAATAATCTATACCATCATGTGAGACATGTAAAGTATCTAAAATCTCCTCATTTGGACTAACACTTAATCTCCACCTATAAAAAGAGGTAGCAGTGTGTCAAATACATCCTTCTAGCTAACAAATGTCGTTGGAGTTAGACCTCTACGGAAGCACGTGAACACCACAAGGAAGAAGAAGAAGCTTGGAGCGCAACACAAAATATTGAACGTATTACTAGAGAATGTACAAAGATAAGTAGCCCATTAGGTCACTAGGCATATATACAAGCCGGGGGCAAAAACCTCCTAAAGAGGGAAAAAAGTACCCCGGTGGACCTAGTGTGTTCACACACATCACTACCTAAATATATCAACAAATCCCCTCTCGGAGTGATGCGGTGAAAAAGAAGCTGGCACTCATGTATAAGGAAGTGCCAAGCTATGTGGAAATCACTCCACAAAAGGAAGTAAGCCCAAAGCTTTGGGAAAAGCTTCAAACTTCTCCCTAGGGAGAGCCTTCGTGAAAAGGTCTGCAATGTTCTCCTACACGGGCACACATGCCAAGTTGATCTCCCCACTACAGAACCTCTCCCTGACATAGTGATAATGCACCTCAATGTGCTTAGTGCAAGCATGGAACACAGGGTTCCTCACAACTGCCAATGTGCTCTGATTGTCAGTGAAGATGGTGGTGGCAGAAATTTGACCAACACCCAAATCATCCATAAGGCATCTGAGCCACACACACTCAATAGTGGTTGTGAAAGCTGCGCTATACTCAGCCTCACAACAGGAAGTGGCCACAGTAGGCTACTTCTTGCTCAACCAAGATATACATGAGCTACCAAGCATGAAGCAAAAGCGACTAGTGGACACATGAGTGTCATAGCAACCAACCCAATCAGAGTTAGAAAAAGCATGCAAATCTAGAAGTAGTGATGCCCCCTTGGGATAAAACAACCCAAGTAGCCGAGTACCACTCAAATAGCGAAAGGTGCGCTTAAGTGCCTACCAATGCTTGACTCGTGGGCAATGCATAAACCTCCTCATCTATGAGACAAAAAACTGAATATCTAGCCGAGTAATGCATAAGTAAATCAAGCATCAAACAGCCTCCTGATAGAGAACAACATCAAATGCATCTCCAGCATCATGAACATTCAATCATAAACCTATCACCATAGGAGTGGCAATAGGCTTATAATCTTCAAGGCCAAAAGTTGCAATAATGTGTCAATATATTTCGTTAGACACAAATCCATTCCACCATCAACTAGCATAAACTAAATGCCCAAATAGTGATGCAAATGCCCCAAATCAGACATATTCTCAAACAAGGCATGCAAATCAACCTTAAAATCAGCAATATGCTTCTCAATACAATGAGTGAGCAGCATGTCGTCAACATAGACAACAATAATTAGAAGCACATCATTAGCACACTTAACATATAAGGTGCTTTTAGTTGGACTGTTCTCAAAACCATGTGCAATCAGATAGGCATGTATCTTCTCATAGCAAGCACATGGTGCTTACTTTAAACCATATAATGCCTTCCTTAACTTGCACACTTGGTTTTCATGCCCTTTTTTCACAAAGCCACGGGGCTGAGAAACATACACTTCTTCATGCAAGTCACCATTTAGAAATGTTGTTTTAATGTCCAACTGATGTACATTCCAACCATGATGAGTTGCAAGTGCACAAATGCTCCGAACAGTAGTCATACGGCATTTAGGTGCAAAGATCTCATCAAAATCAGTTCCACTTTCCTGTGCATAACCCTTTGCAACAAGCCTAGCCTTATACCTATCAACTGTACCATCTAGTTTATGCTTCAACTTGTATACCCACTTAGTGCCAATGGCCTTCTTGCCTGGAGGCAAGTCACATAAAGACCAAGTACCATTCTTCATTATAGCATCATATTCAGATTGCATAGCAGCCATCCAATTTTCTGAATTCTGTGCTTCATCAAATGAAATAGGCTCATTCTCATCACAGAGACTAGATGCAACCATAGCATTGCAATCTGATGCAAAAGAGGTACTATGAGAGCCTGAATGAGTATGATATGACAGAGGTACATCTAATTTGTTGTCACGTAAAGTCTGCACCAGCCATTTTGGCATAGTTTTTGCCTACTCAATAGTAGCTCTCTCATCAAGTAGTGCATCATGTAAATCTGCATAAAAAATGGAATGATCTGCATCATCACATGAAACCTGCAAAGGATGAGAAGTTGCCTCATAGGGACCAACACTAGACTGTCCACCTATAAAAAGATGCAGCAAAGTATCATACATGTCTTTGGAGCTAACATATGTCTCCTTAGTACATGAAAGCAATAGCTGAATAGCATCTTCCACAAAAACAACATCACGGCTAAGCAGAATGCATGTAGTCTATGGATGATATAGACGATAGCCTTTACTTCCAGAATTGTATCCAACAAAAATACATTTTACTACTTTATCATCCAATTTTCTACGATGTTGTTTAGGCACTAATGCATATGCCAAACAACCAAAAACACGCAGATGAGCAATAGATGGCTTGCGATCATGCCAAGCCTCATATGGAGTGATAGACTACAGTTCTTAGTGGGACACCTATTCAGTACATATGTTGCACACATGACATCCTCAAGCCAGACACTATGTGGTAAAGCCTGACTCTTGACCATACACCTCACCATCTCCATGAGTGACCTCTTCTTTCATTTAGAAAATCCATTTTGTTGAGGTGTATACAACACTTTACACTAGTGTTTTATCCCACATTCAACCAAAAATGCATTAAAATTAGAAGACATATATTCCCCCCTTCGATCAGAATGGAGGGTGCCCATTTTAGATGCTGACAGATTTTTTGCCAAAACCAAAAACTATTTGAAGCACATGAACACTTCGGAATTTACCTTCAATGGATATACCCATGCATGCCTAGAAAAATCATCGATGAAAGTCACGAAGTAAAGATAATTCTCAAAAGAAGCTCTCTGCATAGGATCACAGACATCACTATGTACAAGCTACAATTTCTGAGTAGCCGAAACTGACCATATTTTGGAAAGGAAGAACACTGCATTTTGTCCAAAATATAACCTTCACAAACATGTTTTCCAGGTGCCTCAAGTTTGGGCAAAGAGGACACCATTTCAAATTTTTGCAGGCATAGCAAACTAGGAAAATTTAGATGACCAAAGCGTGCATGCCAAAGCTTTGCATCTGACATAGCCTGAGAATCATTTATTGCACATGCCAAATCATTTACAGATCTTTCATAG
Source organism: Ceratopteris richardii (assembly GCA_020310875.1). Taxonomy (NCBI): domain Eukaryota; kingdom Viridiplantae; phylum Streptophyta; class Polypodiopsida; order Polypodiales; family Pteridaceae; genus Ceratopteris; species Ceratopteris richardii. Next base: position 61,591,930 of record CM035443.1, read on the forward strand.
TCTATGAGCTTATATAGCCCAAGACATAAAATGCTAGAAGCAATAATCACATCGCCATTTGACAGATCATGAATTGTACACCTGTCATCAACAAATTTCACAACCAAGCCAATCTTGGCTAATGCAGAAGCTGATAACAGGTTCTTCTTGATCCCTGGCACAAATAAAGCATCTAACAAAGTGAAAGAACTACCATCAGTAGTAGTCAAAATGATCTTACTAACTCCCATAACAGGATAAGAGGAGTTGTTGCCGGATGTAGCAGTATTCCTTGTAGGGGCAGGCTCGAGTGAAGAGAAGAAACTGCACTGCGAGGTAATATGTATGGTCACCCCACTGTCAAAATACCGAACATCTGAGTCGATTGCAGACATGCACTACTCATGAGAAGACGGGTCAAAACTGTAGACACTAGTAAATGCCCATTCTTTTTCCTGCATAAGATTAGCAGACTCTGTTTTTGGTACAGAGGCCTCTACAACAACCATTCCAACCACTTTCTTCTTTGCCTCTTTAGCAGCCAGTTTTGGACAGTTCTTTATGATATGATCATTCCCTTTACAATACTTAAAAAATAATTTCTGCTTTTCTGATTTCTTCTCATCTTTATCTTCCTTCTTCCAATGTGTAGAATTAGCAAATTTCTGCTTACTAGTTGAAGAGCTCCATTTTCCTTTGCCCTTTTGACTAGCCAGGAAAGCTTGATCTGCAACTCGCATAATGGAGTTGTTGTGCTTGGACTGATATTCCTACAACAGGACAAAGACTAACTCCTCAAATGATAAGGCATTTGGATTGTCTTTCATCATCAACCAAAGAGTAGAAGCAAATCTATATGAATCAAGAAGACAATTTAGAATGGTTTGCACAAGTGAGCTATTTGGTATAACCTCATCAATAAAAATCAAATGTTCCTTCAAGTCTTTGATCTTTGTTAGGAAATTGTCCATAGAATCACCTTCATTCATGTGCTCACTCTCCAAGTGTTTTCAAAGGTAAGCAACACGAGGCTAATTCCTAGCTTGGTACAATGTGGTAAATGTATCCCAAGCATCTTTAGCTATTGTACAAAAGGAAATGTGAGGAATAATGGCACGTTTGATAGACAAAGCTATCAATGCATGTGTTTGGGCATCTCTGCCATCCCAATGAATCTGCTCTACAATAGGTGCAGCAGAAACCGTAGCACAAATAGGAATATGCAGAATATCACCATCTTCGACACCTTCTACATCAGCTTCAATACTTGTAGTTGTAACAGTTGTAGGTGTGATATGAAATTTTTCAACACCCTACACAATGTTCCACAGTCCTTTTGCAACCAACAAATATCGCATTATATAAGCCCATAACGGGTAGTTGGTACCATCCAACTTATCCTCAACAGCCAACATATAAAATACATTGCTGCTTTCAGCCATGGCCACTTATTAAAGTACCTTGATGTAGAAAAATTGACTGTATCTCAAAAAGTTGAACAAAATTGCCCAGACGAATTCCACTAGACCTGTAGTAGACTTTGAGATGCTTATACAAGCGAACAAAAACTGGTATATAGCTTTGGCACAAAAAGATGAAATAGCCTACACAAGCGCTATGATAGTGCGTTCGGAGGTTGAAACGAGCTGAGATCGCGATCTCGAAAACACGATAAGTATGCTCACCAAAATTCGTGCAATTTTGAGATTGCAAACGGAGGAGTGTCGACGACACCCTAGATGAAGCGACGACCTTCTCTAATACCAATTGTTGGAGTTAGACGTCTATGGAAGCACACAAACAGCACAAGGAAGAAGAAGAAGTTTGGAGCACAACACACAATATTGAATGAATTACTAGAGAATGTATAAAGATAAGTAGCCCATTAGGGCAATAGGCAAATATACAAGCCGGGGAAAAAAACCTCCTAAAGAGGGAAAAAAGTGCCCCGGCTATCCTAGTGTGTTGACACACATCACTACCTAAATATATCATCAGATGTCTCCTTAGTATATGAAAGTAATGGTTGAATAGCATCTTCCACAAAAATAATATCACATCTAACCAAGATGCATTTAGTGTGTGGATGATAGAGATAATAGCCTTTTCTTTCATAACTATATCCAAAAACTATACATTGTACTACTTTATCTTACAATTTTCTATGTTGTTGTTCAGACACTAATGCATATGCTAGAAATCCAAAGACACGCAAATTTGAAACAAAAGTCTTGCGTTTTTTTTCTTTCACAAACTCCAAGCATAGGAGACTAGCAAAGTTCAAATGATGAAAGCATGCATGCCAAAACTTTAAATATGAGATATGCTTAGAATCTTGAACTTCACATGCAAAATCATTGATAGATTTTGCATAGTTATGATCCTATACAACCTACGATATAAAATTTGAAAAGCAATACTAACATCTCCATTTGATAGATCATGAACTATGCATTTGTCATCAACAAATTTGATAACTAAGCCAATCTTGGCTAATGTTCAAACTAACAATAGATTTATCTTGATCCCTGGCACAAACAAAACATCTGATAATGTGAAAGAACTACCATCAGTAGTAGTCAAAATGATCTTACCAACTACCATTATAGGATAAGAGGAGATTTTAGTGCATGTGATAGTATTCCCTATAGGGGCATGCTCAAGTGAACTCGAGAAACTACACTATGAGGTAATATGTTTGGTTGCTGCACTATCCAAGTACAAAACATCTGAGTCTAGTGTAGAAATACATTGTTCATGAGAAGATGGATCATAGTTTTAAATAGTGGTAAATGCCTATTCATCATTCTACGCAAGATTGAAAAACTCTATTTTAGGTGTATAGGTCTTTGCAATAACCATTCAGACCTCTTTCTTCTTTACCTCTTTTCGAGCCAGTTTTAGACAACTCTTTATGAGATGATCATTTCCTTTACATAATTTTCAGAACTATTTTTACTTTTTTGTTTTCTTCTCGTTTGCGAAAATCAAGTAGTCTTTCAAATCTTTAATCTTTGTCCCAAAACTACCCATAGAATCTCCTTCATTAATATGGTCATTCTCTGACTGTTTTCGGAGGTAAGCAATATGAGGGTCATTTCTTGTGTGGTATAAATTGGTAAGTGTATCCCAAGCATCCCTTGCAATTTTGCAAGAGTGAGTGTAAGAGATAATGGTAGGTTTGGCAGACAAAGAGATCAATTCACGTTTATAAGCATCTTTGCTATCCCATCAAAGTTTTTATGCACTATATGCAACAAGAACCACAAGATGAAAAGGAAGTTGAAGATCTTCATCTTCAATGCCATTTGCATCACCTTCAATAACTATATTTGTAGGCATAGTATGTCATTTTTTAACACCGTGTACAATATTCCATAGTCCTTTAACCACCAATAAATGACACATCTATATGCCCATATTGAGTAATTGGTACAATCCAACTTTTCCTCAACAACCACCCTATTGAATACATCATTGGTTTCCACCTTGGCCACATACCAAAATACTCTAATGGAGAAAAATGATTGTATCTTAAAACATTGAGCATAAGTACCCTAATGAGCTCTAGTAAACATGTAGTGGACTTTGATGTGCTTGTACTACAAGCTAAAACTTGTATTTATTTTTGGCATAGAAGGATGTAATTGCCTACACAAGCTTTTCAATAGTACGTTGAGAGTATTGCGACACAACATGGCTAAGTATTTTTGAACTCCTAATCAACTTGATTCTCCTGAACAATTTTTGTGTGATTCTAATAGTGTGATTAGAGGGGTGTTGGCAAAGCCCAAGATGAAGCGGTGACCTCCTTTGATACCAATTGTTGGAGTTTGAGGTCTACAGAAGGATACAAAGAACACAAGGAAGAAGAAGAAGCTTCACACACAACACATAATATTGAATGTACTACCAAGTGAATATACAAAGATAAGTGATCCATTAGGGTTATATGCAATATATAAGCTGGGGGGAAAACCTTCCAAAAAGGGAAAAAAGTGTCGTGATGATCGTGGGTGTGTTCACACACATTACTACCGAAATATATCAATATTTTCTTCCATTCGGAGACTTCACTTGACAAACAAGTAGATAGGGACTTTAGTGTCTTTATATTCGTCAGAAAGATTTGCCATAGTCACCTCCATAAAGTAACCATGGATGCTTTAACTTGTAGTTTTTGTCGCTTTAGGATTCCCTTTATTATTTCCTTCTTCTCGGTGATGTTATGCAATTAGAGTACCAATGTTTTAGTGGAGCTAATGGACTTCCCCTTACTCATCTTACTGGTATGATTGTCATTGTACCTTGGGCTCTTGCCCTTTGTACTTGATGCAACTCTCTTCATTAATTTCGACTTCGTTCCTTGTTTTCTCAAAAAAAATTAGACATAGAGGTTGTTTCTTGCAGATGTATGAAGTAACAATACTTTCATATATCCTGACGTACTCTAGATTCCATGTGTAAAACACTTGACCTCTTTTGTCTCTTTTTACCTTGAATAACGAAAGGCAAAAAAAAAAGAGTTCACTGCAAGTACCTCATTTGCTGATGGTGATGAGATGAATTCTACACCCATTGACTTCCATATACCATTGTGTTTCAATTTCCACGCCGCTTAATGCATCCTAATTCTCACCTCTACAGTTCTCTGTTCCTCTCGACTTTTGCTCTCGAAGACGCAAACTCGTGCCGCTGAGTCGCGTTCTCTCTCTCTCTGCCCCCTTATAAATAGGGGCGCTTCTATCACTGCCGAAGCCAAATTCGAGCTGCCCGCGCAAGTACATCGATTCGAGCCCTGCAACTCGCACCACCTCATCTCTTTATGCCAAATCTCTTCGGTGCAAAGCCATAGATATACGAGCGCACAGAGACCGACATATACACACACAGATACATAATCTATACGAGCGCACAGAGACCGACATATACACACACACATATATAATGACATCTCTGAAATCTTCACCGTCTGTGCTCTTTTCCTTTTTCGTTGGTGGTGTCATTCGGCAGTCCTCTCCGTCTTCGATTTCAGGGGCGGAGGCTAGTGAAGATGGCTCGTGCAGCAATAAAGTTCTTCCCTGCGGAGCCCCCTCCGATGGAGGAAGAAGAAGGAACTCGCGTTGCTTTTGAGGAAAGCAAGACTTGATAGCTGTTACATCGATCAGAACACCATCCTGCAGTGGGGTATTCCTTCGATTTCCCAACACATGGACTTGACTATCTCGGACCACTACCTGATTACTCTGTCTTTCAAACCGATTTCCATGTTCAAGAAAGCCCCCTAGTTTCATGCTTGTCAGACATCATTTTCCCTCCCCTCTGTCCACCAAGAAATTTCAGAAGTGTGGGCGGAAGCCTTTGCCTACTGTAATGAACCGGCTAAGTGTTGGAGAAGCGCAGCGGAAAGGACTCGGAAAATTCTTATCAGGACTCAAAAGGCTATAAGAGATATCCGGAAAAAAAGAAGAGAAACGTTGTACCGGAGGCTCTCATGGCTTGAAGAAGAGGTGAATAAAGGTGAGTTACATTGCCAACAAGGTCTTTTGAAAATCAGGGGAAGACTAAGATTAGAGGAGGAGGTTCAAAGGAGAAATCTTCAAATTTTCTTCAAAGATTGGTGGGCGGGGAAGGCCGACAAACCATCGAAAGAGATGTGTAACATCCTCAAAAGGAAACAAGCTAGGGAATCCATCCCCCTATTGGTCGATAACAATGGAACCAAATGTTGCACGGAAGTTGAGAATAGATCTATCATCGTCGAGCACTTTACCAATCTTCTCGGGGTCTCAACTGCTCCTTCCCCCCATAGGCGCGACTCCATGGCAACCATCTCAAGGGTTGCTCAATCTAGAATCCCACAGAACTTGATTGCTCTGCTAGATGCTAACATTTCCGAGAATGAAATTATCGAGGTTATTGATGCCCTTCCCACTGGGAAAAGTCCGGGTCCGGATGGCCTCACTAATGAGTTTTTCAAGTCCTTCAAACATGAGTTGGCCACCCCACTGCGTCTAGTGTGGCAAGAGGCTCTCTCCTTCGGTGCCCTCCCTGAGTGTCTTAATAATGGCGTCATCAAGTTAATCCACAAAAGGGGAGATAAGAACAAAATCGAAAACTGGCGTCCGATTACCATGCTCCAAACACGATACAAGATAATTGCAAAAGTTATTGCCAACAGAATCTCTTGTCATTTAAAGTCATGGCTATGTGAGGACCAGAAAGGTTTTATCAAAGGTAGATCTATACTTGAAGCAATTGTCGATATTTGGGAAGGCCTTGCTTTCGCTGAGGACTCTGCTCAGGATCTGGTACTCATTAAGATCGACTTTGACAAAGCATATGATAGATTGGAATGGGACTTTATTCTTCAATCATTGAAAGACCTTGGATGCAGCCAAAAGTTCACGAAGATGGTTTCCACTTTTCTTGGAAATGCTTCAACTACAATAAATATCAACGGTAAGCTCTCTGAGCCCATTCGTTTAAAAAGATCAATTAGGCAAGGCTGCCCTTTAGCTCCATTACTCTTTGCTATCGCCTCGAATGGACTTAGTCACCTATTAAAGCATCATATGGATGGTGGCAATCTCAAGGGTCTTTCCTTACCTCTTAATCATGGCCAAATGATTGCGAGACTTTTTGCTCATGGCATGAATGCCTTTGTGCACAACGATATAAACAGCATTGAGGTGTTTTGGTGGTGCCTCGACATCTTTTGTGTGGCGTCAGGTTCAAAAATCAACCATGCTTAAACTGCTTTTAGAGCAATCAGCGGACCTACTCCCCAATCATTGGTGGATCAAGGGTATCAAGTTATCCCTAGTGGTCAAGTCTTCCGTCTCCTTGGCATTCCGATGGGATTCGACATCTCAATGGACCAACGCTGGAACTCGGTGCTATCCAAGCTGGATAGCAAGCTGAATCATTGGAAAGGTATGCAAGTCAACTTGGCAGGGCGTGCTATGGTTGTTAACACATTTATGTTGTCTACAATTATTTACTTTATCTCGTGTTGGAGACCTAGGGAGAAAGACTTGCCCAAAGTGGAAAGAATCTGCAGAAACTTCCTTTGGACTGGGGACCCCAAGAGGAGGGGGATTCCCAAAATCAAATGGGAAACTTGCATTAGCCCTAAAGACTCAGGGGGCTTGGGAATTTTGGATATCGTTGGGTTGGCGAACAAGCTGGCGGCAAAGTGGCTTATCAAGGCTTGGAGCAATAGGGAGTCCTCTTGGGTCAAATTGATCTTCAGAAACACGGAAGGCCTTACCTTAGTTGGCCATCCTAGTTGGAAGGACATAGGGATTCTCACGCTTTTGTTCTCCCCCCACCCGGTGTCCCCAAAAGGCTCTAGCCTCGTGTGTTCTTTATGGAGGAGTTGGAACAAGGCCAAACAATTCATCAAAATCAGTGATGAGTGAAAGTGGGCAGCTGGGATAAGACAAAATGACTCTATCTGGTTCTTGATCAGCGGCATTAGGGGGGTGGAGTCTTGGAGCCTCCAAATTGCAAAGCGGTTATGGAACAAGGGGTTCAAACAGTGGAAACAACTCTGGAAACAAGAGACCAGCGAGTGGATTAGGTTTGAAGAATTGGATCCGAGACTTAGAGTTACCCGTGAGGAATGGACTCTTCTTCAAAGCAGGTGTTTAGCATGGGACCGCTCATCTACCCGCCTTCTCTGCGGTCAGGACCTTCCTTGCCTAGAGGGCCTCAAATGGAGCAATGGTAAGAAGCTATCCAGAACCCCCAACTTCAAAGAGAACTTAGATGTTCACCACACTCTTAACAAGAGATGGTGCCTTTCTTGGACCAAACTTCGGTGGGAACTAAAATTCATGTCTATTTGGCACCCCCTAATTGAGGTCAAAAAGTCCGTTCTCATGTGGCAGATCTTGCACAAAGGTATTTGGTCCAATCCAAGGGCTAACAAAATCTGTGGTGTGCCGCCATGGTGCAAGCGTTGTCATCGATGCATCGAAGATTTAGCTCACCTCTTCTTCGACTGCCCCAAGTCGCGAGTTATCCGGCGTCATGTGACCCGAGTATTGAGACTCATGAACCAAATCAATTGGCAACAGGTGATGTTGGGTGAGGCGGTTGGCTGCTCATCGAGGCTGTGGAATGCCATCAAGGGTGAGACTCTCTGGAAGATTTGGAGGGAGCGATGTGTGGTCATTTTTGGCCAAACTCCTAAGGAATGGTCGATCGAGAAATCCTTGTTTCTTCTAGGTAAAAGAATCTCCCGAGATAAGGGATCTCCACCGTTTAGACATCACTGTATTTATCTCCTCGAAAACAATAAGTTGAAACCCAAATGGGTCCCACATGAGGGTGATGATAGATTTATCCGCCTCATTTGTAATGCCCTCTAGTTTGCCATACTCCTCCTCTGCATTGTGGGATTTGGGGGCACTAGTCCCGTTCTCTTGTAACTTTTCTTCTTTATTGTAATTAAAGTCCGGGAGATTAGGCTAAGGCCGAACTTCCTTTTATTAAAAAAAAAAAAAATTCACGTTCTACCTGCACAATACGGTCTATAACCAAGACAGCTTCAACTCCATGTACGGCCTGCCTCCAAACATTAGCTTTCCTAAAATCTTCAAATTTTCTTCAAAGACTGGTGGGCGGGGAAGGCCGACAAACCATCGAAAGAGATGTGTAACATCCTCAAAAGGAAAAAAAGCTAGAGAATCCATCCCCCTATCGGTCCATAACAATGAAACCAAATGTTGCACGGAAGTGGAGAATAGATCTATCATCGTCGAGCACTTTACCAATCTTCTCGGGGTCTCGACTCCTCCTTCCCCCCACAGGCGCGAGTCCATGGCAACCATCTCAAGGATTGCTCAAACTAGAATCCCACAGAACTTGATTGCTCTGCTGGATGCTAACATCTCCGAGATTGAAATTATCGAGGCTATTGATGCCCTTCCCAATGGGAAAAGTCTGGGTCCAGATGGCCTCACCAATGAGTTTTTCAAGTCCTTCAAACATGAGGTGGCCACCCCACTACGTCTCGTGTGGCAAGAGGCTCTCTCATTCGGTGCCCTCCCTGAGTGTCTCAATAATGGCGTCATCAAGTTAATCCACAAAAGGGGAGATAAGAACAAAATTGAAAACTGGCATCCGATTACCATGCTCCAAACAGGATACAAGATAATTGCAAAAGTTATCGCCAACAGAATCTCTTGTCATTTAAAGTCATGGCTGTGTGAGGACCAGAAAGGATTTATCAAAGGTAGATCTATACTGGGAGCAATTGCTGACATTTGGGAAGGCCTTGCTTTTGCGGAGGAGTCTGCTCAAGATCTCGTATTCATTAAGATCGACTACGACAAGCGTATGACAGATTGGAATGGGACTTTATTCTTCAATCATTGAAAGACCTTGGATGCAGCCAAAAGTTCACGAAGATGGTTTCCACTCTTCTTGGAAATGCTTCAACTAGAATAAATATCAACGGTAAGCTCTCTGAGCCCATTCGTTTAAAAAGATCAATTAGGCAAGGATGCCCTTTGGCTCCTTTACTATTCGCTATCGCCTCGTATGGGCTCAATTGCCTATTAAAGCATCACATGGATGCTCGCAATCTCAAGGGTCTTTCCTTACCTCTAAATCACGGCCAATCGATTGTAAGACTTTTTGCTGATGACATAAATGCCTTCGTGCATAACGATACAAACATCATTGAGGTGTTTTGGTGGTGCCTCGACACCTTTTGTGTGGCGTCAGACTCAAAAATCAACCATGCTAAAACTGCATTTATAGCAATCAGCGGACCTACTTCCCAATTGTTGGTGGTTCAGGGGTGTCTAGTTATCCCTAACGGTCAAGTCTTCCGGCTCCTTCGCATTCCGATGGGATTCGACATCTCAATGGACCAACGTTGGAACTGAGTGTTATCCAAGCTGGATAGCAAGCTGAATCATTGGAAAGGTATGCAAGTCAACTTGGCAGGGCGTGCTATGGTTGTCAACACTTTTATGCTGTCTACAGTTATTTACTTTATCTCGTGTTGGAGACCTAAGGAGAAAGACTTGGCCAAAGTGGAAAGAATCTGCAGAAACTTCCTTTGGATTGGGGACCCCAACAGGAGGGGGATTCCCAAAATCAAATGGGAAACTTGCATTAGCCATAAAGACTCAGGGGGCTTGGGAATTCTGGATATTGTTGGGTTGGCTGACAAGCTGCTGGCAAAATGGCTTATCAAGGCTTGGAGCAACAGGGAGTCCTCTTGGGCTAAATTGATCTTCAGAAACACGGAAGACCTTACCTTAGTTGGCCATCCTGGTTGGAAGGACATAGGGATTTTCACGCTTTTGTTCTCCCCCCACCTAGTGTCCCCTAAAGGCTCTAGCCTTGTGTGTTCATTATGGAAGAATTGGAACAAGGCCAAACAGTTCATCAGAATCAGTGATGAGTGGAAGTGGGCGGTTGGGGTAAGACAAAATGACTCTATTTGGTTCCCGATTTGCGGCATTCGGGGGGTGGAGTCTTGGAACCTCCAAACTGCAAAGCGGTTATGGAACAAGGGGTTCAAACAGTGGAAACAAATCTGGAAACAAGAGAACAACCAGTGGATTAGGTTCGAAGAATTGGATCCTAGACTTAGAGTTACCTTTGAGGAATGGACACTTCTTCAAAGCAGGTGTTTAGCATGGGACCGCTCAACTACCCGCCTTCTCTACGGTCAGGATCCTCCTTGCCTGGAGGGCCTCAAATGGAGCAATGGTATGAAGCTATCTAGAACCCCCAGCTTCAAAGAGGACTTAGATGTGCACCACACTCTTAACAAGAGATGGTGCCTTTCTTGGACTAAACTTCTATGGGAACTAAAATTCATGTCTATTTGGCACCCCCTTATTGAGGTCAAAAAGTCCATTCTCATGTGGCAGATCTTGCATAAAGGTATCTGCTCGAATGCAAGGGCTAACAAAATCTGTGGTGTGCCGCCATGGTGCAAGCGTTGCCATCGGTGCATCGAAGATTTAGCTCACCTGTTCTTCGACTGCCTCACGAACCAAATCAACTGGCAACAGGTGATGTTGGGTGAGGCGGTCGGCTGCTCATCAAGGCTGTGGAATGCCATCAGAGGGGAGACTCTCTGGAAGATTTGGAGGGAGCGATGCGCTATCAATTTTGGCCAAACTCCTAAGGAATGGTCGATCGAGAAATCCTTGTTTCTCCTAGGTAAAGGAATCTCCCGAGATAAGAGATCTCCACCGTTTAGACATCATTGTATTTATCTCCTCGAAAACAACAAGTTGAAACCCAAATGGGTCCCACATGAGGGTGATGATAAATTTATCCGCCTCATTTGTAATGCCCTCTAGCTTGCCATACTCCTCCCCTGCATGGTGGGATTTGGGGGGTCCCATGGGCACTTGTCCCATTCACTTGTAACTTTTTCTCTTTATTTTAATTAAAGTCCGGGATATTAGGCTAAGGCCGAACTTCCTTTTATTAAAAAAAAAAACATTAGCTTTCCTAATCCCTTCAATTTCGGCGTTACGAACACCTTCGATGACCCTCTCACGTCCGGCCCATCAATCAACTCGGCCCCTTTAGGGCAGCCGCAAGGATTTCACCTGCTCGATTCCTTCAATGAGTACATGCTATTTCATGTTTTCACTGCTAATATCACTGTGGGCGATTACACGGGCACCATTGCCATCCTCAGGCAGGTGCGAGAGGTGGATTCTGTACGATATCTCACAGTTATTGGCGGGACAGGAGCATTCCTAGGAGCTCGCGGAGTCGCTACAGGAGCATTCCTAGGAGCTCGCGGAGTCGCTACAAACAGGCTCATTGATATTCACCACACACCTCCTGCCAAGTGGACGATGTCATTTGAACTTGATCTTTACTATTAGTCGATCTATCTTACGATATGTGAGAGAAAATGTTAGCTTTCATGTCCTCCTCCTCCACATGCCTTCGCATGTAAACTCTACAGAATAAGAGAGGACTCTGCTTCTTCTTTAAATTATATGCCGAGAGCTATGTAGAATAAAATATGCAACCATACATTTATCCTCACTAACCTATATGCCTTCGCTTCTTGTGTGGAAAATAATATAATTACTCAATATCTTCACCTTGGTAGGTTTTTGGTTCCCCTGTCGATTTTCAGTGAATTTCAAGTCTTCTCATTCATTGAGTTTATCTCTCAGCCAAATAGTAAATACTAAACTCATGAAAGTATTTGATATATCAACAAGTTCTTAAACAGTCCCAATCTAATCTCTTTAAATCTAGCTCATATAAGGGGAAGAACTTGGTTAAATAATCATTAGAATATCATGAATCTATAAAAGTTTCCACATCAAGAGGAATATAAATTCATTTCTCTTAATATTCATGTTTGCAAACAAAAACAATACGCGATTAAAAATATGGAACATTACGCGTTTGAATTTTTTCTTCTTTAATGATGGGTGCCAGAAAAACGGATGACATACACCTTATTCGAGCTCAATGTATTCGATGATCCGAAATAAATCAATGATTTAATGTCGTGCAAAAAAAAAACTATTACTTGGTATATATACATAAAATAAATAACTATATCATAACAGTTCCCACATGTTTGACGCAAGGCTCCTTTAGACCACAAAAACTATAACATATATGATGGGAGAATGCATATATGATGCAGGATTTCTTTAGACCACAAAAGGGACTTCTTCCAAAATTATCCCAAAAGGTTTCATTGAAAGTATCCTAGTCGGCCTCTTGGGAGACAATAGACTATATAATCGGCTGTGTCATCCATCTTCCTTCTATAGTTCAAAAGGGAAGTCAAAAACGTTCATATTGTCAATGTACAAAATGTTCACCCATCTTCCTTCCTTCTATAGTTCAAAGGGGAAGTCAAAAAGGTTCATATTGTCAATGTACAAAATGTTCATCACCATTCAATCTTTTCACTCTCTTCATAGTATCACTTCATTTCCAAATTTAGCAACTTTTTATCCAAATAAAACTGCAATCATTCCTTGCCCTTCATGCTTGACAAATAGATGTAATGAAATAAAATGTATTCTGTGAAGGAGATGATTGAAAGGGAAAAAAAAACGGACATATCACATAATAACTCTCACAGTAGACTAGGTATTCCAATGTACATAACCAACATAGAAGATAAGAAAAAAGAATATCTATTTAAACTTGTTTTTTAATGTCGGGAATTGAACTCATAACCTCATAATGAGGAGTACGATGGGCTAACCACTAGCCCCAAAAGCCATGTATGAGGATTAATTCCTAATCCTCTATCTTAAGGTATGGTTCAACCATCCCATGCTAGGATTATGTGATATTCTTTTCCTGTTACACTAAGCCACTACAATAGATCGGTCGTATACCGAGGCTTTTACTGAGGAAAATGACCACGTGCATTTTTGGCCCGACGTCAGTGTAGGTGTCCGTATGCGCATCCAAATTAAAGCGCCAATATAGGCATCGGTATGGGCGTCAGTATGAACATCGGTATAATCGTCGGTATAATTGTCGATATAAGCGTTCGTATTTTTGACCCTCATAGCATCGATTACACTGACACATTTGCTAGGTGTACAGTTGCATATACCATCGTGCCTTGGGTTTACCGATGCTTATTGGGATGGCATTACTGGGAGTACCGTCGCTTATACCGACGACAATATCTGCAAATTGTTTTTGGGCAGAGTGTGTTGTCTTTTGCTACAGCAACATTATCATGATGTTGCTTAGCAAAAGACAATACACTCTGCCCAAAAAAAGCCGAGTACATGTGATGTGTACTCTAATGTCAACCAAAATATGATTTCATAAAACAAAATATTATTGGACACAAAAGAGATAATCAGAATGAACCATGAACCATGAACCATGTACAAAAAGAGTTATATATTTCATAAATGAAGCATGTACAAGAGTGTGGCAAACCACTATCATATATGTCGCTTTTACAAAATGTGGCAAAGCATTGCATTTCCATATAAAAATCAAATACAAAATTTGGGTGTGCCACTGCCATACACATGCAACAAACGTTCCATATCAACAGTCTTGCAACAAAGAACATTAATGAAATGAGATAAATTCACATGAAATTTACAAACAACAATTAAAAACCAAGTTATAAATTCATCACCTCATCGCAAACGCTCCCATGAAACGACTACATCGTGTCAATCCATGATGATATCCATAAGCCTCCTCCATTTGTGTTGGAGGATGACCCATAGCTAGCTCCTGCACCAAATATACAAAACATTAGAGGAACATACATGCGAAGCTTAACACAAACAAACTCAATAAACAAAATGGTACTTAAAATTCATGACGCATCATGTTATATCCGCTGCTGTCCAAATGTGATTGTCCAATCATATCTAAACGGGTGGCTTCGGCATCTTGCTGCTAGCGATATCGGTCAGGAGTCTCCTACTGCTCGTTGCGAATCATATCCCAGTCCTCAGCATCTAACCATACAGGCTTTGGTAAGCCTGCTCTAAAAGCATTATGAGCCTTGGATCGTCGATGGGACATAACTTCACGTGCGGTCTGAAGAATCCACTCTGAACTGAGAAGAGGCTGCCCATCGGCTGGTCGAAACTCCTGATAAATCGTCTCTGTGATATAATTCTTTCAATCTTTATCTTGTTCACTCCATTTCAACATGATAGAGTGTCCAAATTGTATGGAGAAAAGCAGTCGTATACATGCAGGCATTGCTTTTTTGGCCGCATCCATCATCGGAGCTCAATCTCAGATACTATACACCTTCGAGTCATCATGGTCATGAGCACCCAAAGGTGTACGTGGTGTTCCACGTGGTGTACCACATGGCGTACCTACATCTAAGGTACTTGTCCTAGGAGTAGAAGTAGGCGACACAATGTCCATCGCATTGCCTCCACAACAGCTGCCTCCTCCAGACCTACCTATCGATCCACTCCTAGAACCTCCTCCTCTAGAGCATGACCTGGACCTAGGAGACGGTCCAGCACCGCTATGACGTTGAGGTGTCGAATGCATATGCCCACTACTAGAGCCAGTAGGGAATGGCTGAAAAGCTCGTCCTGGTGGATTCATAAAGCTAGGAGACATAATTTCGGCAGGAGTAGCACTATTTGTAGGAGTGATGTCCGCAAGAGTGACACCGCTAGGAGTGACCCCACTATCAAAAGTAGACCTATTTTTATCGATATATGCGATCCGAAAGTGTCATCCATGAGACCATAGTGCACTGCATTTAGTATACTCCCAATCACATCCCTTTGTGTGTTCTTCTTCTTCTTCACAGATATCTTCACCCGTTGCCTTTGCTTGTGAAACCGCTATATCTAGCCATCTGCTCGTTGGAAAAGGTGGAAGACGTTGAAGACTTTCTGGAAGAGGTAAAAATCGAGTGGAACGATTCCTTCGAAACTGAGCTCTTTCCTTTGCGTTGGTCTCCTTGGCAAGCTCATACTTTTCTAACCACTTCTGCATAGGCTCACAGCTAACTTCATTGCCTCCTCTCTGAAAGTTGCATCCATTTTTCTTTGCAACCCTTTACCTTGTGGTTCATCGCCTAGGAGATGAACATCCTCATCATCGCTCCATAAGCGAGGCTTTTCTGGATCCGATATACGTAGAAACTCAGTTATGAATACAAGAGACTCTTATATGAGCCATCCCTCTGCCATGCTACCCTCTGGACGTGCTCTTTGTCAAACAAACCCTTTTAATGTCTTCATAAAGCACTCTAAAAAGAACATCCATCGACTATGGACAGTTAGTGCTATTGCAACTTCATCTACCACATGAACCAGTAAATGAAGCTCAATAGTGAGAATACTTGTGGAAAAGTATTTCTCTACTATACAAACAACCTCGATAGCATTGAGTTTCGCACTCTCTATGCTATCTCTATTGATCTCTTGAGAAGAGATCCACCATACTAAAGAACTAATTTTATAAATGGTTCTCCGTACATCCTCCGAAAGACAATCTTTTAAGGCTACAGGGAGCACAAACTATAAAAACTTGTGCCAATCATGAGACTTGAGTCCTCCAAGATCATCGTTTTGTGTGAAAGGAGTCTTTAGAAACCTCATGCATCACGTAGGTGTCTAAAGCTCTGAAATTGTTTTCTTCACTTGTTCCTCTTCCATCCTCCGAAGCACCCAAGGAGCTCTTGGTAATGATATTGTTCCGTTGGACTTAGTAATTGCTCACAAATCTCGCATACGACCTCACTCTTCTAATTCCTCCCTTTGTGATTTGCTTTCTTTCTTTCCGATCAAAGTCTTCCAAAGAATCTCTCCCACATTCTTAAAAATATGCATCCGGTCTATCAAATGATTGATCAATAATTGACTCCAATAAGGGAGTTCATGAAAAATCAAAAACTGTTTCATGCCAGTGACTAGAGTTTCTGAATCCCACAATTGTTTCCAATCGCTAGCTTTCAGTTGGCGTTGCGCTTGTCGACCAGTTTATCCTCCACGTAAAACATGTCCATCAGGAAAATATCTATGGTGTCCTTCATAGACAGTTTTACGTAGTGCTTTGGAATAGCGTGCTTCGAGTCATGGTCCACATAAAGGACAAGCATGGTAACCCAAAATCGATAAACCTGAACATTCACCATAACCATGCCAAACATGCATCGTCCACATAAGTATGCCTTGTACTTGCACTTCTCGTCTTCTTATAGGTTGAGACATGTCACACACAATAATCCCATCCCATAAAATGCGTAGTTCTTCCACAAGTGATGCAAGATATACATCCATGTTTTTTACCTTATACTTACTTGGTACAATAAGAGCTAATAATAAATGACCTTTCTTTGTGGCCAGCCATGGTGAGATGCTACAATTGACCAAACATACAGACCATGTGCTCCATGAAGAGCTGCGTAAACCAAATGGATTTACTCCATCCATAGCTAGGCCTAGACGTATGGACCGAGGCTCACTAGCAAACTCTGGCCACTTACAATCTATGTGCTTCCAAGCATCACAGTCATCATGCACTCACATTACACCATCTGTAGACCTCCTCTTTGCATGCCATGACATTAACTCAGCTATAGATTTGCATCTAAACATGTTTTGAATTCGTGGAATAATAGGAAAGTGACGAAAAACCTTTGCGGGGATTGCTTCGCCTACAAGGTCTTCTCTAAATCTATTTGCTCCTCACTTTGGACATACGTGGAGATGCTCATACTCATTCCGAAAGAGGATGCAATCATTCAGACAAGCATGAATCTTAGTGTAATCCATTCCAATGGATTGTAAAAGTTTTTTTGCATCTCCATGTGTTGGAAGCATGTCATTGCCCTCTCAGAAAAATTGATCTTTAAGAAGCCTGCAATAAGCAATTAGAACAATATTAGTAATTAAAGTTATTTTGATACAACAATGAAAGTTTGTTTCAAATCCACTTACCTGAACAATTCAGTGACACTACTATCTGACCATCCATAAATGGATTGCAGATTGAGCATCGTGAGTGACGCACATAGTACATATATCTTTGCTCCATTGTAAAGTGGTAAACGAGCTAGTCTTCGCATGTTTTCATATTCTTCATCAACTTCTCATCGTGGAAATTCTGTTGTGTCGATGAATCTGTCGACATCTTCTCCACCATCATGATCTTTGTCCATCTCATAAATGCTTCGAGCATTTCTTCCATATGTTCATTCTGTGTAATGCTATTAGTACTTGCTTGTACGTCTAACTCTCTTTTGTCCATGAGAGGTTACTGGTGCAATGTCGTTTGGGTCCATCTGCTCACCTGGGGGACCATGCGAATGGTAGCGTAGGTTTTCTAGTCGACTTTTATCAAACGATCCATACTCTCTAACATGTGCAGTACAAATCCGTCGTTTCTGATAAATTTGATACTTGCACTGAGTGCAAGGACATGCTATTCTCTCCGGATCAAAACTAGCCATTTGACACAATATGGATATTTTAGAACATTTGATTTTTTTATTAAACCTAAAACTCATACTCTTAAAGACTTAAACCTAAAATACTAAAACCTAAATACTTAAACACCTAAAAGAACCTAAAACTCTAATCCTAAAACCCTAACTAAAGACCTATATATGTGTTATATCTATTATATATATGTATTATATATATGTATTATATACATGTCTATTGCTTATATAATTAAAATCTCATTTTTATATATCTAATTATATATATTTAATTAATTTATTTAAAACATTGGTTCTTTTTATATTTATTTATCTATATAATTATACTATTATATATATATATATTTATTTATTTATATATTCATATTTTTTTCTTAATTCTTTCCTATATTTTCTCTTTATATAAATTTAATTGAGTTATATGTATGCATAAACCCTCAAACCCTAATCTTAAAGATCTGGACCTAAAATATGTATATTTCTGTATGTGTATATACATGTATATATGTATTATATGTGTATGTGTATGTGTGTATATATGTTATGTAGGTGTTGAAACCCTAAAACCCTAAAACCCTAAAACCCTAATCAGAAAGACGACCTAAAACATGTATATATGTGTATGCATCTGTATATATATGTGTATGCTTATATATATGTGTATATAGATATGTGTATAAGTATATGTGTGTATGTGTATGTGTATATATATTTACTCTGATCAAAATCCTTAAAATTAAACCTATTTGTATATATTTAATTATCTATATTTAATTTATTTATTTAAAATACTAGTTCTTTTCTTAATTAATCATATTTTTATATATTTAATTAATTTATTTAAAATGCTAGTTCTTTCTATGTTTATTTATCTTTATGATTATCCTATTTTATATATTTATTTACTTATATATTCAGATTTTTTCTTAATTAATCCTATTTTTATATATTAAATTATATATATCTAATTATATATATTTAATTTATTTAAAACACTAATTCTTTTTATATTTATTTATCTATATAATTATCCTATTTTATATATATATATTTATTTATACATTCAGATTTCTTTTCTTAATTTTTTTTATTTTCTCTTTCTATAAATTTAATTGAGGTATATGTATGCTTAAACCCTAAAACCCTAATCTTAAAGATGTAGACCTAAAATATGTATATTTTTGTATGCATGTGTATATACATGTATATATGTATTATATGTGTATGTGTATGTGTGTATATATGTTATGCAGGTGTTAAAACCGTAAAACCCTAATAAAAAAGACGTAGACCTAAAACATATATATATATATATATATATATATATATATATATATATATATATATATATATATATATATATATATATATATATATATATATATATATATATATATATATGTATATATATATATATATATATATATATATATATATATATATATATATATATATATATATATATATATGTGTGTGTGTGTGTGTGTGTGTGTGTGTGTTTATGTATATAGATATGTGTAGAAGTATATGTGTGCATGTGTATGTGTATATATATTGACTCTGATTATTTTCCTTAAAATTAAACCTATTTTTATATATTTAATTATATATAATTAATTAATATATTTAAAACACTATTTGTTTTCATATTTATTTATCTATATAATTATCCTATTATATATATATATATATATATATATATATATATATATATATATATATATATATATATATATATATATATATATATATATATATATATATATATATATTTATATTTATAAATTCAGATTTATTTCTTATTTTTTTCTATATTTTCTCTTAATATAAACATAATTGAATTATATATATGCATGCCTAAAACCCTAATCTTAAAGATCTAGACCTAAAATATGTATATTTCTGTATGCATCTGTATATACATGTATATATGTATTATATGTGTATGTGTATATGTGTATATATGTTATGCATGTGTAAAAACCCTAAAACCCTAATCGAAAAGACTTAGACCTAAAACATGTGTGTATGTGTATGCATGTATATATATGTGTGTGTGTATATATGTGTAAATATATGTGTATATATATATATATATATATATATATATATATATATATATATATATATATATATATATATATATATATATATATATATATATATTTATATATATATATATATATATATGTTTATAAGTATATGTGTATGTATCTGTAAATAGCCTTAAAACCCTAATACTATTTTTATATATTTGATGAAAATAAAACTTTAAAATCAGAATTTTATATATTTAATTATATATATTTAATTAAAACACTAGCTCATGTGTGTGTATATGTGTGCATGTGTGTATGTATGTGTGTGTGTGTGTTAATGTATGCATGTATGTATGTGTATGTGTGTGTATGTATGCATGTGTGAGTATATGTGTATGTGTGTGTATGTATGCATGTGTGTGTATGCATTCATTTGTGTGTGTGTGCATCCATGTGTGTATGTATGTGTGTGTGTATGCATGCATGTGTGTATATGTGTGTGTATGTATGCATGCATGTGTGTATGTATGCATGTGTGTACATTTGTGTGTGTATGTATGCATGCATGTGTGTATGTATGCATGTGTGTACATATGTGTGTGTATGTATGCATGTATGTACATGTGTGTGTGTTTATGTATGCATGTGTGTATGTATGTGTGTGTGTATGCATGTGTGTATATATGTGTGTATATGTGTGTGTGTATGTGTGTGTATGCATATGTGTATATGTGTGTGTATGTATGTGTGTATGCATGTGTGTGTATGTATGTGTGTATGCATGTGTGTATATGTGTGTATGCATGCATGTGTGTATATGTGTGTGTATGTATGCATGTGTGTATATGTGTGTGTATGTATGCATGCATGTGTGTATACGTGTGTATGTAAATGTCTGTGTATGTATGTGTGTATATGTGTGTGTGTATGTATGTGTGTATGCATGTGTGTGTATGTGTATGTACGCATATGTGTATATATGTGTGTGTATGTATGTGTGTATGCATGTGTGTGTATGTATGCATGTGTGTATATTTGTATGTGTGTGTATGCATGCATGTGTGTGTATGCATGCATGTGTGTATATGTGTGTGTATGTATGCATGCATGTGTGTATGTATGCATGTGTGTATATGTGTGTATGTATGTGTGTATGCATGTGTGTGTATGTATGCATGTGTGTACATGTATGTGTGTATGTATGCATGTGTAGATGTGTGTGTGTGTGTATGTATGCTCTATCTTCCTCTATTTCATCTATCTTTCTCATGTGTAGATGTGTAGATGTGTGTGTGTATGTGTGTGTGTGTATGTATGCTCTATCTTCCTATCTCTATCTTCCTCTCTCTCTCTCTCTCTCCTCTCTCTCTTTCTCTCTCTATCTCTCTTTCTCTCATCTCTCTCTCTCTTTCTCTCTCTATCAATAGAGAATAAAACAACCACTTTGAATCGTTGTCATCAAAGCGTAATGTATGTCGTCTATCGTCAAATTCCAAAGAATCGATGCCAAAGAACTTCTGCAAAGTCAAAGAGAAGAGAACTTATAAGACTTAAAGCATACAGAAAGACAAAGGCTAAGAGTACGTGCACCACTTACCAAGATGTGAGATCTAAACAGAGAGAGAGAGAGTGTGTGTGTGTAGAGAGAGAGATCTCTGTGTATGTGTGTGTGCACACAAGACAATGCAGGTCGCAATTTGGTTCACGTGCGCAAGTTCGACAGAAGACAACCAATATTCAAACACGCGCAAAAATGTTCAGTTTTTCTCTCAGGTTCCCAGTATGTTTAAAACACGGCCTTGGTATAAGCGTCGGTATGGGTGTCAGTATGGGCGTCGGTAACTTCTAGTAAATTACCGACACTTATACCGATGCCCATACCGACGCTTATACCGGCTGTCGCCAGACACCCCAACGATCCATTTTAAACGGTCATGCCGGAGATCACTTGACCGTCGGTATCTTTAAGTTGACTTTTCCAACGTTTATACCGACGTCGGGAGTGACCGTCGGTATAAGCAGCATCGGTATGCCCCTCATATGTTGTAGTGAGCATTGCCCTCCACGCTCACTTGTGGACCCTTTTGACTCTCTTCGACCCACTTTCCAATCATGAGCACTTCCACCAACCTCAAACTCTAGCACTTTGACAAAATTTGGACCTATCCCACCCTCTATGGGTGCCCAAATTCCCATGTGCCTTCATCTAAGGTCAGTGTCATACTCATCAAGGACAAGCCCTTTCTCCAAGTGCCAACCGAATATTGTGCCTTACCTCCATCTAGCCCAAGTCTCTCAACTAGGTTTTGATCCCAACATTGGGAATTGAAGTCACAACCTCCTAGCTATGAGTACGATGGGCTAACCACTAGCCCTAAAAGCCATGGATGAGGATTACTTCATAATCCTCTCTCTTATGGTATGGTTCAAGCATCCCCTCGTAGGAGTATGTGCAATCTTATGTTCTTATTTTTCAATGGTCTATGGGAGATAGAAAACATTGAATATATAAGAAATTGGTATTCTTAATCTTTACTGTTATTTTTATTTTGATAATGCAAACAAAAATTCTGAATATCCAACATATCTGAATTCTTGAGTTCTCTTGATTGTAAAACTATACTGTGGAAAAATCCGGATACAACACTTTTAGCTTCTCTATTACCTGATTTTAGCTCTTTAATAGTTTTTCCTCTTCCATTTTGTAGATGATTCTAACTCTAGCCTATTAATCACATTTGTACATTTCACAATTCACAATGTTTTGCTATGTCACAATTTTAAGCTTCCTCCAAAGACATATTTATGTTTGCATTTGTAGCTACCCAAACTATAGAGACTTGTATAAGAAAAGGACATTTCTTCTATATTTATATCTATGGTGAGCTCAACAACAACTAATACCAAGCAACATCATCTATGCAAATTAGGGGAGAGATATGCATGTATCCACCAACCCAACTCCACCCATGTAATAACCTATAAGGCAAGAGGAAAATGTGAGGAGAGCTAAATAAATGTCCCCTTCACATGCATGGTAATTCAAGGCCCATTACATGAGTTACTAACCTTGGAGATTACATGATCTTCACATTGACCCAAAAGGACATCCTTTGATCTTGTATGTGCAAGTCTATAAACTTGAGAAGTTTCATGATGGCCAATGGTAAAAACTTTCGAAAATAAAAATCCTACGGATCAAAACCCTTCAATGGGAAATAAAATAGATCAAAAGGCTTGGCTAGAATCTAATGTTTACTTCCAATATTTAAACCCTTAGAATACATATATACAGCCTTGAAAGTCCATGTTTGTCATAAGATCCACCCCTAGTTAAATCATTTTCCTCTTTGAAAATGTGTGGGAGTATAATATGTGGAGTATTCCCCCATGCACTTTGATCACTTCCATCGAACATGGTCATCATATCTCTTAGTCTCCTGTTTATATAGAAGGAGATTCTATCCCCCACTAGATTTGAAAAGAGGTGAATGCATCTGTGGGTTTTTCTCTTCCCAAGTCATACTATTTTGGTTTTCATTTTATAGACTAAATTGAGTGAAAGTTATATGGGTGGATCCATAGTATCTCTAGCCAAATTTCAATCTTGGTCCATTTCCTAGCACCACGTTTGCATGTACAAATGAAAGTGGGAGATTTCTTCATGAATATTTCATGCCTTTTGAGAATTTAATTGAATTTGATGTGGATGTAATCAAGTTAAGGTTGACCAAAAGCACCTTTCTTAGATGTTTTGATTATGTTCCACTTGTAACCAACATCCATGAATCATTTTCCAACTAGATGACTCCTCTATTCAACTGGGTTTAGAGTCCTGGGTAGAATATATGAAAGAAGTGTTTCATTCACTTCTTGGGCAACCAAAATTTAACTCAACCAAAACAAGTCCAAAATGACTTAGGTTATCATTGTCCAAACTTACAACACTTTCTCAAAGAGGTGACGTGACTTCGTTGGAATTGTCAAATCTATGAACAATTCCTAAATATTTTCTCTTTACGAGTTTTCTCAACTCTTTTAGAAAATCATGGGATCCTTCTTCATTATGAGCATTGTATTGAAGAAAAAATCAATAGATAAATGATTCATCTTAGACTCGATATCTAGAAAGCATGTTCAAACATTGAATAGATTCTCCAAAGAACATCTATCTATGTTTAATTCAATTACATATTCCAACCAATTACTAAACCTTATCTTCATAGATGTACCTTGGATACCCTATCAAAAGTTATGAAAAATGAGCAGGAAGAAGTCAGATTCTATGAAATAGATTCAAATATCTAAGAAATTTAACTTATTCAATTCAGACTCTATGAGATTCAAATTTTAAATCTTTGTAGACTCGTTTTCATTTTGATTTGAATCATACGCCTAGAATCCACTCGAATGCACCAATCCATGACTCGAAAGATTTGAATATAGATCAATTGAAATGTGTATCTATGCTAATTTTGCAAGCTACATTTTCAAGATGGTGAGAAATCATATAATGAAACCAAAGGATGATTCAGAGCATGTTCTGAATCCACATGGAAATATGCATATATATGGTTTGGTGATCTCTTTCCTTGGATGCCTTATTCATTTTGTAAAACCTTATAAGAAATGAGACACATTTATTCCTGATGTAGTAGTTAATGCAAAGGATTATAGAGCATAGAAGATACATTTGAAAAGTTCTCTAGTTTCTAATACGATTGAATAAATATACGTATTCTAAATGTTTTTTTTCTACAAGAAACATTAAATTAAAATGAGAGAAAGTAAAAAGAGAGATACAAAGATGATTGACGATTTGTTTGTCTCCCTTACGTGGGATCCATCTACATCTAAGCCTATTTGTTTTCAAACAAGAACACTCTGTGTTGTATGAATGGGGCAAAACTATTTAGGTTATTTATTCTTCTTATTATTGTTAATTTTTTTCTCTAATTTATTAACATTTTTATTGGATGTGAAGTAGTTCAAGGTAATAAAACGTAATCATAATTAAATGCTATAAAATGATGCAAGTGTACTGGAAGGCATTGGTTCCATAGAGTATTAGTCAAAAGAACAAGGTACATCATATATTGATTGCATAACCATATTCTGATTGCATAACACACATCAAGTTTTGAGAAGTTTTTGCTTCATCAATAGAATAAGTCTCATTCTTATAATAAAGACCAGAGATAGTAATTGTATAAAAATTGGATACAAAAAGAGCACTATGAGAGCCCGAACAAGTACAATATCAAAAAGGTGCATCTCAAAGTCTGCAACAATCATTTAGGCATAGTTTTAGCCTCTTCTATGTTAGGCCTATCATCAGCAAGTGCATCGTGTAAATCTACATCAGAAACGAAATGATGTGATCATCATTTGGTGCTTGTAAAGGATACAAAGTTGCCTCATTTAGACACAAAATTGAATCTACATCTATAAAAGGAGGAACCAAAGTTTCATACACATCCTTCAAGCTTACAAATGTCTGTATTGGATTTTTAGGCCCACAATCAATATTTTTAAGCTAAGTAGTTCAATAAGGAAGTAAAAAAGGTTCATATTTCCAATGTATAAAATGTTCATCACAATTCAATCTTTTCGCTCTCTTCACAGTATCACTTCATTTCTAAATTCAGCAATTGTTTATGGAAATAAAATTGCAATCATTACTTGCCCTTCATACTTGAAAAATAGATGTAATGAAATAAAATGTATTCTGTGATGGAGATGATTGAAAGGAAAAACACAAAAATCTGAACTGTATGCAACCACATTTCATTTTGTACTGTACTTTGACATATCGCATAAGAATTCTCACAAAAGAGTAGGTATTTCAATGTGGATTACCAACACAGAATAAACTTGTTCTTCTATGCTCTTCTTTGCCAATTAGCTACGGGAGATAGGAAATTACTGAAATTTTAAAAGATAATGAAATATCGATATAATTTTTCTTTTTATAATTCAAAGGAATTTCAAGAATATGCAACATATTGAATGCTTGAGTTCTCTTGAAGGTAAAATTATATTGTGGAAACATCCAGATACAACACTCTTGGGTTTTCTATTACACGTTTTTAGCTGTCTAATAGTTTGTCCTCTTACGTTTTGTAGATAATTTTATAACTTTAGCCTATTAATCACATTTGTACATTTCACAATTCACAATATTTTTCTATGTCACAATTTTAGGCTTCCGAGGGTAATTTTGTTTGCATTTGTCGCTACCCAAACTACATAGATTTGTATAAGACTATGAAGTTTCTTCTAGATTCAAATCTACTGTGAGCTCAACAACAACCACTACCAGATTCGCTAACAAGACCACCCAGCATCTATGAAAATTATGGGAGAGATATGCATGTATCCACCAACCCAGCTCCACCCATGTAATCACCTTTAAGGCAAGATGAAAATGTGAGGAGAGCTAAATAAATATTCCCTTTACATGGATGTTAATCCAAGGCCCATCACATGAGTTTATAACCTTGAAGGTTACATGATCTTCACATTGATTCTGAATAGACATCTCTTGATCTTGTATGTGCAAGTCTAGAGACTTGAGAAGTTTCACGAGGGCCAATGCTAAAACCTTTAGAAAATAAAAATCCTATGGACTTTGAATGGGAATTAAAATAAATCAAAACGTTTGGCTAGATCTAATGCTTATTTCCAACGTTTAAACCCTTATAATCCACATATTGAGCCTTTAGAATCCATGTTTGTCATAAGATCCACCCCCATTAAAATATTTTCCTCTTTGAAAATGTGTGGAAGTATGATATGTGGACTATTCCTCATGCACCATGATCACTTCCATCCGACATGACTTGCATATCTCTTATTAGCCTCTTTAAATAGAACGAGATTCTATCCCACACTAGATTTGAAGAGAGGGGAATGCATGTCTGGTTTTCTCTATTCCCAAATCATACTATATTGGTTTTCACTTTATATACTGAATTAAATGAAAATTATATAGGTGGATCCAATTTTCACTCTTGGTCCATTGGCACTTTTGCATGTGCATAGGAAAATGGGAGATTTTTTCATGAATATTTCAAGACTTTTGAGGATTTAATTGAATTTGGTGTGGATATAATAAAGTTAAGGTTGACCTTAAACACCTCTCTGAGATGTTTTGGTTATGTTCCACTTCTAACAAACACCCACGAATCATTTTCCTAACTAGATTACTCCTCTCTTCAGTTGGGCTTTAGAGCCCTGGGTAGAATATAGGAAAGATGTGTTTCAATGACTTCTTGGGCAAACAAGCTTTAACATGATCAAATCAAATCCAAAATGACTGATCTTATAATTCTCCAAACTTACAACACTTTCTCAAAGGATCGACCTCTTTGGAATTGTCAAATCTAGGAACAATTCCTAACCATTTTATCTTTACGAGTTTCCTCAAGTCTTTTAGAGAACTTTGGGATCCTTCCTCATTATGAGCATTTTCTTGAAGAAAAAATCAATATATAAATGTTTCCTCTTAGACTCGATATCTAGAAAGCATGTTCAAACATTGAATAGATTCTAGAAAGGACATCTATATATGTTTGATTCAATTACATATTCCAACAAAGTAAACCTTAGTTTCATAGAAATAACTTGAATACCCTATCAGAGTAAGTATAAGGATATGAGAAATGAGCAGGAAGAAGTGATATTCTATGAAATAGATTCAAAGTTCTAAGACACTTAACCAATTCAATTTCAACTCTATGAAACTCAAATCTTTAAATCTTTGTAGATTCGTTGTCATTTTGATTTGAAGCCTAAGACTAGAACTGAATGCGATGCACCAATCTGTGAATCAAGAGATTTGAATATAGCTCAATTGAAATGTGTATCTATGCTAGTTTTGCAAGTTGCGTTAGAAAGATGTTGAGAAATCATTTAATGAAACCAAATGATTATTGAAAGCATGATCTCAATCCATATACAACTATGTATATAGATGGTTTGATGATCTCTTTCCTTGGATACCTTATTCATTTGTAAAAACTAATAAGAAATTAGAAGTACTTATTCTTGATGTAATAGTTAATGCAAAAGATTATATCAAGCATAAGAGATACATTTGAAAACTTCTCTGCTCTCTAAACTATTGAATAAATATAAGTATTCTTTAGTATTTTTTTTCTACAAGAAGCATTAAGTTAAAATGAGAAAAGGTACAAAGAGAGATACAAAGATGAGTGACAATTTGTTTGTCTTCTTGATGTGGGATCCATCGACGTCTAAGCCTATTTTCTCCAATTTATTAACATGTTTATTGAATGTGAAGTAGTTCAAGGTAATAAAACCTAATCACAAATAAATGCTATAAAATGATGCAATTGGACTAGAAGGGATTGTTTCCATTGAATTTCACTCAAATGAACAAGGTACATCCATACTTTTAAAGGATTTTGACCTATTCTTTTTTATTTTAGATAGCTAAGATTGTAAATACTCTTACGTATACAAAAGGTCAAAAAAAAACTATTTTTCTAAGGACATGATATTCTTGAATCTGGGGAAAATCACATAAAGACTGAGTAACATTCTTCATAAGAACATCATATTCTGATTGCATAATACCCATCCAATTTTGAGAATTTTCTGCTTCATCAAAACAAAGAAGCTCATTCTCATAATAAAGACTAGAGATACCCATTGTTCACAATCAAACGCAAAGAGAGGACTATGAGAACCTGAACAAGTACAATATCACAAAGGTGCATCTAATTTGCTATCTCTCAAAGTCTACACCAACTATTTGGGCATATTTTTAGCCTTTTCTATGGCTGCCCTCTCATCAACAAGTGCATCATGTAAATCTTTTATCATCATTTGGAATTTGTAAAGCATACGAAGCTGCCTCATTTGAACACAAAATTGAACGTCCATCTATAAAAGGAGGCACGAAACTGTTATGCACATCCTTTGGGATAATTGATGTTTTTGTTGGACGTTTAGACCCATAATCAATATATATTACAATTTAAATTTAGATCAATAGAGACTAAAATAGAGAGAAAGGACACAAGACATGGCAAAACGGGGGGGAAACGTGAATCTCTACTAGCCAAATACTCAAGGCTACAATGAGAAAGCTCAAATACCTCAAAGCTCTTGAAGATTTTCTTCAAAACTTGATGATGTAAGTGGGCAATTGTGATCTCTTAAATTAGCATGGGCTAGGGGCACCAAGCAAAGCGTGTTGAAAAGCTAATTCAAGAAAACTTTCATCTTCATTAAAAGCATGTCCAAAAAGAATAATCAATGCACATTACTTTTTTTTCTAGGGTCGAACTTTGAGGTTGCTTTTGGTTGTAACGCTACATGAAAAACTACATGAAACACTATTTGAAAAGCATTTAAAAAGAAAAAAATAGTATTTGATCTTTGGGTGCCCAAATGAAGACCAAATTTATTAAATTATATACATCTTGCCTAGCACACTGAAAATATGTGATAAAAGCTTTATGGATATTTTGACCAATTTTCATTATTTTTGTCCTTGGTTTACAATGGTTAATGTTTTATTAAACTTAGTCAAAATTGAAACATAACATCTTTAATCTTTTGAAACATCAACCTCATGCTATGCTTGAATTGGATTAGCTGTACATCAAAAATTCATCATTTCAACTGTGTCAAAGTTTCCCATTGAAGAGATTTTTATTTGTGCTCATTTTTTGTCTTCTTCATATGGATTGTTTATGGATCATTTACCAATGTAAAAGCCTAGAGTTATACATGTGTAAAAGGAGAAAAAAGAGAGCTCAAATTCCATGAATTTGAGGTGGTTGAGCTTGACAATCAATCAATCACCAAAAGGTAGATCAGATTAGATCTTCACTTTTCCTAGATTGTAGGAAAATGAATTGATTCTCTTCCACAAACTATCCCGCCTTGATTTGAATTCGAAATCCACTTTGTAGAAGTCATGAAACACTTCAAGATTCTAAATAAAACTTCAACACCATTGTATAGTATATTGAAGCAATATACATACGCTCTGGGTTATCATTGTCTTGCTCCTTCATTTGTTGGCACCATCTTCTTCAAGAACAGTGAACTTGTAGAGGCTTTTGCTCTCTCTACAGAGCTCCAAATGTAATGATTGAGAATCCATTCGAAACTTATTAGGTTCTAGTCCACATGTACACATTCTCAAAGCATTTAACTTAGTAGCTTCGATGAAATATCAATTTTACTATCTGAGGGCTTATCTTTGCACACCCTTGAAAAATAGGGGGTACCTTTGTTGAGTGTTAAGTTCATTCCAGAAGCATATCTTGCTTATTACTTGCACTCTTGTGCATTCTAGACACTCATCCTATTTGTATCATTCCACCAATAGGATGTCTTCAACTGTAATCATACTCACTACTATGAGCATTAAAAGTTGATCATTTCATCCAAAGATATCAATTTTTTTAGCTAGTCAATGCACAAACCTATCTATTTTGTATCAACTTTTTCTACTTGATTCTCCAAGCGACATAATGGTTTTTATTGATTTAATGAAATTCCTATAAGGTCTATTTGACTCTCCATAAGTTTTAGGGCTGGTCTTGTGGTCGTTGGCTAGACCAAACTTTGTCAGTTCGCAACTCACTTTTCTACCTCCTATAAGCTTCTCCAATTTCTCTCAATGGTATCAGGCCTAGATCAAGATGGGTGATAATTTTGCTCAATGATTTATAAGCTTGATAGACACAACTATGCCACTTGGCAAATCAGAATGGAGGCCTATTTGCAAGGTATAAAGCTTTATGGAATTGTAGCAAGTGCTGAAGCTATGGCTACTTCAAGATCCTAAGGAGGACCTACACAAGAGGAGATAGATAAGGTCACACTTTGGTGTGCAAGGGATGTTGAAGCAAATTCATACATACTAAACCTATCTTTAATTTTCTATTACCACATATTAGATGATGCAAGACATTTGAAGAGACTTGGGATGCCCTAGATACTTTCTTTTCTGGTATCACAAAGGCAAGGAAGAATCATCTTTGCAATGAGTTCAAGCAAATGAAGAATACACCTAAACAAAATATCATAGAGTTTGTTATCAAGGTCAAGGATGTTGCATATCAGTTAGAATCCATTTGAGAGATGATTGAAGAAGATTCCATCACAAGGAAAATTCTAAATGGAGTTAGAAGTGATAAGCAATGGAAATCCTTCACCATGGCTTATGACCTCATCATAGATGTGCAAACTCCAAACTTCAACATCTTTCTTCCAAAACGCTTCAATCAAGTGGCCAAAAAAAGCATAAAGGATGGTAACTCCTATCATGGTAATTCAACTAGTGACCTATATGTAGATAATAAGGACAAGAAGCTAAAAGGCAAGAAAAGGAAGAGGATGAAGAGGACACTTCCCAAGCCAACTTTGCAAGCATGATCAAGTGGAAAGGGAAGAAGAAAGGACTAAAGCATGACAAAACCAAAGGCCAAAATGTTCAACCTTGTTCCATCTATGCTAAGACAAACCACACTACTCAAAATTGTTAGTTCAATGGGAAGACCTAGCAAGGAAGTGGAAGATGTGGATACGATAGCAATAGAGGTAGAGATGGACACAACTTCAACAATAACAATAAAGGCCACAACAGAAGGGACTCCAACAATTTTCATAAAGATTAATAACATGAAGACTGATTGCTTTTGATGAATCTAAGACATAATGAAGGTAAAAATGATGATCATTTATTCTACATAGGTTCAAGATGTTCAAATCATGTTGTAGGCAACATAGCTCCCTTATATGGTTTGGAAAGTCGAAAGCATAGAAATGAATTTAAAACAATGGATTACACAAAGCATATTGTCGAGAGTATTGGTAATGTTAATGATTCCAATGGCAGGACAAACATTGTGAGAAAGGTACTCTATGTTCCCACTTTTACAAAAAACCTAATAAGTGTAGTCCAAATAGTTGAGCAAGGCTTGCAAGTTAGGTTCACCCAAGATGGAGCTTTTTTGGAAGATCCATGTCAAGGCTTCAAGAAGATAACCATAGATTAGAAGCATGGTAGGATCTTTAATTTTGAAGTAGGGGAAACCCGAAATATAGCTCTATTCAACTTTGGGTCTCAATACCTAAGTGAGCCTGAAGTGTGGCATAAGAGGCTAGCTCATGTGAATGAAATAACCTTGAAAGATATATATATATATATATATATATATATATATATATATATATATATATATATATATATATATATATATATATATATATATATATATATATATATATATATATATATATATATATATATATAAGGATCAAAGTGTTCCAGGACCACTAAACATTTCAAAGCAACACATGATCAATAGATGTGATGCACATTAGATTGGGAAGGCACAAAGACAACCATTCAACCACAAAGGCTACAACAACCTTTTAGAATTAGTACACACTAATGTGTGGGACCAACACAAGAACCTTCATTGGTAAGATCAAGGTATTATGTCTCATTTATTGATGATCATAAGACATGGACTATTCTATATTTTATCAAGAGTAAGAAGGAAGTGTTTGATTACTTCAAAATATATCTAGGACATGTGGAGAATCATACAAGTAGATTAATCAAGAAACCTAGATCTGATGGAGGGGGGGAATACTTCTCCAAGGAATTTGATGCGTTCTTTTACGATAAAGGTATCAAGAGGGAAGTGAATACCAGATACTCTCCTTAATTGAATTGAGATCTCTAGAGAAGAAATAAGAAATTGGTTTGATTAGCTAGAACAATGCTTGAAGAAAAGAGGTTTCCACATTATCTATGGGTAGAGTGAATTTCAACTGTTGTGTACCTTTTCATTAGATTAGCATCCAAATTACTGCAAGGTATGACTCCTTATGAAGCATGGTATGGAAGAAAACTAGTCTTGGACATTGCAAGGTCTTTGGTTGTTTAGCTTATGTTCATGTACCTTCACAAATTAGAGGTAAGCTAGATGAAAGGGCAACAAAGGAAATCTTTATTGGATATGATTCAACTCAGATGGGTTATAGGTTCTACAGTCTTTGAAACAAGCATTTCACTACAACTAGGGTTGTTGTGTTTGAACAAAATAGGTCTTGGTATGATGCAGATAAGAAAAGGTAACGCTACCATATGATCTTGATTTTGATTTTCATCAATTAGAAAGCAAGCATGATACAAAGGTTTAGATCCAAGAAGTGATATAGTTGGTTACCGAGATGAAAGAGAAAAGGATTACAAGCTATGGAAGTCAAGAGGCAAAGCAAAAATGCAAGTGTGCAAAATGATCAAGGAAATGACATAGAAGGTCAAAAAGGGGGAAAAGAAAACCATTAAGGTATGGATATGATTCCACATTTGTTACAAAGAATCCAATCTATTTGGGAAAATAATTAATTTTAGAAGAACCCTCAACCTATGAAGAGTAAAGGGAAACCCTCATTAGGAAAAGTCTATGAACTAAGAAATAGATGCAATGAAGGGGATGGACACTTGGGATTTTATTCCAATGGTACCCAATCAAAAGGTAATTGGTTGAAGAAGGATATACAAACTCAAAAGAAAACTTAGGTGGATCAATTTGCGAGTACAAGGCAAGATTAGTTGCCAAAGATGGATCACAAAATAATGGTGTAGACTATGAGGAAACATTCTTACCAGTTGCAAAGATGACTACAATCACAACATTGGTAAGTGTAG
Organism: Ceratopteris richardii; assembly: GCA_020310875.1. NCBI lineage: Eukaryota > Viridiplantae > Streptophyta > Polypodiopsida > Polypodiales > Pteridaceae > Ceratopteris > Ceratopteris richardii. Next base: position 61,625,597 of record CM035443.1, read on the forward strand.
CTGCTAAAAGAAATTGGAGCCTCCCCCAAATTGATGTGAAAAATGCATTTTTAAATCGTTGGATAAGTGAGCAGGTATAATGTCCCAACCTTTAGGTTTGAAAATCCTTATCATGCATCTTATTTCTGTAGACTTAAGAAACCATTGTATGGATTGAGACTAACTCCTGGACCTTGGAATTACAAGTTGGATACATACCTACAAGATCAACAATTGAGATCTAGCAACTCATATCGTTTTTTATTCATGAAAAGGGATTAAAATGAGGTTACCTATCTATGTGTATATGCAGATAATATTATTGTGACAAGAGATGACTTGAGTGGCATACAAATGATAAAAAGGCATATGCAAGAGGAATTCAAAATCAGTGATTTAGATGAGCTCACATTCTTCCTAGTTATGCAAGTCATATACATAGACGAAGGAATGTTTTTTTACTCAGAGGAGGTACATTCAGGATCTACTTCTTAAGTTCAAAATGAAGAACACTAAACCTAAAGGTACACATTTAAGGATGAATCATAAACTTAGTGTTTATGAAGATGAGAAAATTGAAGAAATTTTGGAGTATCAAATCTTGGTAGGTATCTTGATATATGCTACTCATACAAGGGTAGATATCTTATATGGTATAGCACACATGCATGCAGCTAAGAGAGTACTTAAGTACCTCAAAGGTACAATCAATGAATGTATATTCTATCTTTACTCTTTTGATTGGGATATCAAAATCTATTCAGATGCAAATGGGGCAAGAGCTAAGGATGATAGAAGAAGTACCTCTGGTTACTTAGCATTTGCAAGCTCAAACATGAAGTCATGGAGTTTGAAGAAGCCACCAACAATTATTTTATCCTTAATCAAAGTAGATTATAAAGGTTTTAGCATAGAAACTCAAGAGGAAATATGGTTCAAAGCATTATACTCAGATTTGGGACTTGTGAGCTCCAAACCTTACATATATGGAGATAATGTAAATTACATGCATCTAGCAGCAAACCCTATTTTCCATGCAAGAAACAGACACAAAGAGGTTCATTAGATCTTCATCAAGGAGAACTCATGGCAAAAGAGATTGAAATTTCTTTTGTTCAAAGTGAAAAGAAAGTAGAAGATATGATGACGAAGCCACTTGATGGAATAAAGCTTTGCATATTTCAATCAATGGCAAGTATTCAACTTATTAGAGAATGAAGACTCAAGCATACTTTAACTTCAGAGGGATCTGTTGGAACATCAAGCTTACACTATGCTAGAGGTGGATTAGCTCTACAAAAAAAATTCATCATTTGAAGTGTTTCAAAGATTCCCATTGAAAGAATTTTTATTTGTGCTCATTTTTTCCTCTTCATTAGCATTTCTTATGGATAATTTACCAAGGTAGAATCCTAGAGTATAACACATGTAAAAGGATAAAAAGAGAGATTAAATTCCATGAATTTGAGGTGGTTTATCTTGACAATCAATCAAGCAATCCATCACCAAAAAATAGATCAAATTAGATCTTCACTTTTCTTACATTCTAGGAAACTGAATTCAAAATCCACTTGTAGAAGTCTTGGAACACTAGAAGAGTCTATATAAAGACTTCAAAATCATTTTAAAGTACATTGAAGTAATATACACTTTGGGTCATCATTGTGTTGCTCCTTCATTTCTTTAGACCATCTTCTTCATCAATAGTGAACTTGCAGAGGTTGTTGCCCTAAATGGAATGAATGAGCATTCATTAGAAATGTAATATTTTTTGGTTTATGTGTACAAAATTTTAAATAATTTGGTTCATTAGATTTGGAAAAATCTGAATTTTATTGTCTTGGGGTTAGGGGGTACCTCTATTGAGTGTTAAGTTCATTCCCAATGCATATCTTGCTTATTACTTGTACTCTTGTGCATTTACGAAACTCACTCTATATGTTTCATTCCACTAAAAGGAATTTTTTCAATTGTAATCATGCTGGGAACTATGAGTACTTAAAGTTTATCATCTCATCCAAAGTAGCAAATTGTTTGAGACCAAGCCTCTAAATCTCATAGGGTTTGAGTACCATAATTGAACAATCCTATGTTCCTAGTATCTTGGAATTCAAAGGTAAACAATCTACTAGCATTTTCCCATTTGGTTATCTTCTTGAATTCTTTGTGTGTATCTTCTACATAAGTTCCATACTTTGTAAACCTCACTTGCAATTATTTTTCCACAATTTTTCCAACACTTATCAAGTTCTAAGTAATGCTAGTTACAAAGAGAAGAGTTCTTAAATTCATATTACCATTTGATGTAATTATAGTTCCTATCTACTATGCAAGGTGTCTAGTGTCATCTCCTCTTTGGAACTCATGTTTATTCTTGGGTTCTTCCAAATTGGAGAGTAATGCTACATTTTGTGCTACATGATTTGGACATCTAGAAAAAATATTGAACACATGCTCATTTGATTTAGCTCCTTTCATCTTCATGTTCCTCAATAGAAGTGAATCCTGTTGTGATTGATCATCAATGTAGTTGTTGTAGTCTCTTCTTCTTTTATAGCGACCTTGATAGTTGTTATTGTAGCTTTTGTTGTTGTTATATGCATAAGTGTTGTTACATCTATATCTAGGAGCTCCATATCCTCTACTTTATCCTCTTAATCTCTGGTTCCTTGGGTTTTTGAAACAATCCTTAGTGATGTGGTAGATTAATCCACATATGGCACAAGGTGAGGAGCTTTGACATTTCCTTTTGCCTTGTCTACCACCTCTACCTCATCCTCTCAAACTTCTACCTCTACCTGCAAAGTCAACTTGGGAGGTAGCTGCTCCTCCATCAATATTCTTTCGTTTTCCATATATATTTTTACCTTTACTTTTATCTATATAAAGGGTAGAGGGATGATCAAATTTTTGTGTCTCACCATTCTTCATAAGCTTGGGTTCATGAATGAAGCTTTTCCCCACAAGTGTGTTAAAATCTAGTACTTTCATATCCATGTACAAGCCCATGGGAGTGGTGAATGTTTCCCAATTATCATATGTTTGATCCCATTGATGGATTGTCTTAGAATTTTTTCCTCATCTATGATGTCTCAAATGCTTCCTGATCGATCAATAATATCCTTCATGGTCTTGACAAAGTCAGTGAAATTTTCCTTAGGTTACTTCTTGAAAGATGTGAATTCCATCCATAGTTGGTTGTTCCTAGCCTTGGCACTTCAATAGAAGAATCTCTTCAAAGCATTTGAGGTCTCTTTTGATGACATAGTTCCTAAGGTGTGCAAGTAAGAAATAAAAAATAGAGTTAAGAATGTATGACCTTTCCGAAACATCTTTTTCATAATATGTGTTCAACCTTTACTACTCCTTTTGTGTTGCTTGTCCTTTGGTCCTTATCATATGCATAAGCTCATCTCTAAGGATGTATCCTAAAAGTTTTATCCCATGCAAATATGCTTCCATTGTTAGAGACCATGTTGAATAGTTGATTTTATCCAATTTGTCAATTGAAGAAGGGAGTCCATCACCCATAATGTATAAGCTATGACAATGCTCTATTTCCACCATGAGAAGTGATCATAGTATATAGAGATCAGAGGGGCCTTGCAAAAACCTACTTTGGACCAGACTTTTTATCACTTGGACTCTCTCATAAACTTCCTAAGAATTCCAATCTATGCAACAATATGCCCTCAATACATTGAAGCATTAATTTCAAAATTTTGGATTAAGAAAAACAACTTTCAAAATTTGCACATGCATAAAAAACCTTCTACTTATGGAAGAAGGTTGCCACAGAAATGATTAGAGCTCATGCCTTGTTAGTAATTAAGCAAAATCATTTTTCACTACTTCAAATAGGATGGAAAGTGAGCTAAAACAAATTATTTCATGAATTTATAGTGACTATAATGTGAGCTAGATATTTAGGAAGTCAGGGGTGTGATCGAGACTTTTCAAGAAGTTGATGAAACAAATACATGGTCATAGAGATATAGTCATATCTCTACATACGATGCTCTGGTGGAAAAGAAATTTTGTTAGAACACTTATAAGATTGTTAAATTCATGATCAAATCAACAGATAACTCAATGAGACCATAACTCCACTTCAATAACTCAGAGCGCTTGACAAACTTTTAGAAGTACACATCACTAGTGAGCAATGAATGAAAATGATGATACAAGTTCATTTATATTTATTGAGAAGTAAAATAAAGTACATGGAGGTGTTGCAAGACTCAAATGACTTTGATTTGAGTATAATATGCACTAAGAAATGGAGCTAAGATATCATTGTGCCTCGTGACTTGGCTACCAGTATATAATTACACTTTTTCCCTTGATTTTAGAAGATGATTGATTGATAAACTCTACCTAATATCCTCTTTCCTTTTAGGTGATCATTTGAATTTTAATTCAAATGAGAGTTGTGGATTTTGGATGTTCTTACACACATAAGCTTATAAGAATGTCATGCTTTTTGACCATAGTGGTGATCAAGAAGTATATGTGTGTACATATGACTTTACTCAAAGTCGAGTGATGTCCATGAAATATGGTCAAGCACTAAGGCTTTCCATATGCACCAACATATCAGGTCATTGAGTCTTTGTTTTCTAACATTGAAATAATTCACCATTTCAAATAAAGCCTTTCTCCATTAAACTACAACAGCTAGTCTATCGATGATATCCTTATTTATATTCTCTGTATAAGATGATTCCTAAGCTACTATTCTTGCTTTCATGAATAAAGATATTTTGCAAAAGGATCTTTGACCCGCATTCAAAAAACCTATATTCAAAAGCATCTTGAAATGTGTGTACATAGTGTCCTCCCATGAGTATAACTCTACTATAATGTGTGTACATAGGGTCGAGACCTTCAGTTGAATAAAAATGTAAAGCATCTATTCAGGAATTAAAGCCTGTGAAATTTAGAGTCGTAATATTTGTATCTATAAACGTTTCTATAGAAGCAATGTTGAGTTTGAGGATTCTAATGGTCTATATTGGAGCGTGATGTCTACTACTTTGATTTTCATGATTTTACAATTTTTTATCCCAATTCGCTTTATCAAAACTTTGACCCAAGTCATTAGTTTCTTGAGGATTGTTAGTAAAAATACATACGCAACTCTATCTAACATCATATTTTCCATATTTAAAATAAACCATAGGCATCAAATTTAAATGAATTTTTAAGTTCCTCAATCTAATGAGTTCCTTATGTGCTGCATCTTGGTATGCATAGGCCTATTTGTATAAAGGTACTTGAAAATATTCCTATAATCCCTTTGATAAAAAAATTTCTATTTTCCAAATTATGTTCTTCCATGCTCAATTGGGAGAGTAATATATTTCCTTCCTTGAAAATATCAATTGCATGTGCTCGATAACTCCTTTTTCTTATTTGATTATATGTGTGCTTTGTCGATAATCGACACCTCAGTCTCATCAATTGAATTTATTTATTTTAAGTTTAATCCTAGTTTTTTCTTTGTTTTAGAACAAGGGTTTAAAGTTCCCTTTGAGTCGATGGTTTTCTTTACTCTACTTTGCATCAAAAACATTCATACACTCTTTACCGAATATCCACTTGAAAAGTTTCCACTTTTCCGTGTATTGAAAAAAATCTCAATTCTTTGCTCACAATCGTGACTTATAGTGAGAATTCATGATTTTTTGTTTTTCTTTTGATTTCACTTTTTTCTCAAATCTAAATTTTCCAATTTTTTCAATTCACCAAAATTATGAAAATTCTTGAAAATCACGATTCTATGAAATTCACGACTCGAAGGTCAAAATCACAAATGTCTTTTTAAAAAATCATGACTTTCTCTCAAACGACCTCTCAACAAATAATCACATTTCCTTATAAAATCGTGATTTCTAGTAGACAGTTACATTTCCCTATCGGTGATTTCTAGTGCTAGTGCGCTATTGTTTGGCAGGAATTTGCTGCATTCACCGTTTTTAGGTGCAAGTTTAGCCAATTTCAACACTAAGGTTGAGAAAGGGTTGTTCGATTTTGAGTTAAGTAATCGGCTCAGAGATATTTTTGGCCTGAAAAATTGGCAAAGTGGCCATACGGTCCAAGGACATCAAGAAATCTGTCCCCAAAGTTTAGGCAATATGAGTAGTTCACAGCAACAACAACAGCAACAACAACAGCACCAACAACAACAACAACAACATCAATAGATTGTTCCACCGCATCCGGTGCCAGCCGGAGTCACCTACACAAAATTTGGAGGTTTTCTGGGAGATGATCTTGAGGCACATGTGCGGACATTTGAAATTAATTATGTAGTTTTTAATTAGCCACTAGACCCTGCTTATAAAGCCATCGTGTTCCAGTCAACTTTGGTTAATGAAGCTGCTCCTATTCCACAACCCTTTTGTTCCCAATACATGACCAATCATGTATGTCCATTATGAGTAAGTAGTATCATGCAACCTTTCCTCAACAACCAACATATGCAATACATCATTGCTTCTAGCCACGGTTAGTGAGTAAATATCCTAGTCTTCAAAATTAATTGTATCTCAAAAATTTGAAAAGAAACACCCTATCAAGCTCTACTAAGCATGTAGGAAATTCTGAGGCACTTGTACTCAGGAATCGATTGTATGTATGTTTCAAACAAAAGGAAAAACATTCTTGCACCATCTCTGCAATAGTGCATTGAAGGGTTGAAAAGAGCTGAAATCAAAATTTTGATGTGACCAGATGAAGTTTTTTTGAGCTCATAATTGCCTCGAGTATCCTCATGAATTTTCGTGCAATTCTAAGACTATGGTCAAAGAGGTATCAATGACACCCTACATGAAGTGGCAGCCTACTTTGATACCAATTGTTGGAGTTTGAAGTTTGCAAATGTACACAAACAGCACAAGGAAGAAAAAGAATCTTGGAGCACCACATAATGTAGAATGTATTACCAAGTGAAAAATGCAAAGATAAGTGACCCATTGGGGTTATATGTTTATATGCAAGCAGCGGGGGGGAGGAATGCCTCCTAAAGAAGGAAAAAGTGCCCCAATGGTACTAAGTCTGTTCACAATCATCACTTCGTAAATAAATCAACATGATTTTATGCACACATCTATGATTATAATGTTTGTTTACATGTTTATGCATAGGTTTATGATTATAATGCTTATTTAAAAGTTTATGATTATGATGTTTATGTACAAGATTATGCAAGTTCATGTGGTAGAGGTCTCTACAGACACATGCCTACATAAGCCTCTACAAGCTTGAGAAACTATTTATTTTTCTTCATTAGTGAGTGCTATATCAAGAGGTATATTCATGAATATATCGATGATAATTCCTGTAGATTTTCTAGATAAAAAGAATTATTTAGAGCATGGTCTTCCAACCAACATATGAATATGTATAATATACTAATGGAAAAGTGCGACTACTATCAATACATTTTTAGATTCATATAAGGACCATTATATTGAAAGGCATGCCAAATACTTGCACACTTTTAGATTCATATAGTAACACCTATGAGTATAGAAATGTTTTGATAGCCAATATTTTTTAGACGTGTATTGTGATGGATGTGATCCAAAACACATTGAAAAATGCTGATTCTGTTGTAGTGGATGAGCACTTCAAACAAGGGAATCAAGCTAGATATTTATGATTATGGTTCAAAGAGAAATATTTAAGTAAATGAGATATAAGAAAAATTGAAGACTTATTATTTGGGAAATCAAGTTCAAGTCCAAGTCAATCAAGAAAACCCTCAAAATTTCGTGCTTAAATTTTAGCTATCCAAAAAGTTTACTTTTCACTTTTTGGTTAAAGTTGATTGTTGGATTAGATCCTTCATTGTAGTAACTATTTTTAGCACGAAGATTTTGTTTTTAGAAAAAGAAAGATTATATTAAAAAGGATACGTTTTTTAAATGAAGAATGACCACTAGTAGGAGCATATTAACTCAACCCATGGTCAGATATAGAACCATATAGGGTTTGCATACAAATACTTGATAGTATCCAACTTGGAGAGCTGCCTAACTAGACCAAACAAAATTATGCATCCAATAAAACTCGTTACTCCTAAGATGCAGATGAAATGATTAACCTTTTTTTGGAAGCATCCATGAACCGCACCTCCGACACGTGAGTTGACTACCCACAAGCCAAAAAACGTGTGGGGAGCACAAGATAGTCGAGATATCCCAACTGATCTAGGATTCATAGCCCTACAAATAGAATTTACTAGTTTCCCTTTTAATAACAAATGTCTAATACTAATTATAATTGAAACTTCTTAATATCCATTTACCTTCCATCATGGTGGCCAATCTCTTTGGATAGATCAAACCAAGACCACTTTCTACGTGTTCCTCCGTTTCTAGATGTAGATTCAATTTTGTGTCTAGAAGAGGCAATTTTGTATCCTTTATAGGTACCAAATGATGATCAAATCGTTTCGTTTCTGATATAGATTTACATGATGCACTTGCTGATGAGAGGTCTAACATAGAATAGAAGAGGCTAAAACTATGCCTAAATGGCTGTTGTAGACTTTGAGATGTACCTTTGCGATATTGTACTTGTTCTAGCTCTCATAGTGCTCTCTTTGTATCCAATTTTTATACAATTACTATCTCTGGTCTTTATTATGAGAATGCGATTTATTCTTTTGATGAAGCAAAAGCTTCTCAAAATTTGATGGGTGTTATGCAATCAAAATCTGATGTTATGCAATCAATATATGATGTACCTTGTTCTTTTGACTAATACTCAATGGAAGCAATCCCTGCGAGTCCACTTGCATCATTTTATAGCATTTAATTATGATTACGTTTTATTACCTTGTTACTTCACATCTAGTAAAAATGTCACTAAATTAGAGAGAAAATTTAACAATACTAAGAAGAATAAATAGCCTCAATAGTTTTGCCCCATTCAAACAACATAGAGTGTTCTTGTTTGAAAACAAATAGGCTTAGAAGTAGATGGATCCCACCTAAGGGAGACAAAGAAATCATCAATCATCTTTGTATCTCTCTTTGTACTTTCTCTCATTTTAACGTAATGTTTCTTGTAGAAAAAAACATTTAGAATGCTTATATTTATTCAATAGTATTAGAAACTAGAGAACTTTTCAAATGTTTCTTCTATGCTCTATAATCCTTTGCATTGACTATTACATCAGGAATAAATGTGTCTCATTTCTTATTAGGTTTTAAAAAATGAATAAGGCATCCAAGGAAAGAGATCACCAAACCATATATATATGCATATTTCCATATGGATTCAGAACATGCTCTGAATCATCCTTTGGTTTCATTATATTATTTCTCACCATCTTGGAAATGTAGCTTGCAAAATTAGCATAGATACATATATTCAAATCTTTTGAGTCATGGATGATGGAGAGTGTTAATCTCCAATAGAACAACCTACTCTTGAATTTAGAACACCTCTATATCAAGAGTAAGTCAAAACCTTCACTAAATTAGAGGTCCAATCTCCAAATTATCAAATCTGAGAAAATATGTGAAGAAGATGAAACACAGAAAAGTCTGCTACAGAATTTCTTCACATTGACTTATCAAATGTGTAAAGTTTTTGATGAAACTTTGTACGAACCATCTCCTAGAGATTGCGCATCACCTCCAAGTTGAATTACTTCAAAAGCTTTAGTACAACTTGAGAAATTGTCTTCACAAGTTACCTATGTCTGAATCTGCACTTCTGAGAAGTCGATCTAGACACCCCTAACTTCTTAACTTTGGTTCTCACAATATCTAACCCGTTTTGCCAAATGCTTTTAGCCACGAGTAGATCACCTTCCAACTTAAAGATTAAGTGCTTGCTTGCATAAAACTTTAAACTATGGAGTGAGCACTGACCAAAAGATTAAACTCGAAATTTGCGCCTGTTTCAGAGAACTGTAGACACTCAACACATATGAATGTTCCTACTCACAATTCTCCTAGCCTGTTTACAATTAGACTCTGAAATTCAGGTCACAGGCTCATTAACTAACAACTTAGATATCCTCAAAAGGATTTCACAATTGATCAAACACAGAAGGAGCAGACACGAAAAGATCGGGTGCAATATTTCTTCATTAACTCAGAAAATTACAACTGAGTGATGAGAGCTAACTCAACTAACTTTTCTCTATCTCTTGACTCCTAACTTCCTCAATCTTGGCTTCTACATATGCTCTCATACATGCCCCGACTTTTCTCAAAGTATTTATAGACAATTTGTACAAGACTCTTACTCAGACAAAAGATCTAAGTCACCTATGACTATACTAATGTACATATGTGTACACTTCTCTTATCCTCTGAATATGTCTCTCTTCCAAGCTTCAATAGTTGATCCTTCCTTCACTCTTTATCCTTCCAAGCCTTCAATTGGTGATTGGTCTGCACCAACAGCTCCCCCTCAATCATCAATTGAGGTCTTCACTATCTTCTTTATACCTGCCATGTCTTTGAACCTTTGTAACTTTGGTCCATCCAAGCCTTTTGTAAGCATATCAGCTATCTGATCTTTTGTTGAAGTATGGATTACTTCAATCTCTTTATCCATCACCTTCTCTCTTAGAAAGTGATACTGAATCTCAATGTGTTTGGTCCTGGCATGAAAAACAGGATTAGCAGCTAAGTATAATGAACTCATGTTATCTCCATATATAATTGGTACCCCATGCATAATGTCAAGACTCTTCATCAATGTCTTAACCCAAATTACTTCCTTTGCAGCTTCAACCATGCCTTTATACTCTGCTTCTGTAGAAGATAAAGCAACTGTATGTTGCTTCTTGGAACACCATGAGATAAGTTTATCTCCCACATAACACATATATCCAAATGTAGACCTTCTATCATCTGGATTACCTGCCCAATCTGCATCACTATAAATTTTGATATTTGTATCTGAGGTAAACCCATAATACAAACCTTCATTGAGTGTACCCTTAATGTACCTCAACACCCTTTGTCCTGCAATCCAATGTTCTTTCCTTGGGCAATGCATAAATTGAGACAAAACCCCTACTGCATATGATAAATCAGGTCTAGTTAGAGTAGCATAGATAAGGCTACCAACCAAACTCTGATATTGTCTCATGTCCTTGAATTCTTCACCTCCATACTTACTCAATTTGTGATTCACCTCCATTGGTGTAGGTGCTACCCTGCAATCATCCATTTTAAACTTCATTAACAAGTTCTTCAAATACCTTTCTTGGGTCACAAATACTCCATGTTGAGTATATGTTATCTCCATGCCCAAGAAGTATGATAAGTCTCCCAAGTCACTTATCTTGAACTCCTTTTCCATTTGCCTCTTGAGCCTTTGTATTCCTTCTTCATCTGTACCTGTAAGAATTATATCATCAACATATATGCACATGTATATGAAACCATTTTCACTTGCCTTGACAAGCAAACTACTATCTGCTTTAGACACCTGAAAACCAAGTTCTTTTAAGAACTTCACAAGTCTATAGTTCCATGCCCTTGGGGCCTGCTTCAAGCCATACAAAGCTCTCTTGAGCTTGCACACATGATCTGGATACCTTTTATCTCTGAACCCTTGAGGTTGCTCCATGAATACATCATCTGAAATATAACCATTCAGAAAAGCATTTTTCACATCAAGTTGACATAGCTTCCAACCTTTACATGCAGCAATAGCAATAAGTGTCCTTATGGTTGTCATCTTTGCCACAGGACTATAGGTCTCATCATAATCAATACCATATGTTTGACCAAAGCCTTTGACAACAAGTCTAGCTTTGTATCTAGACACACTTCCATCTGCAAACCTTTTTGTCTTGTAGACCCACTTGCATCCAATAATCTTCTGACTATTTGGTTTAGGAACCAAATCCCAAGTTTGGTTCTCCAATAGTGCATCATATTCTTCCTGCATAGCATTCTCCCATTTTTCCTTACCTTTTGCCTCTTCATATGTAGAAGGGTCTTCATCTATATTCACCATGTAAGCATAATCTTTTGTGGCTAGAAATGAAGTATCATAACTATACCTTGTAGGTTGCCACCTGTTTCTTGTTGACCTTCTGAGTTCTCCACTCCTTGAGGTTTCTGGTTCTTCACATTCAAGATCAAATCTTGGTGTCTCTTCCACTTCATCCTGCACTTCATTATTCTCTTGGTCATCAAATATCTGAACTTTTGGTTTACCTTTTCTTTGACTCACTTCTTCTTCATCACCTGTATTGATGTTGATTGTACCTGCATACCAAGTGCTTTGTTCATCAAATGTAACATCCTTAGAAACCATAAATTGTTTTGTTGATGGACTCCACAATCTATAGCCCATCTACTTGTCATCATAGCCAATAAAAACATACTTTTCAGCTTTGGGTTCCAATTTGTGTCTTAATTGTGATGGCACATTTGCATATGCCACACACCCAAATACTCTGCAATGATCCAAGGTAGGTCTTTTACCCCACCAAGCCTCATATGGTGTCATACCCTGCAAGGCTTTACATGGTAACCTATTGACCAAGTAAGTGGCTGTATTTACAGCCTCAGCCCACAAATAATTAGGGCAATTTTTCTCCTTCATCATGGATCTTGCAAACTCAACAAGAGTTCTATTTCTCCTTTCTGCAACACCATTTTGTTGAGGAGAGTACCTGCAAGTAACTTCCCTTTTTATACCTGCATTCCATAAGTAATCACTGAATTCATTTGAAAAATACTCTCCCCCTCCATCTGACCTTAGTCTTTTCAACTTATGACCTGTAATTCTTTCTGCATATACATGATAGTGTTTAAATGTATTAAACACTTCTGACTTATCTTTGATCACATAGATAGTGATCCACCTAGTAGCATCATCAACATAAATCACATAATACCTTGATCCATTTATACTGAAATCTTTTGATGGTCCCCACACATCTGTGTGTACCAACTCAAGCTTCTCTGAGTACATAAAACCATGCTTGGAATAGGAATGTTTATGAGCCTTACCTAATTGACATGCCTCACATTTGTATGTCATATGTTGACCTGCAACATTAGGCAATCCAAGCACTGAACCATTGTTAACCATATCTTTAATACCTCTTTCATTGAAATGTCCAAGCCTCTTGTGCCAAAGATCTAACTCAGAGATCTTATGACCTCCATATGTGAACATAGCATGACCAATGTTGCCTTGAATCTTCAATGTAAATAATCTTCCTTCCTTTTTCCCTGAAACAATCTGTTTATACCCTTGGCTAGGGTCTTCCACATATACTCCATCATTAGTGAACCTTACTTCATATCCCTTTTCAACAATTTGACCTACAGTTATCAAATTCTTAGGGATTGTAGGAACATACAAAACCTTACTCAATAAGGTGCTTCCATCCTTGGCCTTCACTGATCCAATTGACTTCACATTATGCTTTGTGTTGTCACCTGTTTGAACAACATGATTAAAAACTTTACTTTCCAAATCAGTCATCAAAGATATGTTACCACTCAGGTGATTGCTACACCCTGAGTCAATGTAGAAGACTCTTTGATCTTCACTCTGCCTTTCACAAGTTGCATTCATTATCAATGTTGAATCTTCCTTTTGATCTGAAGCATAATTGTAGTAGGTGTTGTTGTATTGTTGACTTTGGAATCCTCTACCTGCATTTCTTCCAAAGTAATTCCTTCCACCTCTACCTCTGTAGTTACCTCTTTGATTTCTGCCACCTCTTCCTCTTGAATTATAATTTTGATTGTATCCACTATTATTCTGATTATTATGCCAACAATCATTAGCTAAGTGATTTGTCTTACCACAAATCCAGCAAGCTTTGCCTCCATCTTTGTTGTTCCTGCCTCTTCCTCTACCTTTGCCACCTCCTCTTCCTCTTAGGAAGTTGGCTTGAGTAGTTGTACCTTCATCTTCACCTGCTTGTTGTTTTCCTTTGCTATTCTTCTTTTTGTCCTTTGAGTACATTGCATGTCCTGTACTCTTGTCACCATCTCCTTTAACATCCTGCTCAAATGTTAGCATATGACCTAACAATTGATTTAAATCAAGAGTGAAATGGTCAAGTGATAGTTCTGTAGACAAAATAAATGGCTTCCATTTGTCATCACCTCTCAACCCTGTAAGGATTTGCCTTACCAATTTATCCTCCTCAATATCTTCATCAACAGCTCCTAGAGCATCTGCAATATCTTTCATCCTTGTTACATAGTCTGAGATGGATTGAGAGGCCTTCTTCTTGAAGGTAGTAAACTCTGCCCATAAGGATGCCTTCCTTGACTTTGTAGCGTTCTGGAAATGCTCCTCCAAAACATTCCATATGTCAGTTGCACTTTCAAGACCTCTAATATGAGGTAACAAGTAATCATTGACTCCCATATAGATAATGCTCCTAGCTTGAGCATCTTTCTTCATCCAACTTTTCAGATCTGCTAACTCTTCCGTAGTTGGAACACTAGGATCTCTGAACTCTGGCTTCTCTTCTTCTCCTGTGATGTAACCAATTAAATCTTTGCTCATAAGATGAGCTTCCATCCTCATTGACCATGCAGGATAGTTTTCCCTATCCAATTTCTCTATCTGTAGAGCACCTCCCATCTTGTATCCACCTGTATATTGAAAACTTCAAGCTTTACAAACAATGTATGTACCTTTACTTCGAGTTAGACTCCTTTTGCCTTTCTTGATGTCGAGTAGTCTTCTCCTCAGGCTTTTGACTCCAAGCTTTCCACTTCTTAGTTCTTCAAATGTTGAACTTCTTGAATCTGCAGCAGTCGGAACTTTCTTTTCCTTGATTTGATGTCTCCTGCTCTGATACCACTGATGGAGAGTGTTAATCTGCAAAAGAACAACCTACTCTTGAATTTAGAACACCTCTATATCAAGAGTAAGTCAAAACCTTCACTAAATTAGAGGTCCAATCTCCAAATTATCAAATCTGAGAAAATATGTGAAGAAGATGAAACACAGAAAAGTCTGCTGCAGAATTTCTTCACAATGACTTATCAAATGTGTAAAGTTTTTGATGAAACTTTGTACGAACCATCTCCTAGAGATTGCGCATCACCTCCAAGTTGAATTACTTCAAAAGCTTTAGTATAACTTGAGAAATTGTCTTCACAAGTTACCTATGTCTGAATCTGCACTTCTGAGAAGTCGATCTAGACACCCCTAACTTCTTAACTTTGGTTCTCACAATATCTAACCCGTTTTGCCAAATGCTTTTAGCCACGAGTAGATCACCTTCCAACTTAAAGATTAAGTGCTTGCTTGCACAAAACTTTAAACTATGGAGTGAGCACTGACCAAAAGATTAAACTCGAAATTTGCGCCTGTTTCAGAGAACTGTAGACACTCAACACATATGAATGTTCCTACTCACAATTCTCCTAGCCTGTTTACAATTAGACTCTGAAATTCAGGTCACAGGCTCATTAACTAACAACTTAGATATCCTCAAAAGGATTTCACAATTGATCAAACACAGAAGGAGCAGACACGAAAAGATCGGGCGCAATATTTCTTCATTAACTCAGAAAATTACAACTGAGTGATGAGAGCTAACTCAACTAACTTTTCTCTATCTCTTGACTCCTAACTTCCTCAATCTTGGCTTCTACATATGCTCTCATACATGCCCCGACTTTTCTCAAAGTATTTATAGACAATTTGTACAAGACTCTTACTCAGACAAAAGATCTAAGTCACCTATGACTATACTAATGTACATATGTGTACACTTCTCTTATCCTCTGAATATGTCTCTCTTCCAAGCTTCAATAGTTGATCCTTCCTTCACTCTTTATCCTTCCAAGCCTTCAATTGGTGATTGGTTTGCACCAACAATGGATTGGTGCATTCGATTGGATTATAGGCTTAGGCTTCAAATCACAATTAAAACAAATCTACAAAGATTTAAAATTTGAATTTCATAGAGTCTGAATTGAATAAGTTAAATTTCTTAGATATTTGAATCTATTACATAGAATATGACTTCCCTGCTCATTTTTTCATAACTTTGGACTTAATTTGATAGGGTATTCAAGGTATATCTATGAAGATAAGCTCTACTAATTGGTTGGAATATGTAATTGAATTGAACATAGATAGATGTTCTTTGTAGAATCTATTCAATGCTTGAATATGCTTTCTAGATATCGAGTCTAAGATGAATCATAAGTTATCTATTGATTTTTTCTGCAATCGAATGCTCATAATGAAGAAGGATCCCATGATTCTCCCAAAAGGCCGACTAGGATACTTGCAATGAAACCTTTTGGAAGAAGTCCCTTTTGTGGTCTAAAGAAATCCTGCATCATATATGCATACTCCCATCATATATGATATACTTTTTGTGGTCTAAAGGAGTCTTGCGTCATACATGTGAGAACTGTTATGATATACTTATTTATTTTATGTATATATTCCAAGTAATACTTTCTTTTTTGCACGACATTAAGTCATTGATTTATGTCATCCGTTTTTCTGGCAGCCATCACTAAAGGAGCCAAAAATCAAACGCGTAATGTTCCATAGTTTTACTCGCGTATTTTTTTTTGTTTGCAAACATGAATATTAGGAGGAAAGAATTTATATTCCTCTTGATGTGGAAACTTTTATAGATTCATGCAATTCTAATGATTATTTAACCAAGTTCTTCCCCTTAGATGAGCTAGATTTAAAGAGATTAGATTGGGACTGTTTGAGAACTTGATGATATATCAAATACTTTCATGAGTTTAGTATTTACTATTTGGCTGAGAGATAAACTCAATGCATGAGAAGACTTGAAGTTTTAATTGAATCGGAAAGAAACTTCACTGAAGATCGACAGGGGAACCAAAAACTTACCAAGGTGAAGATATTGAGTAATTATATTATTTTCCACACAAGAAGCGAAGCCATATAGGTTAGCGAGGATAAATGTATGGCTGCATATTTTATTCTACATAGCTCTCGGCATATAATTTAAAGAAGAAGCAGAGTCCTCTCTTATTCTGTAGAGTTTACATGCGAAGGCATGTGGAGGAGGAGGACATGAAAGCTAACATTTTCTCTCACATATCGTAAAGATAGATCGACTAATAGTAAAGATCAAGTTCAAATGACATCGTCCACTTCGCAGGAGATGTGTGCACTACAAGGAATACGGGCGTATAGCGACGGTTAAGGCGACAGAATTTCATCGCAATAAAATTGCAACTTGCATCGTAATTAGCGTCGGGCGCGGACCGTCGATTAAACGACGCAAATATTTACTTGGATTGCAATGCTCCCGTACAACGTCGCTAAAACGATGCTATTTAAACGCGTCGCTTAAGCGATGCTTTTTTGAATCGCATAAGCGACGCCGGTAGCCGTCGCATAAGTGACGCTAAAAAATGTCGCTTATACGAGGACGAATAGCATCGCTTACACGACGATCTGTTGACGGACAAAAATTAAAATGTTGGAGGCTCTGCAATCGGCATTTTCACGCATCCGATCGAAGAGCTCTCCAACGTTCGCAATTGCGCTGTGCTTACGAGCTGAAGCAAGTATATGCAGAATTGTTGTTTTGCCTAAGCTCTCTGTTATTGTCTCCCTCTGTCTTTGTTTCTCTCTTTCTACATCTTTCTCTCTTTGAATTCTCTCTCTCTCTCTAGATCTCTCTCTCTCTCTAGATCTCTCTCTCTCTCTCTTTTCTTTCTCTCTTTATTGTAGGTTATTCAAGAAGCTAACCAAGCAAAAACTATGGCTAACAATTTTAAGTACAATTTCTATTATATGTAGATCATTTGAATTGTGTTATTTTCATTACATACCATACTCACACTTATTGATATGCACTCATACACTTATACATGATGAAGATGCACACACACATGCATATACCTACATATACACATATACATGCACATACACACACATACACATAGAGTTATACATATACACACACATACACAAGAACATGCACATATTGATACATACATATACACTTATACATGCACATGCACATACATACATATACACACACATACACATGCACATACATACATATACACACACATACATATACACTTAGGTACACACATATGAATGAATTATATAATTAAAGTATTAAAACACATATACACATGCACACACACATGCACATACCTACATATACACATATACATGCACATACACACACATACACATAGAGTTATACATATACATGCATATACATATACACACACATACACATGCACATGCACATACTCATATACACTTATACATGCACATGCACATACATACATACACACACACATACACATGCACATACATACATATACACACACATACATATACACTTAGGTACACACATATGAATGAATTATATAATTAAAGTATTAAAACACATATACACATGCACACACACATGCACATACCTACATATACACATATACATGCACATACACACACATACACATAGAGTTATACATATACATGCATATACATATACACACACATACACATGCACATGCACATACTCATACACACATATACACTTATACATGCACATGCACATACATACATATACACACACATACACATGCACATACATACATATACACACACATACATATACACTTAGGTACACGCATATGAATGAATTATATAATTAAAGTATTAAAACACATATACACATGCACACACACATGCACATACCTACATATACACATATACATGCACATACACACACATACACATAGAGTTATACATATACATGCATATACATATACACACACATACACATGCACATGCACATACTCATACACACATATACACTTATACATGCACATGCACATACATACATATACACACACATACACATGCACATACATACATATACACACACATACATATACACTTAGGTACACACATATGAATGAATTATATAACTAAAGTATTAAAACACATGCTTAATATAAACAATAATAACAATCAATAGAACAAAACTCTTCATTACTTAATACCATACACACAATTCAAAACATAACTGAAATGAAAAATATATAGATAGAAAAAAAAAATATATATATATCAATGTAAATACATATAATCCAATGTCATAATCAACTAAAATCCTAATCATCATCATGAGCAATATCATGATCATCCTGATCTTCCTCATCCTCATCGTCATGATCACCTTGTGACGATCGAGATCGTCCCTCCTGTGTTTGTCTCTCCACCTCATCCATATTTGTCTCCCCATAATACTCTTGGATTACATATAACAAACATAAATCAATAAAATAATTAAAACATTCATAACAACAAAATAATTATATAAAATTTAGAAATACTCACAGAGGCATCAGGATGATCTTGTATATACTCGCCCAAATGCCGATATCCAAAATGTGTAGCATACTCGATCTCGTGTTTCGTAGGATATCGGCCATAATCCTTTCGCTGCAATGAAACAAATAAAAAACATTAGTTGCTTGCATTTTAACTAAAATAAAAAATATACTCACAATAACACATATACTTACAAACGTAGCTACAAAACCATTATGGCCCATTTGGCCTAAGTGCGATGTGTGGCCCGACTCCACTCTCTTCTTTGCAGCAGCCTGTTTATTCAAGAAAAAAAATACATAAATTAAATGTAAAAAATTACTAAAATATATAAAAATTATAAATATAAACTATTAATTTGTGTACCTTCTGCTGAGGAAATGACTCCTGAAGACATAGCTGTCTACCAAAAAACTGCCATGACTCAGGTGGTATGTTAGCTCGCCTCTTATTTTTTTCGACCATACAATATCTCCT
This sequence comes from Ceratopteris richardii, assembly GCA_020310875.1. NCBI lineage: Eukaryota > Viridiplantae > Streptophyta > Polypodiopsida > Polypodiales > Pteridaceae > Ceratopteris > Ceratopteris richardii. The sequence continues at coordinate 61,645,388 of CM035443.1, forward strand.
GTTAATTTAATCTCAAATAGAAAAAAAAGTCAGAATACATACACATATATACACACACATACACATACACATACACATACCCACATACACATATACATGCAAACATATACGCATGCATATATGTATACATATACACATATACATACATATAACATAAACACACATATCCATATCCACATATATACGTACACACACATGCATGCATATACACTCATTCATACAAAATACTTGCATTTATCCCACAATAATATGTAGTTGTGTATATGTGAATATGTGTGTATGTGTAAATGTGTATATGTTAATATGTGTGTATGTGTAAATATGTATATGTGAATTTTTTATTTATGCAGATAATCAAAATTATTAATATCAAATACCATTATTTGTAGATTCTGATCAATTAGATGGAACTCCACCACCGTCTCCTCATCGTGCAACGACTTTATACTGTAAGTATATGAAATATTTAATTTTAACTATATTTGATGGATACATAACTTATATTTTTTTTTATGTTTCTTATGATGTGCAGATTCTGATCAATCAGAGGGTACTCCACCACCTCCTACCCATGCAACGACTTCACATGTGTCCTTCGATAGGAATTATGATGAATTTTACTATCAAGAGCATATTATATGTTGGTGTAACTCTTGTTATGGCACATATCGAAGACCACGATTGGAATGTATTCAACATGAGGCAGAGTATGGTACTTTTGAGCGTGCACCATCACCTAGTCAACCTGATAATGCTTGGGTATGTATTTTCTATATATTTTAATGTCATTATTTTATTTAAAAACCATGTATAAAATCAAATTATAATTGATATACAGGAATACTTGCTCGATGATGATGATGATGATTTTTCTCATAATGTTAATATACCTCGTACACGTCATGGACTTGCTGTTCATCAATTTCAAGCAGAGGTTTCTAGAAATCCTCTACCTCCTGGTTTGGAGAATGAAACGGCTGGAGATTATCCGTTGCCAGCTCGTGATCGTTCTTTAGTACAAACATATGATAGAAGAAGATATGGAGGATGGAATAGAGGACCACTTCCTTTAGATGGAGAGGTTTTCAACTTTTGGGGTAATCGCTATATGATTGCTCCATCCATAGTGTAGGCTACAATGTAGGCCTTACACACCTACAAAATGGCAATGAACAAACTCGGAGAGAAGGACTTCTAACCGCGACCTTTTCAAGTCATCTTATCTAAGTGTTACAATCAGATTTGAATTTGAATTCAAATTTTGGCTCTCTCTAAAAGTGATCCTACATCTTAGGAGATATTCTTTCAATTTGTTAGTTACTTTGCTAACTAAAAAGTTCACGACTTTTGGGTAGGTGATTAAAAATATTCTCTAGTAAAAAAGAAATGACTTTTACAAAGGTAAGTGGATAAATTTCCACTAGCAATGGTTCTCATGGAACTTCATGTCTATACGAACCTCAAGCAGAAATGTGTGAGCTTGGAATTTGCACCAACAAATATTTGGACTACAAGGCAAAGGTAAGACATTTGTTAACTCAATTCAATACATGCATGATATTTTTTGGTTGAAATGAATGTGTAATAGGTAGAAACAAAAATTTGTGATGTGAGTGAACTGAGTTTTGGTAAAAACAATGGAACTTTTCAACAAATTGTTCATGCCATGATTGAATTAAAAAAACTGCTTGTGAAAGGATAAAGAAAGTTGAAAAAAATGTAGAAATTTTGGTATGAACAATAACATTAAATTGCAATTTTGAATAAGGGAAAAACACGATCGTCACAAAAACATGATTGTCTACAAACAATTCAAAGAAATATGATTGTGAGAATCACGAATGTCAAAAATAAAAAGTAGATTTTTTAAGGAAATCACACTTCTGTTTGGATTCATAATTTGAAATTGTTGGGCATTGCAATTATCTCATCATAGGGAAATTGCAATTGTCTACTCAAAATTGCGATTCTATAAGAAAATGTGATTATTTGTTGAGAGATCCTTTGAGAGAGAGTCATGATTATTTAAAAAGACATTTGTGATTTTGGCCTTAGAGTCGTGAATTTCATAGAATCGTGATTTTCAAGAATTTTTATAATTTTGGTGAATTGAAAAAATTGGAAAATTTAGATTTGAGAAAAAAGTGAAATCAAAAGAAAAACAAAAATTCGTGAATTCTCACTATAAGTCACGATTGTGAGCAAAGAATTGAGATTTTTGTCAATACAAGGAAAAGTGGAAACTTTTCAAGTGGATATTCGGTAAAGAGTGTATGAAAGTTTTTGATGCAAAGTAGAGTAAAGAAAACCATCAAGACTCAAGGGAAACTTTAAACCCTTATTCTAAAAACAAGAAAAAACTAGGGTTAAACTTATTAAAAAACAGTTTAATTGATGCGACTGAGGTCTCGATTATCGACAAAGCACACATATAATCAAATACAAAAAAAGAGTTATCGAGCACATGCAATTGATATTTTCAAGGAAGGAAATATATTACTGTCCGAATTGAGCATGGAAGAACATAATTTGGAAACAAGAAATTTTTTATCAAAGAGATTATAAGAATATCTTCAAGTATCTTTATACAAATAGGCCTATGCATACCAAGATGGAGCACATAAGGAACTCATTAGATTGAGGAACTTAATAAATTCCTTTAAATTTGATGCCTATGGCTTATTTTAAATATGGAAAATATGATTAGAGCTGCGTATGTATTTTTTTAACATTCCTCGAGAAACTAATTACTTGGGTCAAAGTTTTGATAAAGCGAATTGGGACCGACATTTGTAAAATCATGAAAATCAAAGGAGTACTAGACATCATGCTCCAATATAGACTATTAGAATCCTCAAAATCAACATTGCTTGTATATAAACGTTTATAGATACAAATATTACGACTCTAAATTTCATAGTCTTTAACTCTTCAATAGATGCTTTACATTTTTATTCAAGTGAAAGTCTCAACCCTATAGGTATGATGGAATATTATAGTAGAGTTATACTCATGGGAGGACACTATGTACAGACATTTCAAGAATAAATAAGGATGTCATTGATAGACTAGCTGTTGTAGTTTAATAGAGAAAGTCTTTATTTGAAATGGTGAATTATTTCAATGTTACAAAACAAAGACTCAATGACATGATATGTTGGTGCATATGGAAAGCCTAAGTGCTTGACCATGTTCCATGGACATCACTTAACTTTGAGTAAAGTCATATGTACACACATATACTTCTTGATCACCACTATGGTTAAAAATCATGACATTCTTATTCATTTGTGAAAGGATTTTTGAAGATAGAAGCTTATGAGTGTAAGAAAATCCAAAATCCACAACTCTCATTTGAATTAAAATTCAAATGATCACCTAAAAGGAAGGAGGATATTAGGTAGATTTTATCAATCAATCATCTTCTAAAATGAAGGGAAAAAGTGTAATTACATATTGGTAGCCAAGTCACGAGGCATAATGATATCTTATCTCCATTTCTTAGTGCATATTGTAGTCAAGTCAAAGTCATTTGAGTCTTGAAACACCTCCATGTACTTTATTTTACTTCTCAATAAATATACATCAACTTGTATCATCATTTTCATTCATTGCTCACTAGTGATGTGTACTTCTAAAAGTCTATCAAGCGCTATGGGTTATTGAAGTGGAGTTATGGTCTCATTGGGTTATGTGATGATTTGATCATGAAGTTAACAATCTTATTGGTGTTCTAACAAAATTTCTTTTCCATTAGAGTATCATATGTAGAGATATGACTTTATCTCTATGACTATGTATTTGTTTCATCAACTTCTTGAAAAGTCTGGATCACACCCCTAACTTCTTAAATATCTAGGTCACACTATAGTCAATATAAATTCATGAAATAATTTTTTTTAGCTCACTTTCCATCATTTTGTCAAAATGATGAAGGATATTATTGATTGATTAGGAAGCATTGTAGCCATCATAGATGAGGAAAACATTATGACACAATTCATCAATGGGATGAAACATATGATAATTGGGAAACATTCACCACTCCCATGGGCTTGTACATGGATATGAAAGTATTAGATTTTAACACACTCATGGGGAAAATCTTCACTCATGAATCCAAGCTTATGAAAAATGGTGAGACACAAACATTTGATCATCCCTCTACCCTTTACATAGATAAAAGTAAAGGTAAATATATATATATATATATATATATATATATATATATATATATATATATATATATATATATATGGAAAACGAAAGAAAATTGATGGAGGAGTAGCTACCTCCCAAGTTGACTTTGCAGGTAGAGGTAGAAGTTCAACAGGATGAGGTAGAGGTGGTAGACAAGGCAAAAGGAAATCTCAAAGCTCCTCACCTTGTGCCATATGTGGATTAATCGACCACATCACTAAGCATTGTTTCAAAAACCCAAGGAACCTAAGATTATGAGGATAAAGTAGAGGATATGGAACTCCTATATATATATATATATATATATATATATATATATATATATATATATATATATATATATATATATATATATATATATATATATATATATATAACAACACTTATGCATACAACAACAAAAAAAACGACAATAACAATTATCAAGGTCGCTATAAAAGAAGAAGAGACTACAACAACTACATTGATGATCAATCACAACAGGATTCAATTCTACTCAGGAAGATGAAAATGAAAGGAGGTAAATCAAATGAGCATGTGTTCAATATTTTTTGTAGATGTTCAAATCATGTTTTAGTGGAGCTGATGGATTTTCCCTCACTTATCTTACTGATATGATTGTCATTGTAACTTTGGATCTTGTACTTGATGTAACTCCTTCATAAATTTAAACGTATTTCATTGTTTTCTCAAAAGAATTAGAAATAGAGGTTTACTGCTGGAGATGTATGTAATACATATGCAAGCAATACTTTGATATATCATGATGTACTTTAGGTTCCATGTGTAGAACACTTGACCTCTTTTGTCTCTTTTTACCTTGAATAACGAAGGTCAAAGAATATCATGATGTACTTTACGTTCCATGTGTAAAACACTTGACTTCCTTTGTCTCGTTTTACCTTGAATAACGAAATTCAAAGAAAAGACGAGTTCACTCCACGTACAATAACTTATTTGTTGATGGTGATTAGACGAATTCTATACCCATTGACTTCCATATACCATTTTGTTTTAATTTCCACGCCGCCTAATGCATTCAAAGTGTGGGTTCACAATGGGCGGCGGCACAACCCTGCCACCCGTCTAAATCAATCATGTAAAATAATATTATTTTATTAGTTTTGCTTTTTCAATTCTCATAGGCACATTTACATATTTTGCTATTTCATTGTTCACACAGAGCGGCGGCAGAAAAGAAGTTTTTTACATTTCAAGCTTCCTATGTGAACATGTGAGGGGTGGCATTACTAGTTTTTGCACTGTTCCATACGGAACATAGCCAAAAAACACTCTCAATGCCGCCGAGCCTGTGTGAATCCAGCCTAATTTCTCACCTCTACAATTCTGTGTTCCTCTCTTCCTTTTCCTCTCAAACACGCAAACTCCTGCCGCTGAGTCGCGTTTTCTCTCTCTCTCTCTCCATCTAAGTCACCATTAAGAAATGGAGTTAGAGAATACCTCATTGCTTTTAGCCTTGGCCATAGACCAAAATACCCTAATACCAATTTTCTTTTTATCTTTAAACATTGAGCATAACTACCCTCTTGAGCTCTGGTAAACATCTAGTGGACTTCGATGTGCTTGTACTAGCGAGCCAAAACTTGTATTTATTTTTGGCATAAAAGGATGAGATTGTGTGCACAAAGTTTTCAATAGTGCGTTCAGAGGCCAATATGAGCTGTGATGAACTCCTAATCAACGCGAGTCGCTTGACCGATTTTTATGTGATTCTATGACTTTGATTGGAGGCCCTAGATGAAGCGGTGACTCGCTCTGATACCAGTTGTTGGAGTTTGAGGTCTACAAAAGCATACAAACAACACAAGGAAGAAGAAGAAGCTTCATGCACAACACACAATACTGAATGTATTACCAAGTGAATATACAAAGATAAGTGATCCATTAGGGTTATATGCATATATAGAAGCCAGGGGAAAAATCTTCTAAAAAGAGAAAAAAGTGCCCTGATGATCTTGAGTGTGTTCACACACATCGCTACAGAAATATATGAATATGTTCTTCCATTCTGAGACTTCGCTTGGCGAACAAATGGAGAGGGACTTTAGTGTCTTTGTATTCGTCAGAAAGATTTACCATAGTCGCCTCCATAAAGTGAAACCATGGATGCTTTAACTTGTACTTTTTGTCGCCTTAGGGTTCCCTTTATTATTACCTTCTTCTCGGTGATGTTATGTAATTAGAGTAACAATGTTTTAGTGGAGCTGATGGATTCGCCCTTACTCATTTTACTCGTATGATTGTCATTGTAACTTGGGCTCTTGCTCTTTGTACTTGATGTAATTCTCTTCATTAATTAAGACTTCGTTCCTTGTTTTCTCAGAAAAAAAAAAAAGACATCGAGGTTGTTTTCTCAAAAAAAAAAAAAAAGACATCGAGGTTGTTTCTTGGAGATGTATGAAATAACAATACTTTCATGTATCTGACGTACTATAGGTTCCATGTGTAAAACACTTGACGTCCTTTGTCCCTTTTTACCTTGAATAACGAAAGTTAAAGAAAAAAAGCGTTTACTGCAAGTACACTACCTCATTTGTTGATGGTGATTAGATAAATTCTATACCCATTGACTTTCATATACCATTGTGTTTCAATTTCCACGCCGCTTAATGCATTCTAATTTCTCACCTCTCGACTTTTCCTCTCGAATACGCAAACTCGTGCCGCTGAGTCCTGTTTTCTCTCTCTCTCTCTCTGTGCCCCGTTATAAATAATGGCGCCCCGTTATAAATAATGGCGCTTCTATCACTGCCCGCAGAAGTAAATCGATACGAGCCCTGCAACTCGCACCACCTCATCTCTATATGCTCTGATATGATTGTCATTGTAACTTTGGATCTTGCGTCTTGTACTTGATGTAACTCCTTCATTAATTTAAACGTCTTTCCTTGTTTTCTCAAAAGAATTAGATATAGAAGTTTATTCGAGATGTATGGAATACATATGCAAGCAATACTTTGATATATCATGATGTACTTTACGTTCCATGTGTAAAAAAATTGACCTCTTTCGTCTCTTTTTACCTTGAATAACGAAGGTCAAAGAATATCATGATGTACTTGACCTTCCATGTGTAAAACACTTGACCTCCTTTGTCTCTTTTTACCTTGAATAACGAAATAAAAAGAAAAGACGAGTTCACTGCAAGTATAATACCTATTGTGTTTCAATTTCCACGCCGCTAATTAATGCATTCTAATTTCTCACCTCTACAGTTTTCTGATCCTCTATTCCTTTTCCTCACTAATACGCAAACTCCTGCCGCAGCCCGGTGAGTCGTGTTCTCTCTCTCTCCATGTAAGTCACCATTGAGAAATGGAGTTTTAATGTCCAATTGAGGTACATTCAAATCATGATGAGTTGCAAGTGCACAGATGTCAGGAATAGTGGTCATTCGGCATGTGCGTGCAAAGGTCTCACCAAAGTCAATACATCTCTCTTGAGCATAACCTTTTGCAACAAGCCTAGCCTTATACATGTCAACTTCTCCATCAAGCTTAAGCTTTAGCTTGTATACCCATGTAGATCCAATGTCATTTTGGCTTAGAGGCAAGTCACAGAAAGACTAGAAACCATTCTTCATAATAGCATCATATTGTGATTGCATAGAATCCATCTAATTTTTTGAATTTTGTGCTTAATCAAAAGAAATTGACTCATTCTCATCACAAAGTCTAGAGGCAGCCATTGCATACAAATCTTATGCGAAAGAAGCACTATGAGAGCATGAATGAGTATGATATGAGCATATATGTGTATAAGAAATGGAATAATCTATACCATCATGTGAAATATGTAAGTCTCAAAAATTAACCCATTTGGACTAACACTTGACTCTCCATCCATAAAAAGAGGCAACAATTTGTCAAATACATCCTTGAAGATGTCTCCTTAGTACATAAAAGTAATGGTTGATTTGCATCTTCCACAAAAACAACATCACATCTAACCAAGATGCATTTACTATGTGAATGATAGAGATAATAGCCTTTACTTTCATAACTATATCCAATAAATCTACATTTTACTACTTTATCTCACAATTTTCTATGTTGTTCTTTAGACAGTAATGCATATGCTAGACAACCAAAGGCACGCAAATGAGAAATAGATGGTTTTCATTTTGTTTCTTTCATAAACTCCAAGCATAGGAAACTAGCAAAGTTCAAATTACCAAAGCGTGCATGCCAAAACTTTAAATCTGAGATAGCCTTAAAATGTTGAGCTGCACACGCAGAATCTTGAATTGCACATGCAAAATCATTGATAGATTTTGCATAGTTTATGAGCTTATACAACCTATGAAATAAAATTTCAAAAGCAATATTAACATCACCATTTGATAGATCATGAATTATACATTTGCCATCAACAAATTTGACAACTAAGTCGATCTTGGCTAATGCTAAAACAAACAAGGCACGTTTGGCAAACAAAGCTATCAATGCACGTTTATGAACATCTCTGCCACCCCATCAAAGTTTTTATGCAATAGATGCAACAAAAACCACAACATGAAAAGTAATTTGAAGATCTTCATCTTCAATGCCATCTACATCATCTTCAATAACTATATTTGTAGGTGTAGTAGGCCAATTTTTAACAGCGTGCACAATATTCCATAGTCCTTTTACCACAAATACATGATGCATCTATATGCCCATATTAATTGGTACCATCCAACATTCCCTCAACAACCAAACTTTTGAATACATCATTGCTTTCAAGCTTGGCCATAGACCAAAATACCCTAATATAGAAAAATGATTATATCTTAAAACATTGAGCATAACTACCCTATTGAGCTCCAGTAAACATGTAGTGGGCTTTGATGTGCTTGTACGAGCGAGCCAAAGCTTGTATTTATTTTTGGCATAGAAGGATGAAATTGTCTGCACAAGCTTTTCAATAGTGTGTTCAGAGGCCAATATGAGCTATGATCAAAATTTGGACAGTGCATGGCGGAGTATTTTTAAACTCCTAATCCATGTGAGTCTCTTGACCAATTTTTATGTGACTCTAAGACTATGACCGGAGGGGTGTTCACAATGCCCTAGATGAAGCGGTGACCTGCTCTGATACCAATTGTTGGAGTTTGAGGTCTACAGAAGCATACAAACAACACAAGGAAGAAGAAGAAGCTTCATGCACAACACACAATACTGAATGTATTACCAAGTGAATATACAAAGATAAGTGATCCATTAGGGTTATACGCATACATACGAGCCGGGGAAATAACCTTCTAAAAAGGGAAAAAAGTGCCCCGATGATCTTTAGTGTGTTCACACACATCACTACCAAAATATATGAATATTTTGTTCCATTGTGAGACTTCACTTGGCGAACAAATGGAGAGGGACTTTAGTGTCTTTGTATTCGTCACAAAGATTTACCATAGTCGCCTCCATAAAGTAACCATGGATGCTTTAACTTGTACTTTTTGTCGCCTTAGGTTTCCCTTTATTATGACCTTCTTCTCGGTGATGTTATGTAATTAGAGTACCAATGTTTTAGTGGAGCTGATGGATTTGCACTTACTCATTTTACTGGTATGATTTTCATTGTAACTTGGGCTAGTGCTCTTTGTACTTGATGTAACTCTCTTCATTAATTCAGACTTCCTTCCTTGTTTTCTCAAAAAAACAATTAGACATAGAGGTTGTTTCTTGCAGATGTACGAAATAACAATACTTTCATGTATCTGACGTACTTTAGATTCCATGTGTAAAACACTTGACGTTCTTTGTCTCTTTTTACCTTGAATAACGAAAGTCAAGGAAAAGAAGCGTTTACTGCAAGTACAATACGTCATTTGTTGATGGTCATTAGATGAATTCTACACACATTGACTTCCATATACAATTGTGTTTCAATTTCCACGCCGCTTAATGCATTCTAATTTCTTCCTCTCTTCCCTTTCCTCTCGAATACTTAAACTCGTGCCGCTGAGTCTCTCTCTCTCTCTCTCTCTCTCTCTCTCTCTCTCTCTCTCTCTCTCTCTCCCCCCCCCTTATAAATAGGGGCGCCTCCATCACTGCCGAAGCCAAATTCGAGCTCTCCCAGGCCCGCACAAGACATCGATACGAGCCCTGCAACTCGCACCACCTCATCTCTTCATGCCAAATCTCTACGGTACACAGCCATACATAGACGAGCGCACAGAGACGGACACATACACACAGAGATACATAATGACATCCCTGAGATCTTCACCATCTGTGCTCTTTTCGTTTTTCGTTCGTGCTGTCATTCTGGCAGTTCTCTCTTCGTCTTCGATTTCAGGGGCGAAGGCTAGCGAAGATGATTCGTGCAGTAGTAAAGTTCTTCCCTGCGGACCCGCAAACTTCACGTTCTACCTGCACAATACGGTCTATAACCCCGCCGTGGACAACCAAGACAGCTTCAACTCCATCTAAGGCCTGTCTCCAAACATCAGCTTTCCTAATCCCTTCAATTTCGGCGTTATGAACACCTTCGAAGACCCTCTGACGTCCGGCCCATCAATCAACTCGGCCCCTTTAGGGAAGGCGCACGGATTTTACCTGCTCGATTCCTTCAACGAGTACATGGTATTTCATGTTTTCACTGCTAACATCACTGTGGGCGATTACACAGGCACGATTGCCATCCTCGGGCAGGTGCGAGAGGTGGATTCTGTACGATACCTCAGAGTTATTGGCGGGACAGGAGCATTCCTAGGAGCTCGCGGAGTCACTACAAACAGGCTCATTGATATTGATCACCATTACAAGAAAAAGGGGGCGTAGCGACGCCTCTGAATCGGAAAAAAAACGGGAACCGTCGCTTATGCGACGAGGTCGTCGTATAAGCGACGGTAGGAATTTCGGATTTTTTTTTTTGCTGGACCCTCGTCGCATAAGCGACGATAGCGTCGTATAAGCGACGATAGCGTCGTATAAGCGATGCTACTTAAAAAGCGTCGCTATCACCATCGCTGATTAGCGACGAATTTAACGACATTGACAAACTGCAGAGCGTCACATATGCGACGCTCTGGAATGTAAAAAAAAAAAAATTGATTTCTCCCGGCACATTTGTGCCGGGACTTGGACGCGAGCAAGAAGAGAGAGACCGAGAGAGAGAGAGAGAGAGAGAGAGAGAGAGAGAGAGAAAGAGCACGAGCGAGAGGGAAAGAGAGAGAGCGAGACCATTGGCAAGTATGCGCACACACACACACACTTACACACACATACATATGTACACACACATATACACGCATAGACACACACACACACATACGCATAGACACACACACACAGATACACACAAATACACACACATATACACACATACACAATGCATAATGCATACACATACACACATGCACACATAATGCATACACATGCACACACATATACATGCATAATTCACATGTATACATACACATACATAATGCATATGCATACATAATGCACATGCATACATACACATACATAATGCATACACACACATATGCATACATCATGCATACACACACATACACACATATGCATACATACACACATAGACACATACACACATAGACACATAGACACACATAGACACATACACACACATAAACACATACACACTCATAGACACACACACATACACATAGACGCGCACACACATACACACACATATACACACACATACACACACATATACACACACATACACACATAGACACATACATAGATAATGATGCATTCACACACATACACATGCACACACACATAGACACATATATACACACACACATCCAAACATACACACTCATAGACACACATAATGATGCATTCACACACATACACATGCATACACACATAGACACACATATACACTTACACATCCAAACATACACACTCATAGACACACATTCATACACACACACATCCAAACATACACACTCATAGACACACACACATACACATAGACGCGCACACACATACACACACATAGACGTGCACACACATACACACACATATACACACACAGACACATACACACATAATGATGCATCCACACACATACACATGCATACACACATAGACACACATATACACACACACATACACACACATATATGCATACACACACGCACACATAGAGAGACATACACACACATACACATACATGCATACATATGCATACATAATGCATATGCATACATACACATAGATAATGCATACACACACATATGCATACATAATGCATACACACACATACACAAACCTATGCATACATACATGCATACACACACATAGACACATACACACATAGACACATACACACACATAGACACATACACACACATAAACACATACACACTCATAGACGCGTAGCGACACATAACACATAGACACACACACATACACACACATATACACAAACACATACACACATAGAACATACACACATAGACACATACACACATAGACACATACACACATAATGATGCATACACACATATACACATGCATACACATACATATGCATACATACATGCATACACATACACACATAAACACATACACACACATAGACACATACACACATAAACACATACACACTCATAGGTACACACTCATAGGTACACACACATACACATAGACACACACACATATAGTATATACGCACACATGCACACATAGACACATACACACATATACATGCATACACACACATACACATGCATACACACATACAGACACATATACACACACATACACACATACACACACATATATGCATACACACACATATATGCATACACACACATAGAGAGACATACACACATAAACACATACATGCATACATATGCATACATAATGCATATGCATATGCATACAATGTACATACATACTTACATGCATACATAATGCACATGCATAGATACATACACACACACAAATACATACACACATAGACACATACACACACATGAACACATACATACTCATAGATACACACACATACACATGGACACACACACATACACACATAATGATGCATACACACACATACACATGCATACACAAATACAAACACATGTACACACACATTCACACACATATATGCATACACACACATACACATACATGCATACATATTGCATATGCATATGCATACATACATACTTACATGCATATGCATACACACACATATGCATACATACATACTTACATGCATATGCATACACACACACACATATACATACATAATGCATATGCATATGCATACATACATACTTATATGCATACATAATGCACATGCTTACATACACTATCGTAATGTATACACACACACATACACACATAGACACATACACACATAATGATGCATACACACACATACATATGCATACACACACATATGCATAAATACATGCATACACATACACACACATAGATACATACATACACATAAATACATACACACTCATAGACACACACACATACACATAGACACACACACATACACACACACATACACACACACATACACACATAGACACATACACGTAATGATGCATACACACATACACATGCATACATAGACACATATAATGATGCATACACACACATACATATGCATACACACACATATGCATACATACACGCATACACATACACACATAGACACGTACACACACATAGATACATACATACACATAAACACATACACACTCATAAACACACACACATACACATAGACACACACATATATACACCCACATACACACATAGACACATGCACACGTAATGATGCATACACACATACACATGCATACATAGACACACATAATGATGCATACACACACATACATATGCATACACACACATATGCATACATACATGCATACACATACACACATAGATACATACACACACATAGATACATACATATACATAAACACATACACACTCATAGACACACACACATACACATAGATAACACACACATATACCTACACACATACACACATAGACACATACACACATAATGATGCATACACACACATACACATGCATACACACACATATGCATACATACATGCATACACATACACACATAGACACATACACACACATAGATACATACATACACATAAACACATACACACTCATAAACACACACACATACACATAGACACACACACACATATACACACACACAAACACACATAGACACTTACACACATAATGATGCATACACACACATACACATGCATACACACATACAAACACATATACACACACATACACACATAGAAACATACACACGTAATGATGCATACACACATACACATGCATACATAGACACACATAATGATGCATACACACACATACATATGCATACACACACATATGCATACATACATGCATACACATACACACATAGACACATACACACACATAGATACATACATATACATAAACACATACACACTCATATACACACACACATACACATAGACAACACACACATATACATACACACATAGACACATACACATATAATGATGCATACACACACATACACATGCATACACACACATATGCATACATACATGCATACACATACACACATAGACACATACACACACATAGATACATACATACACATAAACACATACACACTCATAAACACACACATACACATAGACACACACACACACACATATACACACACACAAACACACGTAGACACTTACACACATAATGATGCATACACACACATACACATGCATACACACATACAAACACATATACACACACACATACACACATACACACATACACACGTAATGATGCATACATACGTAATGATGCATACACACATACACATGCATACATAGACACACATAATGATGCATACACACACATACATATGCAAACACACACATACATATGCATACACACACATATGCATACATACATGCATACACATACACACATAGACACATACACACACATAGATACATAGATATACATAAACACATACACACTCATATAGACACACACATACACATAGACAACACACACATATACATACACACATACACACATAGACACATACACACATAATGATGCATACACACACATA
Source organism: Ceratopteris richardii (assembly GCA_020310875.1). NCBI lineage: Eukaryota > Viridiplantae > Streptophyta > Polypodiopsida > Polypodiales > Pteridaceae > Ceratopteris > Ceratopteris richardii. Next base: position 61,660,721 of record CM035443.1, read on the forward strand.
AACATGCATACACACATATATGCATACATACATGCATACACATACACACATAGACACATACACACACATAGATACATACATACACATAAACACATACACACTCATAGACACACACACATACACATAGACACACACACACACACACATATACACACACACAAACACACATAGACACTTAGACACATAATGATGCATACACACACATACACATGCATACACACATACAAACACATATACACACACACATAGACACATACACACGTAATGATGCATACACACACACATGCATACATAGACACACATAATGATGCATACACACACATACATATGCATACACACACATATGCATACATACATGCATACACATACACACATACACACATAGATACATACATATACATAAACACATACACACTCATATACACACACACATACACATAGACAACACACACATATACATACACACATACACACATAGACACTTACACACACATACACATGCATACACACACATACACGTATATATATTGATTTCTAACCACTTTGTTTTATATGTTAGGCATTATGGATCCCAGTAGAGAGAGAAAGGCGAAACTCACTCTCATAAAAAGTCTTATGAGAGCAAGAGTTCCGTCAGATACTCTAGGGGCCATAATGCGGGACTACGCAGAGATGTCTGATGAGGAGCTGGATTATATGATCCAGATGCTTACGCGATCAGACGAGGTCTCTTCTGCGGTTCCACACGCAAGAAGAGAGCTATCTGCTCATAGGTATGTTTTTTTTCATAAACTTTTTTAATGATATTATAACACATATTTTTATTTATTTCTATCTATCTTTTTTCAGGACACCTATACCACCTCCAACACGTGATAGCAGAGCAGAGATGTTGCCTATGAGGACATGCATAGGCACGTTAGGACTAGAGTGCGACATAGAGCCACAGGGGAACATTGTATACATAGGAAATGGATTGGAGTTCAAGAGGAGAATGCGCGCACTATGCGACTCTTACCTGTGCTTTATCCACTTACCGTGGAAGTAAGTAAAAGTTTTACATATAAATTGAAATATATATCTTATGTTTTATTTATATTATGTTTTTTATTTTTGTAGTGAGCATGATGAGAGGGATAAAAAGTACATGCTCAGTTCACTTGAGATGGAGTTTGGGACAGGGTGGTCGCTTAAGTGGTGTTTAAAAGAGATGCAGACACTTATGGTTCATTGTCGCGACAATGCACGGTATGTATGTATATGAGAGAGAGAGAGAACACTAATCTGGATATTAGGGTTTTGAAATCCCTAATTTAAAAACTCTATTCAACCTTTTAGCCATATGTTTGAAGTATATGTACACCTCTGACGTCCTACTAGAGAGATGTCTTTCCTACCAACCTTATGCCTCTATATATAGCTACTTGAATCAACGAGGATCATAATATATGTAAAGATATATACACATCATGTAGATAGGATACATAAATATAAAATGGAGTAGATATATTATGCATCACACATACATGCCTAAATGCACACATAAATACATATATACATACTAACATATTTACATGTACATATTTACACATACATGTACATGCACACATAAACATATATATACATGCATACATATTTATATGTACATATTTACACATAGACACATATACATATATACATGTACATAATTATAAACACTTGCATATATTACGTACATGAATACATGAATATTTTACATAAATGCATAGGCATATATACACATATGCATATTTAGCACATGTATACATATATCACACACATGCAAACACATACATATACATGAAATACATATATATGCATACTAACATATGTATACATATAATACACATGAATACACACACATATGCATACATACATGATAAAAATTTACTCCTCGAAGATAAAGCTATATATAAAATATTTAAGCATACCCCCGAGCTTCATGTTCTAACTTAGAAGAACATGATTTCATCTCTCTAGTAGGATTCATTGTTATTCAAGTTATTGATCGATAAGTAGAGTAGAATTTACTATCTACTCTTCTCATATGTTTTCATTATTGCCATCATTTTGGTAAGACATCAATATAGTCTCATCTTCATTATCCTTATTGATTTCATTTATTTCTTCTATTGTTAAATCTATGTTCTTATGAATCACATCATCTATTGGTGGATTAATATCTATTTCTGGTAATTCCTCTTCCTCATCAGTAGAATCAGCATGTAGAGAATTATCCTCTTCATCAAAAAGATTAGTATCAGTATCACGTATAATGAGTCTAATTTCTATTCCAGATGTTGATGTATCAGTATCTGATGTTGAATCATCAAGAGGACTTTCTTCAATCTCTCTAACAATAAACTGTTCAAACAATGACCTACCTCTAGGTTGCACATGAATGACTTGCCACCAAGGATGAGCATCTGGGTTTTTATAAAAAAATGCTTGTTCAATATGCCTAGGAAGAATATATGGTTCTTTAGTAGATCGCATTACCTTGGAAGAATCAATTGCCCAAAACCCAGATAATTCCATTCTTATTGTAGAATTACTACCTTTATACTCCGCTCGATACCACTCAACCTTCAAAATGACCTATCAAAATATATAACAACAAAAACGTCCCATTATTAGGTGCTTAAAAAAATAACTAACTCTAAAAAAAATATATAAACTTTTTTCTACCTGTTTGAATGTACGAAATGAAATTTCGTAGATACCAACAATAGTTCCTACGTAACCAGGTTCGCTATCTATAAGGTTCGTGTCTTTTGAGCTAGCACGTGATAGTTGCTTGAAACAAGCAACAATACTAGAATCCTCTATTTTACGTAAAGAGTCAATGGCTTTGATTCTAATATGCTGTCCAAAAGCCCACATATTAGTGAACATTCGAGCCTGCAAAATAAATTCAATTAGTAAATAGAAACTAACATACATATATGAAAAAAATAAAATATATATTTTAATAGAATTACCTTTTGTTCACAACCTATCATTAACTCTCTTTGCTCATCTGAGATTTCTTCATTATTTGCGTTGGCACGTTGCAAATGAATATAGCCAATCCGTGAAAGAAGGTATATCTGTAATCTCATTATTATCGAGATGACGTCTAGATCTTTTGTTTTTTCGCCTTTTACTTCGGAGACTTTGAAGTTCCTCGTACTCGCTAAGGAATGCTTGCATGCATTCGCTATTATATGCTACAAAAGTAGAAACATCATTTTTTTCTTGAAATGTAAATAAGAATGGAACCCCCTTACCTGATAATACCTCATCTGTTATTTTTGAAGAAGACTCGTTGGTTCATGCACGTGGAGCTTCTTCATGAACTCTTTCAAGGTACTCACTAACATAATACATGCACTCTTCAAACATCCAACCCTTTGCCATGGATCCTTTTGGTTTTGCTCTTTGTCGCACGTAACCTTTTAGTATTCCCATAAATCCCTCGACCCAAAACATCCATCGAGTGTTGACAACACCAGCAATCTCTATCTCATCTACAAGATGGACTAGTAAATGAACCTGAATATCAAAAAATGAAGTAGGAAGTTCTTTTTCCATCAAACATAGTAGCTCTTTGCATTCACGTTTTTTTTGTGGGATCAAATTTTTATCGATCTCTTTGGATGTAATCCACCTATACAAATCATAAAAACAATTATAAAGAAGTTAATTAAAAAATAAAAGATATCCAATATTCATACATATTAAATATAAAAGTATCATAATTACCTTATAAGTGATTCAAGACGATAGATCAGATCTCGTACTCCTTTCGTTGTACATCCATCGATAACCAAAGGTAAAATATGTTTCAAAAAGTTATGCCAGTCATGGGTCTTTAACCCAGATAAGCTCTTATCATCCATAGTAAACATGTTTTGAAACGATGCCCCATATCCTGTAGGAGTCTAGATCAATTGAATTCTATTGTTGATAGTCTGTATCTCTTTTGTTGTAAGTACCCAAGGAGGAGATGCATAAGTCGTTTCTTGTCGATGTCTATCAAAAACTGGCCATAACTTTGGTTTGGATTTTTGATCTTTCAAATCATTCCTTGATGCTGTGGTATCTTTTAGTCCAAGAAGATGATGCCATAGTGAATAACCAATATTTTTGAATATATGCATAGGATCAAGAAGATGACATACTTTTAACTCTTTCCAATACTCCAAAGAATACCATATTGATATGTTCTCTGCGAGTGCCAATTTCCCTTTACCTCTGTTCACATACTCATTATCTGAATCATCACTAAAGATTTCTGCTTCTGGAACTATCAGAGGTCCATCTGTCCATTTTTTATACCAATCCATAGGCGTCATAGGTTTTGGATACTGGCCTGTTTCAAGCTTTCCATTAAAATGTATCGCTTCTCTTTTAGATCTTAATGGATGATCATCAGGCAAGAATCGTCGATGTCGAAGATAAATATTTTTGTTGAGATTCTTAGGATAGATTGATCTCAACCAATCACCACAATATGGACAAGCTTTATAACCCTTAGTAGATATTCCTGCATTATGGAAAATGATAAAAATATAATTAGATTAAATCATATTTATTTACATGCATATTGAATAAAAAAATACACCAATACTTGAACAAACACCATATCCAGGAAAATCGTGAATAGTCCAAGCCACAATACCACGAATCGTAATATGTCTTTCATTGATGCTTTTCGATACATCAATGACATTAATACCTCTCCATAACTCTTGAAGATCGTCAAGGAGAGGAGCAAGATATACATTCATATCTTTAACTTGTCTTTTGCGTGGGATTAAAAGTGAAAGCATTAAATGTTCCTTTTTAATGCTAAGATATGGCGGAAGATTGTAGTTTATGACTACCACTGGCCATGTTGACCATTTACTGGATTTTTTTTTTTTTAATGTAAAGGAAGTTCGGCAATAGCCTACTCTCCCGGACTTGAATTAAATAAAGAAAAGTACAAGAGAAGGGAACTAGTGCCCACGGGACCCCCCAAATCCCACAAAGCAGGGGAAGCTTTTACAGAGCTTAGATGACATTACAAAGAAGGTTAATTACCCTCTCATCACCCTCATGTGGGGCCCACTTGGGTTTAAGCTTGTTATCGATCAAAAGGAGTACTTGATGATGCCTAAAGGGGGGGGATTTTTTACAGTTGACAATCCTTTTGCCAAGGAGGAACAGCGATTTCTCAATTGACCACTCCTTGGGGGAGTCACCGAAGTTGAAAGCACATCTTTCCCGCCAGGTTTTCCATAGAACCTCCCCTCTGATGGCGTTCCAGAGAGTCGCGGAGCAGCCGATCGCTTCTCCCAGTAGGGCTTGCTGCCAACTGAGACGTTTTTGAAGTCTAATTCTCTTTCCAACCACCTGCCAGAGTCTGTTGGAGTTGGGGCAGGTAAAGAAGATGTGTGAAACATCTTCGATAGACCGGTGGCATCGTTTGCACCACGGAGGGATCCCACAAATTTTGCTAGCCTTAAGGTTGGTCCAGATTCCGTGATGAAGAATTTGCCATAAGAGGACAGACTTTTTGATTTCTATGAGGGGGTGCCAGATAGCCATGAACTTCATGTCCCACCGAAGCCGCGTCCATGAAAGGCACCACTTTTTGTTGAGGTTAACCTGATAGTCGATCGTTTCTTTGATGTTCGGGATTTTTGATAGACTATTTCCATTGTGCCATTTGAGACCAAGCGAGCTCGGCATGTCGTGTCCCATGAGAAGGCGAACTTTGTGTCGGTCTCAGGCGAGAAATCTGCTTTGCAAAGTGTTCCATTCTTCATGCGAAATGTTGATGCTAGGGTCAATATCCTCAAAGTTGATCCAGCGGTTGGTGTCTTGTTTCCAGAGATGTTTCCATTTTTTGAAGCCTTTGTTCCATAGCTTCTTGGCGTTTTGAATGTTCCAAGATTCCACACTCCGGATGCCATGGATCGGAAACCAGATAGAGTCGTTTTGTCTGATACCGGCAGCCCACTTCCAGTCTTCACTTATTCTTGTGAAGCTTTTGACTTTATTCCAACTCTTCCAAAGGGAGCACACCAGATTAGAGCCTTTCGGGAAGACGGGGATCGGGGAAAACAGCAAGGTCAAGATGTCAAGATTCTTCCAATTTGGGAAACCCATGAGCGCCAACTCATTCTTGTTTCTGAAGATCAGCTTGGCCCACGAGGCCTCCCCGTTGCACCAAGCCTTAGTCATCCATTTGGCCGATAGTTTGTTAGCCATGCACCCAATGTCCAAGATACCAAGTCCCCCACTATCTCTATGGCTGGTGTAGATGGACCATTTGATTTTAGGCACCCCCCTCCTATTGTGGTCGCCCGTCCAAAGGAAGTTTCTACAAATACTATCCAGTTTGGACAGATCTTGCTCTTTCGGTCTCCAACAAGAAAGGAAATAAATGGTAGATGATAAGAGGAACGTGTTGATGACCATAGCATGACCAGCAAGATTGATTTGCATACCTCTCCAATACTTAAGCTTGTTTTCGAGTTTGGCAAGCACCCAGTTCCACCGCTGTTCCATAGAGACGCCAAACCCCAAGGGAATCCCAAGAAGCCGAAAAATTTGGCCCTGCGGAATGATTTGACAGCCATGATCAATGAGAAGGTAGGGCTGTGACCCACCAATAGCTCTGAAGGCGGTCTTAGAGTGGTTGATTATGGATCCAGAGGCTTCACAAAAAGTAGCAAGACACTTCCAGAACGTCTCAAGGCTGGTACTATCATTGTGCACAAAAGCATTCATATCATCGGCAAAAAGTCTCATGGTGATCTGACTGTGGTCATGCGGAAAACGAAGGCCTTTAATGTTACCAGCTTCCACCTGATGCTCCACCAGCCTGCTAAGCCCTTCCGTGGCAATGGCAAAGAGAAGGGGAGCCAATGGGCACCCTTGTCTGATAGATCTTCTAAGTCTGATCACCTTTGAAAGATTTCCATTAATGTTAATTTGGGTCGATGCGTTTTCGAGAAGGGTCGCGATCATCTTGGTGAATTTCTGACTACATCCAAGATCTTGTAGCGATTGTAGAATATAGTCCCATTCTAGCCTGTCGTAGGCTTTATCAAAGTCGATCTTGAGAAAAACCACTTCTTGTTTAGACTCATTTGCAAATTCAAGACCTTCCCAGATATCTATTATGGTTTCCAAAATTGACCTGCCTTTGATGAAACCTTTTTGGTCCTCGCTTAACCACGCTCTCAAGTGGCAAGAGATTCTGTTGGCAATGACTTTGGCGATGATCTTGTATCCTGTTTGGAGCATTGTAATGGGACGCCAATTCTCTATTCTGTTCTTTTCCCCTTTTTTGTGTACTAACTTGATAATGCCATTGTTGAGGCAAGAAGGAAGCGCGCCAAAGTTGAGTGCCTCTTGCCAAACCAAACGAAGAGGGGTGGCAACCACCAACTTGAAGGATTTAAAGAACTCATTAGTGAGCTCGTCGGGGCCCGGGCTTTTACCTGAGGGGAGGGCATCAATGACCTCAATGATTTCGGCTTCAGAGATAGAGGCATGAAGCAGAGAGTGAAGGTTGGGTGGTATCCTGTGGGGGGAAACCCTAGATATGGCTGCCATACAGTCCCTTCTATGGTGGGAGAGGGGGTTTGAGGTCCCCAGGAGTCTCGTGAAGTGCCCTTCAATGATCCCAAAATTATCTTCTTCCGTATTGCATACATTGCCATTTGCGTCTAGCAATAAGGGGATCGATTCTCTGTTGTGTTTCCTTTTGAGGATACGGCACATCTCTTTGGTGGGTTTGTCGGCTTTGCCAACCCACCACTCCTTGAAGAAAATTTGCAAATTTTTCCTTTGTATCTCTTCCTCATATCTCAGCAGCGCTCTGATTTTTTGAAGTCCTTTCTGGGCTTGAGATTTTCCTTTGTTCACTTCCTCCTCGAGCCGCCAGAGTCTATGATATAGAGCTTCTCTACGAGCCCGCCGCACAGTCTCTAGCATCTTCCTGGATCTAATCATGATCTGTCGTGACTTATCGACCACACTTCTCCAACACTTGGCTGGGGACAAGCCAGAGGCAAATGCCTCCTTCCACACATCAAAAATTTCTTGATGGACGGAGGGGAGAGAGAAGGAGGGCACACTGGCATGGAACCATGGAGCCTTACGAATCTTGGTGGGGGGTTGAAAAGTGATGATGATCGGGTAGTGATCAGAGATGGTGAGGTCGGTGCGTTGCGAGAGGGAAGGGTGGCCCCACTGATGAGTAAAACTCTGGGAAATGTAGCATCTATCAAGTCTAGCTTTCCTCAGGTCCTCGCCTGCTTGGAGATTTGACCAAGAAAAGCCCTTCGAGTCTTTGAATTCGACCAAATCCAAGTGTAGTTTAGTTTTGTCCCACGTTTCTTTCTCCCGACTATCGATGACCCTACCCTTGCCCATCCATCTGTCCGTAGGGTCCTCACTCCCCATTGGGGGCATACAAAGAGAGTTCGGGGTGCCCCTCTTTTGTCATGGATTTGGCGTCCCCCTCTCTTGTGAGAAGTAACCTGGCCCCTCCTACCGGGGAGACCGATAACCTGGCCTCTTTGTTAGAGGGGGGTTCTTGTGCCGCCCTAGGGGCCTTCGAGAGTGCTGAACCCCCCCTGGTCTCCCTCAATACATTTACTAGATTTCATGGAGAATGGATTAACCCCATCTAATGCAACTCCGAACTTTAGATTCTGTAGATTTTGTGCAAATTCAGGCCATGTAGAATCAATATGCTGAAAAGCAACACATCATGAGGAATTCTGATTATTCCATCAGTACTTTTGTGATCATGTCCCCAAGTCAAAAGCTTTGATAATTCGGGGCTTTGAAACATATGTCTAATCCGTGGAGCCAATGGAAAATGTCTCAATACCTTTTTCGGGATTTTACCTTCTTCACCCTTATATTGAGGCAAAGAGTCTTCATATTCACCTCTATATAAAATACAATCGTTAGGACATGCATGTATACATTGATAATCTATACCAAGATTGTTGATTATCTTCTTCATTTCATCATGTGAGGTAGGAAGAATATTCTGACTTGGTAAAAACTTTTCAGATAATAACCTGTAAGTTTATCAAAAAAAGATATATTAAAAAAGGTAAATAAATATATATACATATATACATGCAGGTTTTTATTCTTACTTTAGATAAGGTAAGAACAAGAACTTGAATTGAATAGATACTTTTTGTCCGCGCATCTTTTAAAACTATTAATGCATCTTTCAAAATATTTACGCAAAATTTGGATGGCAGGATACAATTGTTTGTTTTGGATGATATGAAGTATGTACCTTCATTGAATGATTTGTCGATTCACACTTTCAAACTGAACATATGTGTGAATCGCAAATCATTCATATCCTCCAAAACAAACAATCGTATCCCGCCATCCAAACAATCGTATCCTGCCATCCAAACAATCGTATCCTGTCAATTCACACATATGTTCATATAATGGTGACCTGGATGAATCGCATGCACAGAGGTTACTCAAGATAGAGCAGGATTTCTCGGGTATGCAGTAAACCTCTTGCATGTCAATGATGAGCATCTGAACTTTAGGATACAAAGTGGACTACTCCATTATAATCAGATTGCTATCTCTTGAGTAACCTCTGTGCATGCGACTCATCGAGGTCACCATTGCGAATATTTGGAAAGATGCATTAATAGTTTTAAAAGATGCGCGGACAAAAAGTTTCCATTCAATTCAAGTTCTTGTTCTTACCTTATCTAAAGTAAGAATAAAAACCTGCATGTATTTATATATATATATATATATATATATATATATATATGTATATATTTATGCATATATATAAATTTATACCTTAATAGTGTCGAAACAGATATATTAATCCATCCAAAATGATTTTGAAGGTTGAGAATAAGTAAGCTCACATTTAGTCGTGTGAAACAACTTCCTTCATATACATGCTTTAGACATTCCTCTCGAAGACATTTCTCATTTTTAGAAATATCCATGCTCTCATTGTCATTTTGATACCAATCCTCAATAAAATCTGCCATGCCATCATCTTCATCATTGTCACACAAATCTTGTACTTTATCGTCTTTTGAATATAGATCTTTCAACTTTGCATATTGCACAGGATTAGTTTTGCGTAGCCTCCTCATGGAAGCTTCTGATAAATGAGGTCTTACTGGTAATTGTGAATGTTGTGGACGAATATCATCAACATCATACGTTGGAATCTACACATATAAATAAAACTCATTAGTATTCCATAAATGAATAAAAATTAAACTTCAAATATAAAATTAAGTATATAACTTATTAAATATGGATAGAAAATTTTTATTCTCTCTAGCTAAAAGGTGCTCTTGGAGGTCTACGCCATCCATAATTCACTAATAGTTCATCACCAGCCTGTAATGTAGTAATAGCATTGACAACTATGTATCTTGATACATCTCTACTCATGTATGGTGATTCATGACTATTTTCACGCTCCTCAAATGTGCAATTAGTCCTTGAACTATTATGTAACCCTCGACTACTATTTATTAAACCTGCTATATTTCCATGTGTGTAAGGTCTTCCATCAATATATAATCTTTCATTTTCTGCATGTAAAATCCTTCTACTAGTAAGGGATGCTGCGTTCAAGCATATTCCATAAGTACTCATGCTTTGAACATAACGTGAAAGTCGATGCCAATCTCCCCATCCATATATAGGACCACAAAATGACATAAGAGTGACTTCAAAGTTCGGAGGCACATACAAATCCTCTACAATAAAGAGACCACGACCAGCATTAGTAAGTTTTGGAATCCTCTAACTAGATAATTTCTTGTTTCTAGAGATGTTACATTTCATGAACAAAAACGTTGGTATGCAGATCAGAGTCATACAGTTGAAGAATTTTAAGAAGAGGTAAGAAGATGTGACAAATCAATTGTGCAAGTAAATGAAGATGAAGACTATATGCAAGTAAGTACATTGGGAAGTGGATTAACAAGAAGAAATGAAAAAGCTCCTATATTTGATGAAGAGGTGAATCCAGACACATATGAAGAATGTGAACCAAGGAGGTCAAGTAGGACAAGAAGACAACCAGAAAGGTATTCTTATGATACTTCTTACATGACTCATAAGAATTATCCTTACATGGTCAAAGATGATGAATAACCTCAGAACTATAATGAGGCTAAAGGTAAGAAACAATGGAAAGAAGCAATGAAGGAAGAGTTCAATGCACTAGAGGAGAACAAGACATGGGAACTTGTTCCTAAACCAAATGGTAAGAAGGTAATTGGAAATAAATGGGTTTATAAAGTGAAGAAGCTTGTAGATGGAAGTATAGCCAGATACAAAGCTAGACTAGTATTGAAAGGCTATGCCCAAACCTATGGCATAGATTATGATGAGACATTCAGTCCTGTAGCTAAGATGTCAACTATAAGGGCAATCATTGCTATTGAAGCTTCAATAGGATGGATCCTAAGTCAATTGGATATAAAGAATGAATTCTTGAATGGATACATATCAGATGAGGTATACATGGAACAACCTCAAGGGTTTATAGATTCGAGATACCCAAATTTTGTTTGCAAGTTGAGAAGAGCACTCTATGGATTGAAGTAAGCTCCAAGAGCATGGAGCTATAGATTGGTGCAATATCTCACTCATCTTGGATATCAAAGTTCAAAAGGAGATCCAAGTCTACTCATCAAAAGAATAGAGGAAGGTACAATCTACATTTGTTTTTATGTACATGACATTATAATCATAGGTACTTCATGAAGGAATCAAGATTACTTTAGAAATAGTTCAAGATCACTGACCTAGGAAAGTTATCATACTTTCTTGGAATGGAAGTTACTTATACACATCATGGCATATATTATTTGAGTTAGACATCTGCGAAAGCATGCAAACAATACAAGAAAGAAGAAAAAGCTTAGAGCACAACACACAATACTGAATGTATTACTAGAGAATGTACAAAGATAAGTAGCCCATTAGAGAAATATGCGTATATACAAGCTGGGAGAAAGAAACCTCCTAAAGAGGAAAAAAAGTGCCGCTGTGGTCTTAGTGTGCTCACACACGCACATATGCCAAGTTGATCCCCCCAGCAGAGAACATCTCCCTAGCATAGTGATAATGCATCTCAATGTGCTTAGTGCGAGCATGGAACACAGGGTTCCTCACAACTGCCAATGTGCTCTGACTGTCAGTGAAGATGGTGGTGGCAAAAGTTTGACCAACACACAAATCAGCCATAAGGCATCTGAGCCACACACACTCAACAGTGGCTATGAAAGCTTCCCTATACTTAGCCTCACAATTGGAAGTGGCCACAGTAGGTTGCTTCTTGCTCAAACAAGATATACATTATTAAACAGTGGCTATGAAAGCTTCCCTATACTCAGCCTCACAATTGGAAGTGGCCACAGTAGGTTGCTTCTTGCTTCTTGGCCTACAGTATTGAAGGCCAAAACGCTACAATAATGTGTCGATATATTTCGTTTGACACAAAGCCATTCCACCATCAACTTGCATAAACAGAATGCCCAAATAGTGATGCAAATGCCCCAAATCAGACATCTCAAATGAGGCATGCAAATCAGCTTTAAAATCAGCAATATGCTTCTCAATAGGACCAGTGAGCCGCATGTGGTCAACATAGACAAGAATGATTAGAAGCACATCATTAACATGCTTAACATATAAGGTGCTTTCAGTTGGAGTGTTCTCAAAACCATCTGCAATCAGATAGGCATGTATCTTCTCATACCAAGCACGTGGTGCTTGCTTTAAACCATATAAATCCTTCTTTAACCTGCATACTTGGTTTTCATGCCCTTTTTGTACAAAGCCACAGGACTGAAAAACATATAGTTCTTCATGAAATTCACCATTCATAAACGTTGTTTTAATGTCCAACTGATGTACATTCCAACCATGATGAGTTGCAAGTGCACAGATGCTCCGAACAGTAATCATATGGCATGTAACTACAAAGGTCTCATCAAAATTAATGCCTCTTTCCTCTGCATAACCCTTTGCAACAAGCCTAGCCTTATACTTGTCAATTGCACCATCTAGTTTACGCTTCAGCTTGTATACACACTTAGCACCAATGGCCTTCTTGCTTGGAGGCAAGTTACATAAAGAACAAGTACCATTGTTCATTATAGCATCATATTTAGATTGCATAGCAGCCATGCAATATTATGAATTTTGTGCTTCATCAAATGAAACAGGCTCATTCTCATCACAGAGACTAGATGCAACCATAGCATAGCAATCTGACGCAAAAGAGGCACTAAGAGAGCCTGAACAAGTATGATATGACAGAGGTGCATCTAATTTGCTGTCAGGCAAAGTCTGCACCAGCCATTTTGGCATAGTTTTTCCCTACTCAATATGACCTCTCTCACTAGTGCATAAAAAATGGAATGATCTGCATCATCACATGAAACCTACAAAGGCTGATAAGTTGCCTCATTGGGACCAGCACTAGACTGTCCACTTATAAAAAGAGGTAACAAAGTATCATACATGTCTTTGGAGCTAACAGATGTCTCCTTAGTACATGAAAGCAATGGCTGAATAGCATCTTCCACAGAAACAGGATCACGGCTAACCAGAATGTGTTTAGTCTGTGGATGATATAGACGATAGCCTTTACTTTCAAAATTGTACCCAACAAAAATACATTTTAGTGCTTTATCATCTAATTTTCTACGATGTTGGTTAAGCACTAATGCATATCTCAAACAACCAAAAACATGTAGATGAGCAATAGATGGCTTGCAAACATGCCAAGCCTCATATGGGGTGATAGACTGCAGCATTTTAGTGGGATACCTGTTTAGTATGTATGCAGCACGCATGACAGCCTCAAGCTAGAAACTATGTGGTAAAGCCTGACTCTTGACCATACACCTCGCCATCTCCATGAGTGACCTGTTCTTTCGTTCAGCAACTCCATTCTATTGAGGTGTATACGTCATTGTAAACTAGTGTTTTATCCCACGTCCTGCATTAAAATTAGAAGACATATATTCCCCCCCCTCGATGAGAACAGAGGGTGCCCATTTTACATGCTGACAGATTTTGAGCTAGAATCAAAAACTGTTTGAAGCACATGAACACTTCGGACTTTTCCTTCAATGGATATACCCATGCATATGTGAAAAAAACATTGATGAAAGTTGTCGACAGGATTTGGTGATTCTATTCTCTTTATACAGCCTCCGTCTACTCAAGAGGGAGTTCTTCCTGAGGGAAGTATACCCTGTAACATTACTGTGAGTAGGTCCCGCGTTGCGTAGAAGGAATACACACAGTGCTTACAGACAAGAAAACAGAACAATACCAGCAGTGTCTGAATCATTTTGCTACTGTAATATACGAGTCACGAAATATGGCAAAACTAACCGAACATGGCGCAAATTCCAAAGTAAAGTATATTTGAAATATAAGGAAAGAACTACAAGGTGTGACATAGAGAGGATAGAATCTTTAAATTTCAACACTATGACAAATAACAATCAATATTTCCGAACACTGGGGACCCTCAATCAATAACAATGTAGTTTAGGCATAACAACAATTCAGACCCTCAATCACACCGTAATGTTGATTGCCATCACTAGAAAATCCCGCTCTATATCATCACTACAGAGTAATTTCCAACAGTGAGCATACAACACCAGAGCACAGATGGTTCTCTAAGTCGTAACTTGAAACTGGTATCACCGTTCCCTTCTTCTTCTCCCTCTTCCCTCTCTCTCTTTTCTTCTCCTTCCTTGTTTACGAGCAATTCCTCTCCCAGTCTTACTCGTCTGGTTTCCTTCTTTCCCCCCCGCCCCCACACCTTTATAGTCCTGGAATGCGGGTCTTTTATAGATTCCAGAAACATAAGAAAGTTTTTGTGCCAAATCGGATCGTCCTTTGATTCTGTAACCGTTAACGCACCTACTATCGTCTATTTCGCCTGCTAGACGTGCGCCACCCATAATGTCTGTTCAATTACATCCGTTTAAGGTGGCTCGATTGACTCTGATAGTACATATTGATGAAGGTTACAGTTGGAAGTCCGTAGATTCCATAATTGTAACATCAAGATGCCTTGTGCGGACTTAGGGGTGTCTGCCGCTCTAAAGAGAATCACAAAATAAACTTGCCACCCACCGGAGTCCATACAGTAATTCTGGTTCCGATGATTTCGGTCAACAAGTTGACCGAAATTCTGACCTGTCATCAAAGCGCTCACCGGAAAGTTACCAAAATGATGCCGAATTCGCACAATTCTACTGAGTTATGAGTTCCCTGTCCTTGAAGTACTCACCGGAAAATTATCGAAATTCTGTCGAAATGGCGCCGAATTCGCGAGCTTCTTCCAGAATTTGAGTTATTCCAGAATGCTCTTTTCTTATCTTTCACTTCAGTTAATTGAATCCTAGGCATCCTTATAAATCCTGAGTGCTCCTTCAAAAATGCCCGGATTTCTTCCAAAATTCCGGTTGTGTTCCGGTACTTGGCTGTGACTACTTTCCTCTGAAAAAGGGGCAATCTTCTATCCTTTGTTTAGAATGAGACTTCGCTGGCTTACAGTCCCCCGCATCAAGACTTTGCATCGTCCCGGTGCAATAACTCATTTATTTGCTTATTCCATCAAACAAAATGATCTGCAGAAAATGAAAAAGAACTATGGTATATACAGTAAATGATTTCAATCTGCTTGCATTACTTCAAATAAGTTTCCACCCTGGAGATGTTGACTAGGGGCATCCTTTCACCCTGCAAGTCTGCTAAATGTACTCCTCCTTGTGGTAGCACCTTAATCACCTTGTAGGGCCCTATCCATTTAGGTGCCAATTTTGTGGATGTCGACGGAATCTGATGCACTAGGACCAAAGATCCTTCCTGTACCTTATTAATTCTTAAATACCTGTCATGCAACCGTTTGCGTTTCTCTTGCTTTAATCGTAGTTTCCTCATGGCTGTTTCCCTATATTCTTCCAATGCCACAAGCCTTCTAATGGGAGGCTCTATTCCCATGATTCTGGCTCCAATTTCCTTCCTGATAATAAATTCGAACGGTGCCAATGCTTCTTTACCGTATACTAAGCGGAATGGACTTTCGCCACTGGTTCCCCTTCTAGTAGTTCGGAAAGCCCAAATTGCACCGATTAATGCTCGTGGCCAAGAACTTTGATGATCAAAGGATAATTTGCGTAAGAGCCCAATCAAAATTTTGTTAGAGCTTTCTGCTTGGCCATTAGCCCTTGGATAGTAAGCGCATGATTTCTTATGAAAGATTTTGTACTTATCGAAGATGAATTGGAGCAATTGATTTACAAAGTGAGTGCCTCTATCACTAGTAATTTCAAGTGGGCAACCAAATCTTGAAAAAATCCGTTTAAACAAAAACTTAGCCACTGTCAAGGCCGTGCAATCTATAGTGGCTTTAGCTTCTATCCATTTAGTCGCATAACATGTGGCCATCAGAATATATTTCTTCTTCCCCGGTTGACCAGTTGGAGTGATTGGACCAATAAAATCAAGACCCCATCGTTCAAAAGGTAGCCACCCTGTGGAGATGACTAATGGTTGGAAATTCAACTTGGACGGCGTAGGAGCACACCTCTGGCAAATATGGCATTCTTTAGCAAACTTGATCACATCCTTATAAACATGAGGCCACCATAGTCCTTTGTGGGTGATTCTGTGAGCCAATTCTTCCCCCTTTAGATGTCCTTCACTGTGTACAACCTCTAGCAAAAGATTTACCTCTTCTGGGTAAACACATTTCCTCAAGATATCATCTTGACAATACCTATATAAATTCCCATTTATAAGTGAATATGCTTTGGCTTTGAGGAGCAGTCTTCTCTTTTCTATAGGTGTCGAGTGTTCTGAGAGTTTCCCAGTAGTGAGAAAATGGATAATCCCCATACCAATCAGTCCGAATTGCCACTAAGAAGAGATTACTATCCACCAGTTCGTCATTAATACCTATCGCCTTTTTGCTCATTGCAGTCCTCGAGACTTGATCTGCCATGTAGTGCTCTCTTCCTGGCTTAATATGAATATCAAAATTAAACTCTTGAAACAAGAGTAACCATCTCCAAACCCTTCCAGCCACTCTAGGCTTATTTATCAATTACTTCAAAGGCTGATGGTCAGATATGACTACAAAATGCACACCTAGAAGGTAATGCCGAAACTTCTAAAGAGCAAATACAATAGCCAAGCCTTCCCTTTCGGTCGTATTGTAGTTCCTTTCTGCTTGGGTGAGCAGTCTGCTGGCATAAGAGATAGGTTTATCAACCTTGTGTGGTGATGGTTGAGCTAGATCTTCACCAACAGCATGAAGACTAGCATCTGTATGCACATGAAATTCTAATGACCAGTTAGGAACACTTAAAAGTGGAGCAGTACATAACCTCATTTTCAGTTCACAAAATGCTTTCTCAGCTTCATCACTCCATGAGAAAGGGACCTTTTTACTGGTGAGCCTTGATAAGGGCTTTGCTATTTCTGAATACATTCGTATGAATCTTCTATGATATCCTGCATGGCCCAAAAAACTTTGCACTTCTTTTGGGCTTTGTGGAACACGCATGGATAGAATAGTAGTAACCTTTGCAGGGTCAACCGTTATCCCTTCAGTAGATACTATGTGACCAAGAAGAGTGCCCTTGGTGACCAGAAAATGACATTTAGCAGGATTTAACTTCAAACTTGTTTTGAGACACTGCTCAAAGATTTCTTTTAGATTTTCCAAGTGATCATAGAAATTTTGAACTATTTCTCACGTATCTGTGCCTAAAAATACTGAAAAGTCATCCATAAAAATGCACAAAAAGGTCGTCAACCATTTTCCCAATATCATATGCATTGTTCTATTAAAGGAAGCTGGTGCATTTTTCAAGCCAAAAGCCATACGTGTATAAACATAAGTGCCCCAAGGAGTAACGAAGGCTGTTTTGTCCCTATCATGAGGATGGATTACTATCTGATTGTAGCCACTAAAACCATCCAAGAAGCTATACAAAGTGTGACCGGCTACTTCCTCAAGTACTTGCTCTGAAAAGGGCTGAGGAAATCCATCCTGAATAGTCACTTTATTTAAGGCACGAAAATCAACACAAACTCTTATTTTTCCACTATTTTTCTTTGGTACAATAACCATAGAAGAAAGCCACCTGGAATGTTCTACTGGAACAATCATGCCTACATCTTCTAGTTTTGTGATTTCCACTTTTACCGCCTCTGCATACCTTGGGTTGAGCCGATACGGCCTACTTCTTGTAGGTGTGGCTCCCTCAACTAAGGGTATCCGGTGTAATCCAAGCTCCTCTGGTATCCCTGTTAGATCTTTGTAGGACCATGCGAAGACATTTTTATACAAAAAGTAAAGAAGTCACCCTCTCTAATAAAGGAGGATAATGCCATAGCCAAGAAGCCAAGTGAACGACTTGAGGGTTCTCTTTACCCCCTAGATTCACTTCTTGAACTAGTGTTTTCGGACTAGTTTTGTTTGAGAAATCCTCTCCACTGTATGCGGGAGTGGAATTTAGCCTATATTCTGCAATATGTTCTCCAGTCCATCCTTGAGGTATATCAGAAAAGGGAAGATCATCCCTGCATTCAGGCTCATAATCTTCCTTTTCTGAAACTTCCATAGTCGTTGCCCCTTCCTCTTCCGTAATCTTTCACAAACTCTCATTGTTCAACTCCTTGTGAACCTCACGGCCTTTTCCTGCAACTCCTTCAACTGCAACTTCTCCCTCTACTTCATTGATTTCGACCGTGCAACACTCTGCGCTTTCCATCATCCAAGTTAATATTGTATCTTCTTCTTGGGGTAGAGAGGGCATTACCTGAGTGTCTACAGTATACCCAGTAGTTTTCTCCGAGTCGAATCCTTCTTCCAAATGTAGTTGCCATTATCTATTGGCGCTTGTTGAAATCCATAGTTTGTTTTTCCCCCAATCTTGCAAAGCTTTTTCTTGCCTCAGCCAAGGTCTCCCCAGAAGTAAAGGATAGGAAGTCTCCTGTGGAAGTGCAATAACAACAAAATCCAGCATAAAGTGGCAACCCTGTACTATCATCCGTACCTTTTCAATAATGCCAAGAGCCGTGACCCAATGTTGATCTACTAGTGTAACTGTGAATGGCGCTATCTTGGTGGGGTTCAAATTTAGTTTCTTCATGGTAAAATCGGGCATCAAATTGATACCGGAGCCTCCATCTATGATCAGACCTGTGAAAACTTCCTCTTTTATACAAACAGATAATCTTGAGCTTTGGTAGTCTGTCAAGGGTGCAGGGGGAAAATCAACCATAAAACCATCTATACTGGGTGATTGGATCAAGTGAGTAGAGTGTATAATCTTCAATAAGTCACTTCTTATTTTTGAATCAATCCTTATAAGTTCGTACAGACTAACCTTAAGATGAATGCCTTTAAAAACCTGCTCAATGTTTACATCATGTGTGTCTGCTTGCAGATTTGTTGGTTGGTCCTTCAATGAAGTAACCATCTTTTCGTAAGCTCCTTCTATGTCTGCTTGATCTTTCCATCCAGCCTTCTTTTCCTCCTCTCTATCTTGGAATCCTTGTTGTTCCTTTCTACCGATTGTTGCTCCTTGTCTGGCTCTTCTCATCATGGGCATTGCAGAGGATGAAACAGCATAAGACTGAGTGGTCATACCTTCTTCTTGTGGTGAGACTGTAATCATGTGGATTGGAGCATGACGGCTTCTTGGGCAGTCTTTGGTATAGTGATCCTTGGCTTCTGGACAATGTTGACAAGGAGGTGCATCCTCCGGAAGGGAACACCTATTTGCGTATGGCCATACTCACCACAGCGATAACACATCAATGGTCTATTATATCTAGGCTTTGTCGTACAATTTTCCTCTCTATTCGGTGCATTCGAAGTGCTAGCAAAATATGCATCCAAAGCCTAAGGGTTACCCCGTTGTTGTGTACCCTTCAGGTAGTAACAATCTCTAGCTTCATGACCATCTTTTCCACAAAATTGACAGCTTACCTTGTTAGGGCAATCGGCATTGGAATGTCCATTGTTGTTACATATTGTACACCAAATCTGCCTTCTTATATCCTGAGTGGTTCGCAAATCTTCTAACTCACGGCCAAGTTGGGCTACTTCATCATCAGTGCGACGTAGTGGTGGCAAGACCTTCTCTTCTTGTTCACTCTGTTGCATTTTCAATGCCTCCTGTTCCTTCCTCAGTTGTCCAATAAGATCTAGTTCTGCAGCATAATTTGATTGTGTATCCCCTTCAAAATGTTGCCTAGCTTCTTCGATGCGTGATGCTGCCGCAACAAAATCATTGAGGGTTGCATCCAATCTAAGAGACTCATGTAGCTTCTGCTCAAATGACCTGGGCAGAGCTTTTTCTATCCATTTTTTAACCAAGAAGTCACCTGGAGCATGTGGCAGCCGTGCAACAAGTGCTTTTGTTCTAGTATGAAGTTCATGAAAGGATTCACCTGATCTTAGCTTTAGATTCTCTAGCTGATCTAGAGATCTTTCCGAGGAATCACTAGGTCGGAATGTTTGTGAGAACGCCGTCTTCAGAGCCTCCCATGTAGCAAAATGGCCATCTGCATATTGACTATACCATTTATCTGCAAGACCCTCGAATGTGGATCGGAAGAGTGCCAACATTGCATCCTCTCTATTCTGCAGACCTCGTCCACGACATAAGGAGATCTGAGGAGAAGTCTAAGGTTCTCTTATGCTTTTCTTTTGACAATGGTGTCGTACCCAAATCAATAGATAATTTCAAAGAGGATAGAGGGAAGCTAGGTTCACTAGTCGAAGGTATAGCTGACTTATTAAGACTCCTTCTTGCACGAAGAGGATCCTTATCTGCTCGCGTATGGGTCATGTATCTACTTGAGAATGCAATAGGAAAAAATACTGAGAAAGAAGACTATTTACTATCCTCCGGACCTCTCATAGGAATGTCAGGGTTCCACCGGGCGTGCCAAATTGTTGACGGCATTTGGTGATTCTATTCTCTACATACAGCCTCCGTCTACTCAAGAGGGAGTTCTTTCTGAGGGAAGTATACCCTGTAACATTACTATGAGTAGGTCCAGCATTCTGTAGAAGGAATACACACAGTGCTTACAGACAAGAAAACAGAACAATACTAGCAGTGTATGAATCATTTTGCTACTATAATATACGAGTCACGAAATATGGCACAACTAACCGAACATGGCACAAATTCCAAAGTATATTTAAAATATAAGGAAAGAACTACAAGGTGTGACATAGAGAGGATAGAATCTTTAAATTTCAACAGTACGACGAATAACAATCAATATTTCCGAACACTGGGGACTTTTCGGCATAGACCACCCTCCAGACCCTCAGTCATACCATAATGTAGTTTAGGCATAACAACAATTCAGACCCTCAATCACACTCTAATGTTGATTGCCATCACTGGAAAATCCCGCTCTATATCATCACTACAGAGTAGTTTCCAACAGTGAGCATACAACACCAGAGCACAGAGATGGTTCTCTCAGTCGTAACTTGAAACTGGTATCACCGTTCCCTTCTTCTTCTCCCTCTTCCCTCTCTCTCTTTTCTTCTCCTTCCTTGTTTACGAGCAATTCCTCTCCCAGTCTTACTCGTCTGGTTTCCTTCTTTCCCCCCCCCCCCCACACCTTTTTAGTCCTGGAACGCGGGTCTTTTATAGATTCCAGAAACATAAGAAAGTTGTTGCGCCAAATCGGATGATCCTTTGATTCCGTAACCGTTAACGCACCTACTATCGTCTATTTCGCCTGCTAGACGGGCGCCACCCGTAATGTCTGTTCAATTACATCCGTTTAAGGTGGCTAGATTGACTCTAATAGTACATATTGATGAAGGTTACAGTTGGAAGTCCGTAGATTCCATCATTGTAACATCAAGATGCCTTGCGCGGACTTAGGGGTGTCTGCCGCTCTAAACAGAATCACAAAATAAACTTGCCACCCACCGGAGTCCATACAGTAATTCTGGTTTCGATAATTTTGGTCAACAAGTTGACCAAAATTCAGACCTGTCATCAAAGCGCTCACCGAAAAGTTACCGAAATGATGCCAAATTCGCGAAATTCTACTAAGTTATGAGTTCGCTGTCCCTGAAGTACTCACCGGAAAATTATCAAAATTCTACCGAAATGGCGCCGAATTCGCGAGCTTCTTCTGGAATCTGAGTTATTCTAGAATGCTCTTTTCTTATCTTTCACTTCAGTTAATTGAATCCTAGGCATCCTTATAAATCCTGAGTGCTCCTTCAAAAATGCCCGGATTTCTTCCAAAATTCGGGTTGTGTTCCGGTACTTGGCTGCGACTACTTTCCTCTGAAAAAGGGGCAATCTTCTATCCTTTGTTTAGAATGAGACTTCGCTGGCTTACAAAAGTCAGGAAGTAAAGATAATTCCCAAAAGAAGTTGTTTGCATAGGACCACAGACATCACTATGTACAAGCCATAGTTTCTGAGTAGCCCAAACTGAATCATCTTTTGGAAAGGACGAACGCTGCATTTTGCCCAAGATACAGCCTTCACAAACATGTTTTCCACGTGCCTCAAGTTTGGGCAAAGAGGACACCATTTCAGATTTTTATAGGCATAGCAAACTAGCAAAATTCAGATGACCAAAGCGTGCATGCCAAAGCTTTGCATCTGACATAGCTTCAGAATCATTTACTGCACATGCCAATACATTTATGGATCTTTCATAGTCTATGAGCTTACACACGCCACGACATAAAATGCTAGAGGAAATAATCACATCGCCATTTCACAGATCATGAACTGTAAACCTCTCATCAACAAATTTCACAACCAAGCCAACCTTGGCTAATGCAGAAATTGATAACAAGTTCTTCTTGATCCCTGGCACAAATAAAGCATCTGACAAAGTGAAAGAACTACCATCATCTGTAGTCAAAATGATCTTACCAACTCCCATAACAAGATAAGAGGAGTTGTTGGTGCATGTAACAGTATTCCCTGTAGAGGCAGGCTAAGTGAAGAGAAGAAACTATGCTGCAAGGTAATATGTTTGGTCGCCCCACTATCAAAATACCAAACATCTGAGTCTACTGTAGACATGCACTGCTCATGAGAAGATGGATCAAAACTATAGATAGTAGTAAACACCCATTCTTCTTCCTGCACAAGATTAGCAGACTCTATTTTTTGTGTAGAGGCCTCTACAGCAACCATTCCAACCTCTTTCTTCTTTGCTCTTTAGCAGCCATTCTTGGACAGTTCTTTATTATATGATCATTCCCTTTACAGTACTTACAATACAATTTCTGCTTTTCTGATTTCTTCTCATCTTTATCTTCCTTCTTCGAATGTGCAAAATTAGTAGATTTCTGCTTACTAGTTGAAGAGCTCCATTTTCCTTTGCCCTTTTGACAAGCCAAGAAATCTTGATTTGAAACTCGCATAATGGACCTGTTCTGCCTCGATTGATCTTCCTACAATAGAAAAGAGACGAACTCCTCAAATGATAAGGCATTTGGATTGCTTTTCATCATCAACTGAAGAGTAGAAGCAAAACTCTGATATGAATCAGGAAGACCATTCAGAAAGGTCTACACAAGTGAGCTATCTGGTATAACCTCATCAACAGAAATCAATTGTTCCTTCAAGTCTTTGATCTTCATTAGGAAACTATCCATAGAATCACCTTCATTCATGTGCTCACTCTTCAACTGTTTTTGGAGTTAAGCAACATGAGCATCATGCCTAGCTTGATACAATGTGGTAAGTGTATCCCAAGCATCCTTAACTATTCCGCAAGAGCAAATGTGAGGAATAATGGCACGTTTGATAGACAAAGCTATCAATGCATGTGTCTGGGCATCTCTGCCATCCGAGTGAATCTGCTTTGGAGTAGGTGCAGCAGAAATTACATCACAAACAAGAATATGCAGAATATCATCATCTTCGACACCTTCTGTATGAGCTTCAGTACCTACAGCTGTAACAGTTGCAGGTGTGATAGGACGTTTTTCGACACCCTCCACAATGTTCCACAGTCCTTTTGCAACCAACACATGTCACATCATATAAGCCCATAACGGATAGTTGGCACCATCCAACTTATCCTCAACAACCAACATACAGAATACATCACTACTTTCAGCCATGGCCGGTGACTAAAATACCTTGATGCAAAAAATTGATTGTATCTCAAAAAGTTGAACAGAACTACCCAGACAAATTTCACTAGAACTGTAGCAAACTTCAAGACGCTTATACTGGCGAGAAGAAACTGGTAAATACCTTTGGCACAAAAAGATTAAATAGCATGCACAAGCACTGAGATAGTGCGCTTGGAGGTCGAAACGAGCTCAGATCACGATTTTGGCACCATTGAGACTGCGAAACAAGCTTGAAAACACATTGAGTATGCTCACCAAAATTCATGCGATTCTGAGATTGCAAATGGAGGAGTGTCGATTAGATGAAGCGACGACCTGCTCTCATATCAATTTTGGAGTTAGACATCTGCGAAAGCACACGAACAACACAAAGGAAGAAGAAGAAGCCTGGACCACAACACACAATACTGAATGTATCACTAGGGAATTTACAAAGATAAGTAGTTGATTAGGGCAATAGGTGTATATACAAGCCGGGGGAAAAAACCTCCTAAAGAGGGAAAAAAGTGCCCCGGCGGTCCTAGTGTGTTCACAGACATCACTACCTAAATATATCAACATATATGTATCGAAAGGTATCTTCTGTACCCATTGAAGAAGTTTGGTATAGAAAATTGCAAAGAAGCTTCAACTCCACTAGAAGTCAACCACAAGCTGATCAAATATGATGGTGCAGAATATAAAGATATGAGGAAGTATCAATCTCTTGTGGGTAGTTTGATTTATGCTACACTAACAAGACTTGATCTTAGTTATGCAGTAGGAGTGTTTTCACAATTTATGCATTGTCCAAAGGACCCACATTGCATTGCAGGTCAAAGAGTTCTCAGATATATCAAAGGACTTATAAAGGAAGGATTATATTATCCTTTCACTTCATATTTGAATTTGAGAGCCTATAGTGATTCAAACTGGGCAGGTAATCAAGACGACAAAAGATCAACACATGGATACATGATATATATTGGTGATAAGATTGTAAGTTAGTGCTCAAAGAAACAACATATAGTAGCATTATCATCATTTAAAGCTAAGTACAAAGGACTTGTGGAAGCAGCTAAGGAGGTCATATGGATACAGACATTGTTCAAAAGCTTGGGAATTGATCAAGGTATACCTAGAATACATGGAGAAAATATTAGTTCAATTTATCTTGCAACAAATCCTGTATTTCATGCAAGAACAAAACATATAGAGATACATTAGCATTTCCTAAGAGAAAAGGTAATGGAGAAAGATATTGAAGTGGAGTACATTTCTACAAAAGATCTGATAATCATACATTATGACAAAGAGCTTGGATGGTGTGAAGACCAATAGGTTCAAAACCATGGTAGGTTGAAAAGAAAAGAAGATGATGTGAAGAAACAGAGAATGTCAATTAGTGGTTGAGGGGGAGTTTTTGGAGAAACAATCACTAATTGGACATGTATTTGAAGGTCAAAGCTTTAGAAGAAAACCACATGCCTATGTAAAGGGACAAATTCACAAGTGTATTATATTTTGTAAAGTTAGTTCACTTTAGTTCTAGAAGTTTTTTAAGAAGTCATGAGATTGAGAAAAACTATATAAGTTAGTTTGTATCAACTGACATGATATGAGAGAGAGAATGTTAGTAGAAGTTCATTTTGTATGAGTATAATCGCGCTTCTATGAGTGAGAAAGCATCTATAAGCTTTTGAGTTTCTCATAGCTATGAGAAGAGCAAAGTAAAGTTTTGTGTATGAGACTCTCTGCATCATCTTTATGCTTGCCTACTGTGTCATGAGTTCAAAAGTTCAAGTTTTCCAAGCAACGCGATGTTTGGCATCACGTTTATGCTGATAAATCTGTGTTTTATTCTCTGAGTTCTAAGTACGATTTAATCTTCTTGCAAACATGAGTTGCAACTCAATGCTTGGCATCCAGTTTCACCATAAAGTCGATGCCTAGCATCGAGTTCCCACATAAAAGTGGTCTTGTTCATATCTTGTGTTCACGTGCATATTTCAAGAGCTAAAAGTGGCTGAAAAAGCACCAAGTCCATGCCTGGCATCGATTTTTGGTTGCAAGTCGATGCTACGCATCGAATTTGCATTTTTAGACAGTGATTCTTAATAAAAGAGGCAAAATTTCTAGTTTTGGCAATTCATATAGGGTGATCTTGTGAAGGCCATAACTTGAGTTCTAAGGATCCCTTTCTTGCAAATAATAGCTTGTTGGAAAGCTCCTTCATCCACCAAAAGATCTTGGACAAATAATATTTGTGGTAGGAGAAATAAGCAAAAGAGTGAATGTATGTCATTTGAGTGACTAGAAATTTCTGAAAAGCAAAGTTCTTTGTTTAAGCAAACATTTCTCAAAGTATGGAGAAGCATTGAGTTAATTGTGACAATAGAGGTGTTCTAGTGTCAAATTAATTCATTTCTTGTGATGTTTCACACATCAATAGGCAATACAATTTTCCTTATGGAATCATATAGAAAAAGGAGCAGGTTTGGGATCTCAAATCTGAGCAAATGGCACATGAACTTGGACCTAGTTAGAATGAATTCAAGAAACCATTTAAAAAAGCACAAGGTAGTTCTCCAACATGTCCGGTGCTAATTTGCAAAGCTTGGAAGGACATATCATCATTTTAAAAAATTAATCGCACGTGATTACCTATCAAGAAGTGACACTTGCTAACAATCAATCCACAAAGGAACCACTCTTTATGGAATGATTGTCACAAGGACTCTAGAGGGGGCTTAGGACCAAACAATTGACCAATGAGATAGGTTCTCGTTACCTCTTCCTGCTTCACCAAGAAATACTCCCTTTCAAGAGACACAATGGAGTGGTCACCACAAAAATTCTCAAGAGAAGCACTAGAGGTTTTGACTTCCAAAGGTAGACCCACATTACTCACCACCACCAACAAAGTGGGAGATCTTAGTCATGAGAAGAAAATCAGCCTACAAAAAAAGAAATCCCATGCCCGACAAGCAAACCCAAAAATTCTTAAACCTTCCCTAAGAGAACTCCACTGTCAAGTATTGGGGGCAAAAAAACCACTTTATACTAAGCATCTAAGCCATCTTTATATTATACCTATGTGGAGAGACTTTTGGAATGGTTAAGTTGATGTAGACTACTTGCAAAACACCTTATGCAAGAAAAAAGTGAATCGAACGATAGATTATGCAATTCCTTAACTTATGTGTGAGACATCTCATGATTCTCATTTCTTCCAACACTTCAAGATTTCTTCATTGGTGACAAGATGCTCACTTTGAAGGAAAACAAATATTGTCCTAATTGTATTTTTGCATACAAGAGCTTTGTTAGAAATATAAATGCAATAAAAAAGCAATAATTAAGGTCTCGGAGAGTGGGGAGTGTTGTCTATTTAATCGAGTTGCTTCTCACTGAAATTCACGATGGGTCCAGAGAGGGTGGTGATAGAGTTGTGCCACCCATCTAACCCGATGAACACAAAACATGTGCACTGGCCTATTCATAGATGGTGGTGCCATTCGGTGGTGCCATTCATTCCCTATAAGGGTCAGCTCATGATACTAAATCATGGAAAGAGTACTAAGGGGGAAAGCAAGCCCTTAAGTGACAAAAGATAGATGATGTGCCACAAAGTTTATGCATGTGCATATGTTTCATGTGTGCATTTGTTACCTGTAAGCATTTATGCATTATGTATGCATCTGCATATGTTGTATGTTATCATGTTGTGGGGAAGGAGTCAGCTTATGGGAAGAGCTTGCATGGGGTTGGATCAGGCCCATGTGTGCATCGTTCCCACGTCCAGCAAGCGGCATCTACGCACTAGGCACTTCACCCTCTCTCTCTGCTATGGTGATCATCATAGGCCCCTGCCCCTCAAAAGAGACGAGCAGATGTGCATATGCATAAGACCGTAGGCATCCGGAACGAAAGATATGAAAATACCATGCTAAAACATGGAAGTTGTCGGATCGATGTGTAGACAAAGCTCAATGATACAATGTAAATATAGCTGAGGTCGTCCAATAAAAGACTCGGTGATACAATGATTCCCGCTATAGTGCAGGTCAGTGATACAGAGAGCCGCCACAGTGTGGAACAATGATACAATATGCCGCCGCTACATTTCGGATCGGCCAAATATAAGGTAGACTTCCCGCTATAGTGCAAGAAGACGCCCACGAGTCTCCACTTCAGTCTTCAGTCAAATCTTCTCTTCAAGTCTTCTCAACAATAGCTTTTCTTCTCTTTACTTCAATGGTCCGCAATCACTTCATATAATATCTGAAATCATCAACTGCAACCTGGAAAGAAGATCGCAAGGAAAATCTGGAAAGAAGATCGATAGAAATGTCCACGGGGGGTGGTAGTTCTTCTTTACTTTAGTCTTCAGGAACCTTTTCCTCACTTCGTATCAATCAGGAACCACCTAGACCTGGTGGGAAGGTCCGCAAGGACCGTCCACTGGGTGTAATCTTGACTTCGGTCTTCAATCACTTTCTTCACTTCATATAATCTCTGAAATCATCAACTTGGAACCGCCTGGAAAGAAGAACCACAAAAATATCCACAGTGTGGGAGTAAAATCATCAGTACTTATGGAAAAAACGCACTAGACTTATTTGAATGACATAGATATGGAGAAAAAAAACATATGCATGATTTCTAAATACTTCTTTTCTTCCCTCCTTCTCTTCCCTCCTCCTTCTCTACCCTCCATCTCTTTTCTTCTACTTTCTCTCTTCCTTTTTCTTTCCTCTCTCCCTCTCTTTTCTTTCCTCCTTCCATGAATGCAAGTGTTCGTCTTTAAAGTTGTTTACTTTTTAGCTCTACCCATATGAACCTCTAATGACTACACATTTTCGCCAAAAGAAATTGTCATTTTGTTTTTGCAATTAGTACACATTGTCATTCTTGTATTCTAGTTAACTTAAGGTTGTTTACAAGAGAGTTCATTCATACTATTTATGGAAACTCATTCTCTAGCATTTTTCATAGTATAAATCTGAGCACAGAAGCAAAGGTTTGCTCCATAATTAACAAAAATCTCTGATTATGGATGAGTTCTGAATAAGGTCTTAATAGGTCGATACTTTTTCCCGTAGAGATAACTGATTTGTGTGCCATTTCATACTCATCTCTCTCTCTCTCTCTCCACCGACCTACAAATATTCTTTCATCCCCTCTCTCTTTCTCTCTCTCTCTCTCTCTCTCTCTCTCTCTCTCTCTCTCTCTCTCTCTCTCTCTCTCTCTCTCTCCACCGACCTACAAATATTCTTTCATCGCCTCTCTCTCTCTCTCTCTCCAATGCGTCCTGTTGATTTATGTGCGGGTTGTTCCTTCTCTCTCTCTCTCTCTCTCTCTCTCTCTCTCTCTCTCTCTCTCTCTCTCTCTCTCTCTCTCTCTCTCTCTCTCTCTCTCTTCGAGCATCTTCTTTTGTGCTGCCGACATAACTATCACCACCAATGCCTCTCTACTCTATCTGCTACATCACCACCCAAGTTTTTCTCCATGCACTGTTCGTGCCAGCACGCATCCGAGTTCCTCTCTCTCTCTCTCTCTCTACACACTCACTTACGTGCATCGAACTTTGTAGCCCTGACTCTCTCTACCTATGCTCAACTTCAATCATTTGAAAAAAATCATGCACACTTCCCTGAGGGATTTCATCCCCACAACGTGCATGTGTTTCATGTATGCATTTATGCATTACATATGCATGTGCATATGTTGCACTATGAAGTTGCATATGCATGTGCATATGTTGCATTATGAAGTTGCATATGCATGTGCATATGTTGCATTATGAAGTTGCATATGCATGTGCATATGTTGCATTATGCACGCATGTGCATAGATTTCATTTATGCATGTGCATATATTGCAGGTTTGCATGTGCATATGTTGCATTAGGCATTCATGTGCATATATTGCATGTATGCAAGTGCATATGTCACATTATGCATGCATGTGCATATATTCCATGTCTCCCTGTGCATATGTTGCATGTATGCATTTGTTACATGTATGTGTTTATGCATTATGTATGCATGTCCATATGTTTCATGTATGAAATTGTTACATTTGTGAATTTATACATTATGTATTTATGTGCATATGTTGCATTATGCGTTTGCATATGCATGTGCATATGCCGCATGTATGCATTTGTTACATGTGTGTACGTTGCATGTATGCATTTGTTTAATCTATGCATTTCTCACATGTATGCATTAGTTAGATGTTTGCATTATGTATGCATGTGCATATGTTGCCTTATGCATTTGCATATGCATGCTCATATGTTGCATTATGCATCTGTATATGCATGTGCATATGTTGCATTATGCATTCATGCATTATGAATGCATGTGCATATGTTGCATGTATGCATGTGCATATGTTTCATGTATCCATTATGATGCATGTATGCATATATTGCATTATGTTGGATGTATGCACTACATTGGATGTATGCATTATGTTGCATGTATGCATATGTTGGATGCATGCATGTATGTATGTGCATATGTTTCATGTATGCATGTACATATGTTTCATGTATGCATGTGCATATGTTTCATGTATGCATGTGCATATTTTCTATATACCAAATATATCTTTTATTTTTCTTGTAGGTTATAATGGACATGTCAAAGGAAGTTGCATTAATTTGTGCACTGATATTTGCTTTAGATATGATAGAGTTACTTCAAGAGTCAAGCCTCAATCATCATCATCTCATTCTACATGATTAGACATTGCATTAAAATGAATGTTTGGCACAATCAATGATAATGAATAATGCCATTAATCAAGGAAGGGGTCATGAACATAGGAAAGCATGGGCATACCCACTTCCTCATGGATTTGCTAAAAGCTATCTTTTGAATGCTTATAGTGACAATATGTTCAAACATCATTTTAGTATTAACAAACCTTCCATTAATTGTGTGGAAGCTTGGATCCTTTATGCAAAAGAAAACCACAAACAATCATAACACTTTACCTTTATAAGATCGAGTAGTTATTGCATTAACAAGGCGAGCAACAAGAGATGGGCTTTTGGGAATAGATGAATCTTTTGGATGCTCAAAGAGCACATGTTGTGGTATTGTGCATGCTTTTATTAGAGTTTGAGATCTGCCAAAGTACATGAAGAACACAAGGAGGAAGTAAAAGCTTGGAGCACAACACACAATGTTGACTCCTGTATTACCAAGAGAATGTGAGAAAATAATTAAACCATTAGGGTTATAGGCATATATACAAGTTGGGAGAAAAAACTCCTAAAGAGTGGAAAAAGTACCCCAATGGTCCTAGTGTGTTCACACACATCACTACAAAAATATATCAATAAATCCCTCGCTTGGGAGTGATGTGGTTAGCAAGGAGATGGCACTCATGTATAAGGAAGTGGCCAAGTATGTGGAACCAGTCCACAAAAGGAAGTAAGTCTAAAGATTTGTGGAAAGCTTCAAACTTCTTGCTAGGTAGAGCCTTTGTGAAAATTTCTACAATGTTCTTCTATGTGGGAGCATATGCAAATTGTTCTCTCAAGCAGAGAACCTATCACTGACATAATGATAAAGCAACTCAATGTGCTTAGTACAAGCATAGAACATAGGGTTCCTTGCAACTCCCAATGTGCTCTAACTATTAGTGAAGATGGTGGTGGCACAAGACAGGCCAACACCCAAATCAGCCATAAGACATCTGAGCCACACTGACTCAAGAATCATTGTGAGTGTTAAAGTTACCCTATAGTCAGCCTCACAACTAGAAGTGGCCATAGTAGGTTGCTTCTTGGTGAACGAAGATATGCATGAGCTACCAAGCATGAAGCAAAAACCACTAAAGGACACTCGACCAACCAACCCAATTAGAGTAAAAAAAAACATTTAAATTTGTTGGTAGTGATCCCTCCCTGGGATAAAAGAATCCAAGTAGCTGAATACCACTCAAGTAGCAAAAGATGTGCTTAACTACCTACCAATTCTTGAGACTTGGGCAATGCATAAAATTGTGCATCTCTGAGACAACAAACTAAATATCACACCACATTATGTATAAGTAAATCAAGCATCCAACAAGTTTCTGATAGAGAACAACATCAAATGCATCTCGAGCATCATGAAGACTCAATCCTAAACCTCTTTCCATATGAGTGGCAATAGGTTTGTAGTCTTGAAGGCCAAAACACTTTAATAATGTGTCAATATGTTTTGTTCGACACAACATTATTTCGCCATCATCTTGCATAAAGTGAATGTCCAAATAATTATGCAAATGCCCCGAATCTGACATCGCAAATGAGGGATGCCAATTATCCTTAAAATCGACAATATTCTTCTCATTATGATGAGAGAGAAATATGTCATCAACATAGACAAAAATGATGACAAACATATCCTTTTCACACTTGACATAGAAGGTGCTCCAGGTTGGACTACTCTCAAAACCATGGGCAATCAAGTAGGCATGTACCTTTTCATATCAAGCACATGGTGCTTGCTTCAAACCATATAATGCCTTTTTTTATCATACAAACATTGTTTTCATGCCCTTTCTACACAAAACCATCGGGTTTAAAAAACTACACTTCGTCATGTAAGTCACCATTCACAAATGTAGTTTTAATGTCCAACTCCTGAAATTCCAACCATGATAAGCTATAAGTGCATACATACAAATAGTAGTCATTTGGTATGTAGGAGCAAAAGTCTTCTAAAAATCAATGCCTCCTTGAGCATAACCTTTTGCGGAAATCCTAGCCTTATACCTGTGAATTGCTCCATGAGGCCTACATTTCAACTTGTATACCAACTTACTACGAATGGCCTTCTTACTAGGAAACGTCACATAAAGAACATGTACTATTCTTCATAATGTTGTCATATTCTAATTGCATATGTGCCATCCAATTTTATGGATTTTGTGCTACATCAAAAGAAACACATTCATTCTCGTCATAAAGACTAGTGGCACCCATAGCATAGCAATATGATCTAAAAGAAGCATTATGATAGCTAAATGAGTATGATATGACAAAGGTGCATCTAGTTTGCTATCTTGAAAAGTTTGTGCTAGCCATTTAGGCATATTTGTTTTCCCTCGTTTGCTATCTTGCAAAGTTTGTGCTAGCCATTTAGGCATATTTTTTTTCCCTATATATCAACCCTCTCATCAACTAATGCATCATGTAAATCTCCATCAGAATGGAATGATCTACATCATCATGTGGAACCTGTAAGGTTGTAAAATTGCCTCATTTGGAGCTAACTAATATCTCCTTATTACATGAAAATAATGGTTGTGCCACATCCTCCACAAAAACAATATCACGGCAAACCAAAATGCATTTATTTTATGGATGACACAGTCGATAGCCTTTCCTTTAACCGCTTTATCATCAAATTTCTTATGTTTTTGTTTAGGCACTAATGCATGTGCTAGATGATCAAAGTCATGTAGATGAGCAATAGATGGCTTGCAACAATGAGAAGCCTCATAGGGAGTGATATACTACAATGCTTGAGTGGGACACCTCTTAAATACATATGTTGCACACATTCAAGCTTGAAACTATGTGGTAAAGGTTGACTCTTGTCCATACACCTAGGCAATTTGATGAGTGACATGTTCTTCCTTTGACCAATTCCGTTTTGTAGAGGTGTATACAGAACTATACATTAATTTTGTATCCCATGTTTAGCTATAAATGCATTAAAATCCGAATACATATATCCCCCCAATCAACATGGAGGATGCCCATTTTACATGCTGTCACATTTTCAGCCAAAACTAGAAACTGTTTGAAGCACATAAACACTTCAGACTTTACCTTTAATGGATATACCCATGGATGCCTAGAAAAATACTTAATTATTGTCATAAAGTAAAGATAGCTCCCAAAAGAAGGTGCATGGGACCAAAAACATCACTATGGACAAGCTATAATTTATGAGTAGCTCGTACTTAGCCATCTTTTGGGAAGGAGGAACAATGCATTTTGCCCAAGATACAACCTTCATAGACACTATTTACCAGCTCCCTCAAGTTTGGGTAGAGAGGAAATCACTTTATATTTCTACAAGCATAGCAAACTAAAAACATTTATATGACCGAAGTGTGCATGCTAGATCTTTGCATCTCACATATCTTGAGAGTCTCAAACTACACATGCTAAATCATTCATAAGTTTTGTAGAACTAATGATCTTATACAACCCACAACATAAAATTCTAGAAGCAATAATGAGATGCCCATTTGAGGGATCATGAATTGTACATATGTCATCAACAAATTTCACAAACAAACTGATCTTGGCTAGCATTGAATCTAATAATAGATTTTCTTTTTTTCAATCCCTAGAATAGATAAAGCATCTGACAATGTAATAGGACTACTATCATGAGTAGTCATAATATTCTTATCAACTCGCATGACATGATAAGATAAAATGTTAATGCATGTGATAGTATTCCTTATACAGGCAGACATAAATAAAGTAAAGAAACTATGATATGAGGTAATATGTTTGGTTGCCCCACTATCAAAGTACCAAACATCTCAGTCTACCATAGACATGCAATATTCATGAGAAGAAAGTTCATCAATGCAAAGAGTAGTAAATTCCGATTGTTCATTCCGCACAACATTAGAAGACTCTAGTTTGGGTGTAGAGGCTTCTACAACAACCATTCTAACCTCTTTCTTTTTTGCCTCTTTTGCAACCAGTTTTGGACAACTCTTTATGAGATGATCATTTCTTTTAGTGTATTTGGAAAACAGATTATGTTTTTATATTTTCTTCGCATCTTTGCCATCCTTCTTTGATTGTGGAGAATTAGTAAATTTCTGCTTACTAGTAGATGACCTCCATTTACCTTTGCCCTTCTCATTAGCCAGGAAAGCTTGATCCCCAACATGCATAATGGACCTGTTCTGCATAGACTGATCTTCTTGCAACAAAAAAAAAACTAACATCTCAAATGTTAAGGCATTTGTATTTCCTTTCATCACCAATCAAACAGTAAAATCAAAACTCATATATGAATTTTGTTTATCGATCAAAACATTCTACACAAATGAACTATCTGGCAAGACTTCATTGACAAAAATCAATTACTCCTTCAAGTCTTTGATCTTTGTCAAGAAAATATCCATGGAATCTTCTTCATTCATGTGCTCACTCTGCAACTGTTTTTGGAGGTAAGTAACAGGAGCCTCATTCCTTGCCTTTTATAAAGTCATAAGTGTGTTCAAAGCATCCTTTGTTGTTCTGCAAGAGAAAATGTGAGGAATAATGGCATGTTTGATTGACAAGGCTATTAATGCATGTGATTGAGCATCTTTGCCATCCCAATGAAGTTGCTCTACAATAGGTGCAGTAGGAACTGCAACACAAAAGTGAACCTCAAGAACATCTTCAATGCCATCTACATCACCTTTAGTAACTATATTTGTAGGCATACTAGGATGTTTTCTAACACCCTCCACAATATTACAGTCTCCTTTTGCAACCAATACATGATGCATCATATATGCCCATAATCAATAATTGGTACCATCTAACTTATCTCCAACAACCATGATATTGAATGCATCACTCCTTTCAACCATGACCACTAATTCAAATATTCTGATGCAAAAAACATGATTGTATCTCAAAAAGTTGAACAAAACTACCCTATCGAGTTCTACTAAACCTATAGCAGATTTGGAGATGCTTACATGGGCAAACAAAATCTTGTATATATGTTTGGCATAAAAAGATAAAATTGCATGTAGAGGCACTGTGATAGTGCATTTATGTTGGTGCATTTTGCCCAAGCCTACATGCTTGATATGCTTGATATTATCCTCATTTGTAAGTCACATGAGTAGTCATGTGAACACCTCTTGTAAAAGAGTACATTTTATCTCTTGTAAATGGAAAAAGAAAAAAGTAAAAGGATGGCTTACCTCATCCATGATGTAAAAGCAAATTCGTGGCTCCAACTACCAAAATCACGAATTTTTGAGCTGAGGGAATCTCTCCTAACTTTGGGGATCACTTTTAGGTGGAGCCATTCGAATTCGAATTCAAAACTCCCTCCAAGAATTGCTATAAAAGGAGCAAGAAGGAAGAGGCGATTAGCAAGCCTTGTACGTGACCACTTCATGTCATTTTGTAGAGATTGAAGAGCTTACTCCATAGCTCTATCATTCTACTCCCATTGTGCAAAGATTCATTGCCAATGTGGTTGTAATCATATGTGAATCTATACATTTATTATCATCTACCTCTCTGTTTTGTTCTCTGCTATACTCACTCAGAGCAGTAACTTCAGAAGGTCATATCTCGAGTTTTACTGAACCTTTTTCAGTGTTTTAAAGTGCGTTGGATAGCTCTCACTGTCTAGTTTCTACCTAAAAATTTTCAAGGTCATTGGATTTATAAGTTTGGAGATATCTGCATTTTACTGCTTACTGGTCTATCTCTGCAGAGCCCCGAGAATTGTGGGAATGTTCCAAAACTTGATGAAACTTGTTCTCAGTGCTCAGTCCATCATTTGAAGTGTTTTAACTTGGAATAGGAAGCTTGCTAAGTCTATTTGCTATGCCCAAAAGGAATTTTTCTAATTCCTTCCAGGTTGAGAGCACTGTTCATTTTTTCCAGCAGGTGTATGTCCAAAAATAGCAAGTTTTGGGAGCTAGTCATTTCGCAACTTGTCGGTCTTGACTTAAACTTTTGGGATACATGTTCCAAAGTACTTGGCTGATATTTTGGTGGATTTAGGAAGCTCAAAGGGTCTACTAATCAATTCTGAAGTCTCAGTTGGCTGGTGTGAAGCTGGTTGTAGCGGCACCTACTCATCTTTGGATTGCATTCACCATCTCTCTTCACAGTGGTATCAGAGCATAGTCAAGCAACATGGGAGATGGATTTCCATCAACAATTGACAAATTGGATCGAAACAACTACCTGGCATGGTCTCTAAGGATGGAGGCTTACCTTCAAGGAAGGAATCTATATGGATTCATATCCGGAGATGAAGCAATGCCAACCATGAGGAACAAAGGGCAACCATCACATGAAGAAGTGGAAGGACTTTCGAATTGGTGTTCGAAGGATGCACTTGCAAGGTCCTATATTCTAAACTCAATCTCTGATTTTCTTTTACCTCATGTCAAGGGATGCAAGACATCAAGAGAAACCTGGAATGCACTTGCTTCTTTCTTCTCTTCCAACACTCGAGCAAGGAAGAACCAATTGTGGATGGAGTTCACAACAATGAAGAAAAGCCCGAAGCAAAATGTGACTGATTATGTCACAAAGATGAAGGAGATTTCCGACCAACTTGGAAGCATTGGAGAGGTAATTGAAGAGGAGCAAATCATAAGACAAATCATGAATGGAATCAAAGCAGACGACAAGTGGGAGTCATTCACAACAGCCATGGATTTATACATGGATATGCATGTACCCGACCTCAACACACTCATGGGCCAACTCTTCACTCATGAAGCAAAGATTAGCAAAGGTGGTGAGTCCTCAAGAGGTAATCAAACTTCTGCCTTATATTCTGATAAAGCTAAGGTCAAGGACAAGTCAAAGAATAGAAAGAATGAAGATGAAGGAAGCTCTT
This sequence comes from Ceratopteris richardii, assembly GCA_020310875.1. NCBI lineage: Eukaryota > Viridiplantae > Streptophyta > Polypodiopsida > Polypodiales > Pteridaceae > Ceratopteris > Ceratopteris richardii. Next base: position 61,698,572 of record CM035443.1, read on the forward strand.
TCCAAGCAAACTTTGCAGGTAGAGGACGAGCTAGAGGAAGAGGCAGAAGTGGAAAGCAAGGCAGGGGGAGATTCCAATCATCTCAACCTTGCAACATATGTGGCTTATCTAACCATACTACTGAAGAATGTTTCAGGAATCCAAGGAACTCAAGAGGAAGAGGATTCAATAGAGGTGGCTATGGATCAAATAGAGGCAGGTACAATGGAGGCTACAACAACAACTACTACAACAACAATTACAACAACAACAACAACTATCAAAGTGGCCATAGAGGAAGAAGAGATTACAATAACTATGCAGAGGACCAAAGTCAAGAAGATTCATTATTGATTATGAATCTATCAACGAAGAAGGGTAAGGATGATGATCACATATTTTACATTGATTCGGGATGCTCGAACCATGTAGCAGGAAATGTGGCTTTACTTTCTGATTTGGAAGATCCTCATAACAAGCATGAAGTGCAGACAGGAGATGACACAAAGCACTCAGTGGAGAAGATAGGTAATGTGAAGACATTAGATGGGAATATGAACCTCTTAAGCAAAGTCTTGTATGTCCCTACAATTACCAAAAATTTAATAAGTGTTGGACAGATTGTTGAAAAAGGATTGCAGGTTAGATTCAATCGATTTGGAGCATATGTTGAAGACCCAAGGCAAGGCTTTCGAAGGATTGCCAAAGGAGAAAAGACAGGAAGGCTTTTCACTTTTGAAGTGGAAGATACAAAGAACATAGCTTTGTTTAGCTATGGATCTCAAACTCTAACAGAGTTGGAGATATGGCACAAAAGGCTTGCTCACATTGGTGAGAGGACACTCAAACAGATTTGCAGGGACCAAAGTGTACTTGGTTTGCCTAATATCACAAGGCAACACATGATTTATAAGTGTGAAGCTTGTCAACTCGGCAAGGCTCATAGACAACCTTTCAATAAGAAAGGATATATGTATCAAAATCCTTTGGATCTAGTGCACACGGATGTGTGGGGTCCAAGTAAGGAGCCATCTATATCAGGCTCAAGATATTATGTGTCTTTCATAGATGATTGTAGCAGGTGGACCATTCTGTTTTTCATGAAGCACAAGGATGAAGTGTTTAATTGCTTTAAGAAGTATATTGCTCTTGTTGAAAACCAAACAGGTAGGACTTTGAAACGACTCAGATCAGATGGTGGAGGAGAATACTTCTCTTTTGAATTTGATGCCTTCTTGCATGAAAGAGGCATTAAAAGGGAAGTCACTACAAGGTATACACCCGAACTCAATGGTGTAGCAGAGAGGAGGAACAGAGCTATTGTCGAAGCTGCAAGGTCCATGCTCAATGAAAAGGGATTGCCGAACTACCTATGGGCAGAGGCTGTGTCGACAGCCACATATCTCATAAATAGACTTCCATCTAAGTCACTAGATGGAACCACTCCATATGAAGTGTGGAATGGAAGAAGACCTAGTCTAGAGCATTGTAAAATCTTTGGATGCTTAGCCTATGCTCACATTCCTTCTCAAGTAAGAGGGAAATTGGATCCCAAGGCAGAGAAGTGTGTATTCATTGGTTATGATCAAAACCAAAAAGGATATAGATTGTACAATCCAACCAATAAAGGATTTTCTGTGAGTAGAGATGTAATTTTTGATGAAAACAAATCATGGTTTGATGATGACAGGAAAGTGAAGCTGCCATATGACTTGGATGAAGATTTTCCATCACTTCAACCAAAGGAGCCAAAGCAGATTGAAGAAAGTGATTCGGAGATTGACCTAGAAGACTTGGAAAGACTAAAGCTATGGAAGAACAAAGGTAAAGCAAAGATGCAGGATGCTACATATGGACCCGAGAGCTCACATCAACCACTTAGAAGGTCTTCGAGGGAGAAGAAGAAACCAGAGAGGTTTGGTTATGATACTTCTTTGGTCACCAAGCACTCAATCTACATTGCAAAGGATTCAACCAATGAAGAACCTACCACATTTGAAGAAGCACAAAGCAAGAAAGCTTGGAGAGATGCAATGGATGAAGAAATGGAAGCCTTGAAGGAGAATGACACTTGGGAGCTTGTACCTAACAAGCCATCTATGAAGATAATCGGATCTCGATGGATATACAAAATCAAGAGGAATCCAGATGGAAGTATAAATAGACACAAAGCAAGGTTAGTTGCTAAAGGGTTTGCTCAAACCCATGGTATTGATTATGAGGAGACTTTCTCTCCTGTTGCAAAAATGCCTACAATTAGGGTTCTCATAAGTCTTGCTGCATCTAGAAATTGGAATCTTTATCAACTTGATGTAAAGAATGCTTTCTTGAATGGATGGATTTCTGAGGAAGTGTATATGGCACAACCTCCTGGATATGAGGATGCACATCATCCTAACTATGTATGCAAACTAAAGAAAGCTTTGTATGGATTGAAGCAAGCTCCAAGAGCTTGGAATTTCAGATTGGTTACTTATTTGCAGGACCAAGGATTCAAAGCTAGCAAGGCGGATACCTCTTTGTTCATAAAGAGGAATGGATCTGAAGTGATCTATTTATGTGTGTATGTTGATGATATTATTATCACAGGCAATGATCTTGAAGGAATCAAACAGGTAAAGAGTCAAATGAAGGAGGAGTTCAAAATAAGTGACCTCGGACCACTCACTTATTTTCTTGGATTGGAGTTGATCTACACAGATTCAGGTATATACATCACGCAAAGGAAGTATGTCCATGACATGCTCGTCAAGTTCAAGATGGAAAATACAAAGTGTGCAGGTACACCTATGGAGCAAAATCATAAGCTTAGTGCTTATGAAGGAGAGCCAATTGAAGACATCACAAGCTATCAAAGCTTGGTTGGAAGTTTGAACTATGCAACACTCACAAGGGTGGATATATGCTATAGTGTTAGCATATTGAGTCAGTTTATGCATAAGCCGAGAAGACCACATATGGAAGCGGCCAAGCGAGTCCTCAAGTACCTAAAGGGGACCATGAATGAAGGTTTGTTCTATTCATATACTTCAGATATTGAGCTAAAGGTCTACTCAGATGCAGATTGGGCCGGATCTAAAGATGATAGAAGAAGCACATCAGGGTATATATCATTTGCAGGTTCAAAAATCATTTCTTGGTCATCGAAGAAGCAACCAACCGTGGCATTATCTTCTACTGAAGCTGAATCTAGAGGTTTGGCTAATGCAACTCAATAAATCATGTGGTTAAAATCTTTGTACACAGATCTTGGACTTCATTCTTCAACACCTCACATTTTTGGTGACAACACAAGCTCACTACATCTAGCAGCTAATCCGGTATACCATGCTAGAACCAAGCATATTGAAGTCCACTACCATTATGTAAGGGAGAAGCTAATGAGCAAGGATATTCAACTATCCTACGTCTCTACAGATATGCAATGTGCAGACATGTTGACGAAAGCTCTTGATGGTACGAAATTAAGTAGATTCAAGTTGATGATTGGTTTGCAGGAAATCAAGGACAATTGAAGACTTATTTGGAGGCCAAGCATGTTAGGCTTGAGGGGGAGCTGTTGGTGCATTTTGCCCAAGCCTACATGCTTGATATGCTTGATATTATCCTCATTTGTAAGTCACATGAGTAGTCATGTGAACACCTCTTGTAAAAGAGTACATTTTATCTCTTGTAAATGGAAAAAGAAAAAAGTAAAAGGATGGCTTACCTCATCCATGATGTAAAAGCAAATTCGTGGCTCCAACTACCAAAATCACGAATTTTTGAGCTGAGGGAATCTCTCCTAACTTTGGGGATCACTTTTAGGTGGAGCCATTCGAATTCGAATTCAAAACTCCCTCCAAGAATTGCTATAAAAGGAGCAAGAAGGAAGAGGCGATTAGCAAGCCTTGTACGTGACCACTTCATGTCATTTTGTAGAGATTGAAGAGCTTACTCCATAGCTCTATCATTCTACTCCCATTGTGCAAAGATTCATTGCCAATGTGGTTGTAATCATATGTGAATCTATACATTTATTATCATCTACCTCTCTGTTTTGTTCTCTGCTATACTCACTCAGAGCAGTAACTTCAGAAGGTCATATCTCGAGTTTTACTGAACCTTTTTCAGTGTTTTAAAGTGCGTTGGATAGCTCTCACTGTCTAGTTTCTACCTAAAAATTTTCAAGGTCATTGGATTTATACTTTTGGAGATATCTGCATTTTACTGCTTACTGGTCTATCTCTGCAGAGCCCCGAGAATTGTGGGAATGTTCCAGAACTTGATGAAACTTGTTCTCAGTGCTCAGTCCATCATTTGAAGTGTTTTAACTTGGAATAGGAAGCTTGCTAAGTCTATTTGCTATGCCCAAAAGGAATTTTTCTAATTCCTTCCAGGTTGAGAGCACTGTTCATTTTTTCCAGCAGGTGTATGTCCAAAAATAGCAAGTTTTGGGAGCTAGTCATTTCGCAACTTGTCGGTCTTGACTTAAACTTTTGGGATACATGTTCCAAAGTACTTGGCTGATATTTTGGTGGATTTAGGAAGCTCAAAGGGTCTACTAATCAATTCTGAAGTCTCAGTTGGCTGGTGTGAAGCTGGTTGTAGCGGCACCTACTCATCTTTGGATTGCATTCACCATCTCTCTTCACAATTTATAGTCGGAAATAAGCTAAGATTGCAATTTTGACACCATAGAGAAAAACCCTTTTGAGCTACTAATCACCTTGAGTATGCTCACCAATTCTCCTGCAATTCTGAGACTATTACGAGAGGGTTATCAACAATGCCCTAGATGAAGGGGTGGTCTGATTTGATGCAGATTATTGGATTTTGAGGTTTGCAAAAGTAGATGAAGAGCAGAAGGTAGAAGAAGAAGAAGCTATTGTAGCATCTAGTCTTAGAGATGTGTACATTAGATGGCCTTCAACAACCCGCTTTGCAATGTTAGCAAACGATTTTGAGCAATCAAATGAGTACCTTATGTTGTGGGTGAAATAGTTGGATCCCATGTACCTATAATTGCACCATCTGAAAACCATGTTGATTACATCAATCACAAAGGTGTTCACTCTATCTTGTTGCAAATAACAGTAGCAATGAGTTGCTCTCTTTGCAATTCTGATGTAGGATGTACAAGATCAATGCATGATTCTGTTAATTTCATAAGAAGGGAATTAGGATAGATATGTGTAAGAGATGAACTAGGTAAGTACTGCTTAGTTGATGATTGTTCATATCCTTCTCGACTATACATGTTAGTCCCATTCAAGGGTTGTAAAGAAGAGTTTTCACATCTTAAGTGCCATTGGAATCTCATCCAATCAAGTATAAGGACACCACTTCAAAGATCTTTTGGCATGTTGAAAGCAAGATTTTGGATCTTATTTAAAACATGTGATATGGATCTACATTATATGCTAGATCTTGTTGTCGCATGTCTTGTTCTCCGTAACATTTGCATTTGTCATGGACATAGTTTTCATATGATTTTTGGTCGAGAAATAGAAGCAAAATTGGCAAGTCATGATGCACAGTTAGAAGAGAATGAAAGAGTAGTATCGATGTCCTTGACAAAGCTACGAGCAATACATGAAATGGGCTCAAAAGAAGCAATGCATCATGGTCAATGCACTAATGAAGAAGCAAGTGATCTTGGGAGGGACTCAGGTCGATGACATAGGACTGCAAGTGTAATGTACAAAGAGTAAGCGAGAATGAACCTTAAAAAGAATCTTGGAAATGAAGCTTTGGAGGAGATGGATACATTATCATCATCATCAGCATCATCCTCATCTTCATAATATATTGTGGCTATTATGTTCTGTTTCATTTTAATCTAACTTATGGTAACAACATATGTTTGTTTATGTAATTGTTATGGGTATTTGATTCAATAGTTGGATTCTCTTTTGTGCAATTGTAAGAATTTTTGTGAGAAAAAAGTAGTTATTCTACCATCTTCTCTTCACAAAGAGCGATGGCACAAAAAAAGTCTTTGCATAATTTTACCTTTATGTGTGAACACATGAATAGCCCATCTATTTAGTTTATCAGTGTTCCACTTGAAATAGTACACTTTGGAGTGTTTGTTAACCTGAAATAATACGCTTTTGAGTGTTTGTTCTGTTGTCTGAGTGAGTTCTACAAAACTTATGCTATGAATGTAAAGAAGCAGCAAGAAACAAACTTCGATGTCGCGCGATAAGTCTCTCTGTAGCGAGTATGAGCTTGAGTTGGTTTGGCGAGGAGCGAGAGCAGGATAAAATAAATAAAGAGACTCAAAAGAAAGGATGATTGTCGCGTGATTAATTTCTCTCTAGCAAGAAACCCATCTATCGCGTGATGGTTAAACCCGTCTATCATGAAAAAAGTCGATCGCTGCAACTCCGACACTGTCCGTCGCGTCAACATGGACATTCTACTTTTCACAAAATGTATGCTATGGTGCATGCTATCCGTTGCTGCTATCTCCGCCACTGTGCGTCGCTGCAACTCTCTAAAGAAACAGACGTAGAATTGACAAGTCACGATGGGCAGTTAGAAGAGAATGAAAGAGTAGTGTCCATGTCCTTGACAGAGCAAATCGGCTCATGGTCAATGCAGTAATGAAGAAGCAAGTGATCTTCGGAGGGACTCACAGCGATGAGATAGAACTAGGACTGCAAGCATAATGTACAAAGAGTAAACAAGAATGAATGTTCAAAAGAATCTTGGAAATGAAGCTTTGGAGGAGTTGGATACATTATCATCATCATCATCCTCATCTTCATAATGTATTGTGGCTATTATGTTATGTTTGATGGTGCAAGTCAAGCCTTCACAATTTGGCTTGGATATCTACTTTGAAGACTCTACATGAAGCAAAGACCATAGGAACTTGTGCCTATGATTTCTTACCATTTTATCTCTTGTAAAAGTCTAAATGACTTGGCATTTTATGTAATCACACCTAAATGATTGGAAGTCGTAGAAAAAGGTTGTTGTTTAATTGAGAGAATATCTCAATCAACTTTTAGGTGAAAGATTCTAGGAGATTGATTTGAATTCAAATTCAAATCATCACTCAATTTACTTCTCCAATGAATATGAAGACTTCTTGTAGGAAAGAGGCATCAAGAGGGAGATAACTACAAGGTACTCACCTGAACAAAATGGGGTAGCTGAAAGAAGGAATAGACTCATTGTTGAAACAGCTAGGTCTATGCTTAATGAAAAGAAGTTGCCAAATTATCTTTGGGCAGAGAGTGTATCTACTGCCACCTATCTCATTAACAGGTTGCCATCAAAGTCACTTGATGGAATGACACCATATGAAGCTTGGCATGGTAAGAGACCATCTTTGGATCATTGCAAAATCTTTGGTTGTATTGCATATGTGCATATTCCCTCACAGGTAAGGGGAAAGCTAGACCCTAAAGCTGAAAAATGTATCTTCATTGGTTATGACTTGAACCAGAAAGGGTATAGATTCTACAACCCAACAAACAAAGGCTTCAAGGTAAGCAGAGATGTCATCTTTGATGAGAATGACTCATGGTATGAAAATGAATGCAGGAAGGTTAGTCTACCTTATGACATGGAAGAAGACTTCCCAAAGCTCACCAAGGAGGAACCAATTTAGAAAGAAGAATCAAGTTCAGATGATGATGACACAATTAACCTTGAGGAATTCAAGGCATGGAAGTCTAAAGGAAAGATGAAAATGAAGAAGCTAGAGGATATACCAGAATCCTCAACTCAAGCAATGAGGAGATCTCAGAGAGAAAGTAAGAAGCCTATCAGATATGGGTATGATACTTCTCTTGTAACTAAGCATTCTGTATATCTTGCAAAGGATTTGTTGAATGAAGAACCAGGTTCATATGAGGAGGCAATCACCAAACCAGAATGGAAAGAAGCTATGGATGAAGAAATAGAGGCTCTCAAGGAGAGTGGCACATGGGACTTAGTACCCAAGAAGGACTCTATGAAGGTGATAGGATCCAGATGGATCTACAAGCTAAAGAGGAACTCTGATGGAACAATCAATAGGTACAAAGCTAGGTTGGTAGCCAAGGGTTTTGCACAAACCCAAGGCATTGATTATGAGGAGACATTTTCACCTGTGGCTAAGATGCCAACAATCAGAATTTTGGTGAGTGTAGCTGCATCCAAGAATTGGAATATGTACCAATTAGATGTCAAGAATGCTTTCTTGAATGGATGGATATTTGAAGAAGTATACATGTCACAACCACCTGGCTATGAAGATCCCAAGAAGGTAAATTATGTTTGTAAATTGAAGAAGGCTCTGTATGGTTTGAAGCAGGCACCTAGAGCATGGAATTATAGATTGACAACATACCTCCAAGACCAAGGATTTATAATGAGCAAGGCAGATACATCATTATTTATCAAAAGGAACAATTCAGAGGTAATCTATCTCTATGTTTATGTTGATGGCATCATCATTACAGGCAATGATGTCAGTGGGATTAGACACATCAAAGGACAGATGATGAGGGAGTTCAAGATCAATGATCTTGGATTATTGAAGTATTTCTTAGGTCTTGAATTAGTGTATACTAATTCAGGTATATATATTACTCAAAAGAAATATGTACAGGATATGGTCAAGAAGTTTAATTTGCAGGATGCTAAAGTCTCAAGTACTCCAATGGAGGTCAACCTAAAGCTTAGTGCTCATGAAGGTGATGAAGTTCAAGACATTACAGGATATCAAAGTATGGTAGGTAGTTTGAATTATGCTACCTTGACAAGAATTGACATAGCATATGGAGTTAGTGTGCTAAGCCAATTCATGCACAAACCAAGGGTACCTCACCTAGAGGCAGCAAAAAAGATCTTGAAGTATTTAAAGGGAACTCAGAACCATGGTTTGTACTTTCCTTATACATCAGATATTGATATTAAAGTATATTCAGATGCAGATTGGACAGGATGCAAGGATGATAGGAGAAGCACATCAGGATACATATGTTTTGCAGGTGATAAACCTATTTCTTGGTCAGCCAAGAAACAACCTACAGTAGCTTTGTCATCTACTGAAGTAGAGTATAGAGGGCTAGCCAATGCCACTCAAGAAGCTATCTGGTTGAAACTTTTGTATACAGAGTTAGGCGTATACACAAGGCCACCAATTATCTTTGGAGACAACACAAGTTCTCTTCACCTTGCAGCTAATCCAATATATCATGCTAGGACAAAACACATAGAGGTTCATTACCACTATGTGAGAGAAAAATTACTTAGCAAAGACATTCAGTTGACTTATGTGTCTTTTAATATGCAATGTGCAGATTTACTCACTAAAGCTTTGGATGGAAACAAGTTATGCGGATTCAAATCCATGATTGGATTACAGGATGTGATTGAAGAATGAAGATGAAGACTTGAGCCAAAATGTTTGGCTTGAGGGGGAGCTGTTGGTGCAAGTCAAGCCTTCACAATTTGGCTTGGATATCTACTTTGAAGACTCTACATGAAGCAAAGACCATAGGAACTTGTGCCTATGATTTCTTACCATTTTATCTCTTGTAAAAGTCTAAATGACTTGGCATTTTATGTAATCACACCTAACTGATTGGAAGTCGTGGAAAAAGGTTGTTGTTTAATTGAGAGAATATCTCAATCAACTTTTAGGTGAAAGATTCTAGGAGATTGATTTGAATTCAAATTCAAATCATCACTCAATTCCTATAAAAACTACAAGGAAAAAGTCGCGAGTGTTCTTCACCATTCCCGAGGCTTATACCCTTGATCATTGAGTGTGTGAGTGCTACTCCATAGCCTACACCTCTGAGTACCATTGAGCTATGTTTATCATGCCAATGGGAATGTACATTTACATGATCTAATACAAATACTTACATTCATCTACTCTGTGATTCTCTGTGTATATTACTCCAAGTCAGTCAATTTCAACAAGGCATATCTCAGGATCTACTCATCCAAATCAAGTGATTCAAAGCTTGTTGGAACCAGCTCCAAGCATACTACATGCTTACAAAATTTGAAGGTCATTGGATCAGCCATCGCGGAGAAATCTCGCACGAAGTGGTCTCTGGTATTTGTCTGCAGAGCTCCTAAAAAGTCGGGAGTAAACATATTTTTGCTAAACTCATTTCTCAGAGTATAGTTCATCATTTCTTCTCATTCCACTTACAAATGGTAGCTTGTTAAGCTAATTTAATATGTCCAGAAGGAATTTGATCAATTGTAAGTGTGCTGGTCATACTGAGTGAAAGACTGAGCAGGTATCAGTACTAAAATAGCTTGTGAACGACTTGCATTTGCATAATATATCAAGAAAAAGATCTAATTTCTTTTTAAAGTAGGCTAGAGATACTCGGAAGAAAAAGGAAAATGTTATTAAAAATCAAAACCCCTCAATGCAGAGCCTTTGTGAAAAGATCTGCAATGTTACCCTATGTGGGCGCATATGCAAAACTGATCTTCCCAACAGAGAACCTCTCGTTGACATAATGGTAATGCACCTCAATGTTCTTTGTGTGGGCATCGAACAAAGGGTTACTTGCAACTTCCAATGCACTATGAGTGTTAGTGAAGATGGTCAAGGTAGAACACTAACCGAAACCCAAATCGCCCAAAACTCATCTAAGTCACAAACACTCAATATTTGCTTTCTAAGCTACCTTATACTTAACCTGAAAACTAGAAGCGCCCCTAGTAGAATTCTTCTAGCTCAACCAAGATACGCATGAGCTACCAAGCTGCATGAAGAAAAACCACTAGTGGGCAAACGTGTCCTAACAACCATCCCATTCAAGGTAAGAAAATGCATGGAAATGTAGGAGTGGTGGTGCACCCCTTGGGATAAAACAATCTAAGTACCTAGGCACCACCCAAGTAGTGAAAGATGTGCTTAATTGTCTGTCAATGCTTGAAAATTGGGCAATGCATAAACTTTATCATCAAACAGGAAACATAATATCAGGCTAGGTTATGCATAAATAAATAAAAATTCCAACAACCTATTGAAAGAGAATAGGGTCCCAAATGCATCTCCAACATCATAAATGCTCAACTATAAACCTATATCCATAGGAGTGGACATAGGTTTGCAGTCTTCAAGGCAAAAAGCTGCAATAATGTGTCAATATTTTTTTTGAATCAAAGATATTCCACCATCAACTTGCATAAATTCAATGCTCCAATAATGAAAAAAATGCCTCAAAGCTAGCATTTCAAAAGAGGCATGAAAGTTAGCCATAAATAAAGAAATGTGCTTCTTATTAGGACCAGTGAGCAACATATCATAAACATACACAACAATGAGAAGAAGTACATCATCTACATGCTTAACATACAAGGCCCTCTTAATTGGATTGTTTTCAAAATGATGTGCAAACAAGTAGCCATGTATCATTGCATATCAAGCATGTGGTGCTTGCTTCAAACCATATAATGCATTTTCAACCTTCACACTTTGTTTTCATGCCCTTTTGTACAATATCATAGATTGAAATGCATACACTTCTTCATGTAAGTCAGCATTAAGAAATTGAGTTCTAATGTGCAATTGTTGTACATTCTAATCATGATGAGATACAAGTGCACAGATCCTATGAATAGTGGTCATTCAGCATGTGGGTGCAAAGGTCCCACCAAAGGTGATGCCTCTCTCTTGAGCATCACCTTTTGCAACAAGCCTAGCCTTAAACATGTCAACTTCTCCATGAGGCTTATGCTTTAGCTTGTATACGCATTTGGAGCCAATGGTATTTTTGCTTAGAGGAAAGTCACATAAATACTAGAAATCATTCTTCATAATAACATCATTATTTGATTGCATAGAATCCATCTAATTTTTTGAATTTTGTGCTTCATCAAAAGAAATTGGCCCATTCTCATCACAAAGTTTAGAGGCATCCATTGCATAGAAATCTGATGTAAAAGAAGCACTATGAGAGCATAAATGAGTATGATACGAGCGTGATACATCTAGTTGCTATTTTGCAAAGTATGCACCAACCATTTTGGCATAGTTTTTGCCTCCTCTATATCAACCCTTTAATCAACAACTACATAATGTAAATCTGCATTAGAAACGGAATAATCTATACCATCATGTGAGACATGTAAAGTCTCTAAAATTTCCTCATTTGGACTAACACTTGAATCTCCACCTATAAAAAGAGGTAGCAATGTGTCAAATACATCCTTCGAGCTAACAAATGTCGTTGGATTTAGATGTCTACGGAAGCACGTGAACACCACAAGGAAGAAGAATAAGCTTGGAGCACAACACAAAATACTGAATGTATTACTAGAGAATGTACAAAGATAAGTAGCTCATTAGGGAAATATGCATATATACAAGTCGGGGGAGAAAACCTCCTAAAGAAGGAAAAAATTACCCCAAGGATCCTGGTGTGTTCACACACATCACCACCTAAATATGTCAACAAATCCCCCCTAGGAGTTATGCAGTGAACAAGAAGCTAGCACTCATGTATAAGGAAGTGCCAACCTATGTGGAAATCACTCCATAAAAGGAAGTAAGCCCAAAGATTTGGGAAAAGCTTCAAACTTCTCCCTAGGGAGAGGCTTCATGAAAAGGTCTGCAATGTTCTCCTACACAGGCACATATGCCAAGTTGATCTCCCCACCAGAGAACCTCTCCCTAACATAGTGATAATGCACCTCAATGTGCTTAGTGCGAGCATGAAACACAGGGTTCCTCGCAACTGCCAATGTGCTCTAACTGTCAGTGAAGATGGTGGTGGCAAAAATTTGACCAACTTCCTAATCAGCCATAAGGCATCTGAGCTACACACACTCAACAGTGGTTGTGAAAGCTGTGCTATACTCAGTCTCACAATTGAAAGTGACCACAGTAGGCTGCTTCTTGCTCAACCAAGATATACATGAGCTACCAAGCATGAAGAAAAAGCCACTAGTGGACGCATGAGTGTCATAGCAACCAACCCAATCAGAGTAAAAGAAAGCATGAAAATCTAGCGGTAGTGATGCTCCCTTGGGATAAAACAATCCACGTAGCCGAGTACCACTTAAATAGCAAAAGATGCGCTTAATTGCCTACCAATGCCTGACTTGTGGGCAATGCATAAACCTGCTCATCTGTGAGACAAAAAATTGAATATATGGCCAATTAATGCATAAGTAAATCAAGCATCCAACAACTTGCTGATAGAGACCAACATCAAATGCATCTCCAGCATCATGAAGACTCAATCATAAACCTATCTCCATAGGAGTGGCAATAGGCTTACAATCTTCAAGGCCAAAAGTTGCAATAATGTGTCAATATATTTCATTAGACACAAAGCCATTCCACCATCAACTAGCATAAATTGAATGCCCAAATAGTGATGCAAATGCCCCAAATCAGACATCTCAAACGAGGCATGCAAATCAGCCTTAAAATCAACAATATGATTCTCAATAGAACGAGTGAGCAACATGTCGTCAACATAGACAACAATAATCAGAAGCACATCATTAGCACGCTTAACATATAAGGTGCTTTTAGTTGGACTGTTCTCAAAACCATGTGCAATCAGATAGGCATGTATCTTCTCATACCAAGCACGTGCTGCTTACTTTAAATCATATAATGCCTTCTTTAACCTGCACACTTAGTTTTCATGCCCTTTTCACAAAGCCACGAGGCTGAGAAACATACACTTCTTCATGCAAGTGACCATTTAGAAATGTTGTTTTAATGTCCAACTGATGTACATTCCAACCATCATGAGATGCAAGTGCACAAATGCTCCGAACAGTAGTCATACGGCACTTAGCTGCAAAGATCTCATCAAAATCAATTTCTCTTTCCTGTGCATAACGCTTTGCAACAAGCCTAGCCTTATACCTATCAACTGTACCATCTGGTTTACACTTCAGCTTGTATACCCTGTTAGTCGGCCGCCCGATTGGAAGTTGTAAAACTGAATCTTTTGTTCGCACGCGTGAAAAGTTGTTACACTGATAGTTGTAATTTTTTATATAAAGCAATGAAAAGAGATGCTCAGTGACGACGATTCGTGGAATCACCAAACTGTCTGTCTGGGTGATTGTCGTGGTCGTTACTATGTGTCGAGTTGGCTAATTTGGAGTACTGTGTTCATTTCTGTGTGGTATTATTGACACTTGTTTGAGTTGCTGTAGCGTTGCTTGTATAATTCCTGAGTATTCCGAGTATACTGTACGTATCCGTGTTCGTTGTCTATCGATCTCTGTTGTGGCTGTGAGTTTTATTTACATTCAGTAGATCGTCGGACTCTTGTCTGAGAGAGTTGTTCTGTGGATCTTTGTGACGATTGTTCTGTTAAGTACGTATATCGTGGTGTCCTTCTTTGTGATTGATCTGCCAATTGCTGATGAAGTCTGTGTAACTGCGGTAGTGTTCCTAAAAACGTTGTGCAGGATTGTGTTGTTCTCAGTATTGAGATCTGTGCTTGAACGATGAGATTTGGCTACAGTAATGGTTATCTCTAGTGTGTGTTAGTCTTCAGCACTGTATGTTTGAAACTGTTGAATACTTCCGTGTTTTCGGTTTGTCTGATTGTGGGCGTTGTTTGGTGAAGGTTGAACTACTGTTAAATGTTACAGTCGTGTGTATTCAGAAAAAGGGTTTTGAGGTAATTCGGTATTACGATACTGATAGTCTGGTACAATGTGTTTGGTAGACTCTGATAGAGTTAAAATGATGAACCGTAAAGAATGAGAATGAGATACCAATTCTTGATAACATCTTGAATGTTAGTATATTGTGTGTTGTGACGTAATTTTGGGAAACAAGCATAGGGCCTCTGTCTTTACAGACCCCTTCCACTCCCAAGAAGCCAATTCTCGTTTAAACGCGCTTCTGACAGTTAGAACACAACGTTTAACACTGGCGCCGTCTGTGGGAAGGTGGCAACAGATCAGATTGTTGCAAATCAATTATGGAAACGTGACTGTAAATTGTAAATCGACAGTAATAGTACGCGATTAGTACCAAAAGATGATACATGCCGGTTACTCGATCCGATGAAACGTATGCAAAGAACCGCCAGCTTGGGGTACCTAATTTGCTAAGGAAGCCTCCAGGAGGTAAAAGCGCAGCTAGGTCTAACCCAGTTGTCAAGAAAGTAAAGAACATTAGTAAGAATTCCGGTCATATTCCGGTGGAACGAACTAAATCTCTCGCAGATTCCGGTGTGATTTCGTCACCATCTGTCGAAGATATAGTAACTCTAGAATCTAACAAGGCGCAGTATGAAGTTAATTTAACATCATTGAGTAAAGATTCGAACTTGTTTACAAATAGAAACGTCTTAGTCAAAGAAATCAGCAAGGGAGAAAAAGCACCCTGTATTGGTGAAAAATCGACACATTCCGGTGATATTTCGGTACGAGTTGCTGAAAGTCGCAGTTTTCCGGCGGCGGTTTACCATTTTTTGGTGAATCATCATTCCAGTCACCGCTATTGGGAGTAAGCTTTCCTACATTTGACATGAAGAAGGAAGGTAGCTTGTTCGAAACCGAGATTCGAAACATACTGAACAAGATTATCGACCCGGAAAGTGCACAGGCTGACGATACAGATTTCGACGATTCAGATATTCAACCTCGGGGTATAGAAGATAGTCACAATACAACCATCAGTGCCATGAACGGGAAACAACAAGAACAACAGCAACAACAACTACGCCCACCAAGGCCGACTCCAACCGGAGTAACGTACACTAAATTTGGTGGATTTCCAGGAGATGACCTAGATGCTCATGTACGCACATTTGAGATAAGTTACGTAGTGCTCAACCATCCACCCGATCCGGCGTATAAGGCTATTGTCTTCCAGTCTACATTCGTTAATGAAGCAGCCAGATGGCTTACAGAATATGATATTAACCATTTCGGCACCTATGAAGCAGTAAGGGATGCATTTTTGCAAAGATTCTGGCTAAAGAAGAATCCAACCGAAATTTTCGATTACCTGCAAAACAATAGACAGAAGATAAATCAAACAGTGCAGGAATATGCCACTCTATTCAGAACCCATTTGAGGCAATTACCACCAGCACATGCCAACCTACCGGATGACGTTATCACTCAATGGTTTATCAATGGATTGACTCCGCAACTTAAACAGGTTTTGATCATATGCTGTGTAGGAGCTATGATGCTAGATGCAGTGATTGCAATGGCTTTGCAGCTGGAAAACAAGGTTGGAGGATTTACAAAAGACTTGGAATGGTTAAAGGCAAATAAAAATGTTGCAGAAGACTCGACTAGACAAATGTTATGCACCACATGCAAGAATTCAGGGCACACTAGTGCCACTTGTGCACTTAATCAGTTGTTCTGCGCTATCTGCAACACGACCGGACATACTACCGAAAACTATGCATACAACGCCAAAGTGCAGGGAACCGCAACTGTCAATGCTATTATACAGGAACTAGGACAGACAACCAATCATTATGTACCTCCGCAAATGAGAAACAACCAGCAACAAGGCTATCAAAATTACAGAGGACAGAGAAATAATAACTACAATTCAAATCGCTGGCAGGCCGCACCAGCACAAGAAAATCCCAATTTGCCACCACCGCGTTGCCATTTTTGTGGTGAATTTGGTCACATTAGAAGATTTTGTAAGGATGCAGCTGAGTATGATCAGAGGAAGAAAGAACGACAAAACCCAATGACTAATATGGTACAAATCAAACCCGTAGAAATGCAAGCTGCAGTAATTCAGACCCGATCTGGTAAGCAACTACAACCAGCGGCAGAAGTATTTGAACCAGGCATACGTGAACTACAAAGGATGTATGATAAGGCCAGTCAATGGACCACCGCCAAACCTCCAGTGTTTCCAGATCCTATTCTGGTGACCCAAGCTCCGCTAACCAAGGAAGGAACACAAAAACAAGATTCTAATTCAGTAGCAGGCACATCATCTTCAGTTGGCACATCATCTTTAGAATCTGTGGAAATCACAATTCAATCACATAAGGCCTGGGAGATTTTATTTAAAGCGTCCATTACTCTTCCTCTTGGCCAATTACTTGCACTAGTACTAGGAGTTCGACAACAATTCCAACAACAATTCAGTCCTGTACCTTCTTGCATTCCAGCAACAGCGGCAGTGCAACTGGAACTTGATTCTACGGTCGATCATTCAGTTCCTTTAATTACGATATGGTATAAAAATCATAAAATTACACAGGTACTAATTGATGGAGGATCTGGTGTTAACATTGCTACTGCTGCACTATGTAAGAAGTTAGGATGGACTGAAATCGAACCAGTTCAGTTCTTTGTCAGAATGGCTGACCAGTCAAGAGTCCATCTAGTAGGACTTGTACAGAATGTACCAATAACTTTGCAGGGTACCACATTTAAGATGACCTTTGTCGTCCTAGAATTATCGGAATCCACCCTTATATAATCTTCTTTTTGGCCGTCCTTGGCTGAAGCAAGCTAAGGTCATACAAGATTGGTCTGCATAGGAACTCACTGTCAAAGACAACAATCGTAAATATGTTGTAAGATTAGATGCTATACAGCCTTGCGAATTGCATGCTAGACCGTATTTTGCAGAACCAGTTCATATGTTAGATGGTCTCTCATATGATGAAGAAGAAGAGTTTTTAAAGAACAACATTGACTTAATCTCCCTAGGAACTGTTGATCTACAATCTGTTGTAGATAATAACAGAAGAAGATAAGAAGGAAGACACTACTGCTATAGATGACGCTCAACTGCAACAACTTTTTAAGCCAACTCAGGATACAGAGAAGCCCTGACAAATGTTCCATAGGATCAGTTGATCACTTATAATTTAGGAGATGAAGACCATCGGCGTCCTGTCAAGATAAAAGAAAACTTACCTGAAACATTTCAAGCAGACCTAATCCAGCTACTCCAAGAGTTCTCCGACGTTTTTGCATGGGATTACAAAGATATGAAGGGTTTGGACCCACGCATTTATCAACACAGGGTCATGCTGAAGCTGAAAGCAAAACCAATCAAACAACCAAGCTATCGGATGAATCCGAACTATGCATCACAGGTAAAGGCAGAGCTTGATAGGCTACTCAAAGTCGGATTCATTGTACCAGTAGAGCATGCTGAATGGATCTCACCAATTGTTATTGTGCCTAAAAAGAATAAGCAGCTTCGAATATGTGAAGATTACCCGAAACTGAACGCAGCTACGGTGCCTGATCCATTTCCGCTACCTTTTCTTGGCACAATGCTTGATAGAGTAGCAGGACATGAAATGTATTCATTCCTAGACGGATACAGTGGGTATAATCAAGTTAGAATAGCTGAACAAGATATACGAAAGACCGCTTTCATCACCAATTGAGGTGTTTTTGCTTGTACCGTAATGTGGTTTGGATTAAGAAATGCCCCAAGTACTTTTCAGAGGTGTATGCAGGAAATATTCTCCCCTTACCTTACCTCGTTTATGCAAGTTTATCTTGATGATTTTTTGTTGTTTGGCAAGATAGTAGCACACTTGTTCCATTTACGGTGTTGCTTTGAAAAGTGCAAAGAATACAGACTCTGTTTGAACCCAAACAAATCTGTGTTTGCGGTTTCATGTGGAAGGCTACTTGGCCACATCGTATCTGCACAAGGTATACAGGTGGATCCAGATAAAATTACAGCTGTGTTAGAAGCACCTGTGCCCACTACAACTAAGGAAGTGATGCGCTTCATGGGCCAAGTAAGATGGCATGGTTGGCACTTACGGTGGCTTGCTCATTTGGCAATACCACTGAACAAATTAATCACCAAGACTCCTCGACAATTTGAGTGGACTCAGGAATGTCAGATAGCATTTGATCGTCTAAAGTGTTTATTAACACAAGTTCCCATGTTATAGTCTCCCGACTGGGATCACCCCTTTCATGTATTTGTTGATGCCTCAGATATAGCAATTGGAAGCATATTAATGCAACAAATGAATAAGTGGATCAGACCAGTATACTATGCAGTTCGAAGGCTTGCCCTTGCAGAAAAGAATTACTCTGTAACTGAAAGGGAATGTCTGGGTTTAGTATACTCTGTCAAGAAGTTCAGGCATTATTTACTTGGCCGCAAATTTACTTTTCACGTAGATCATGCTGCACTTTTCTATCTAGTTTGGCAACAGCACTTAGGTGGCCGATTAGCATGATGGGTTCTGCTTTTACAAGAATTTGATTACGAAGTTATTCATCGGCCTGGCAGTTCACATCCTTAGCAGATCTCCTTTCTTGCTTAGATTCCGGTGAAGCTCCGGTCAGTGTAGATGACACAACACCGGCAATTTATGTTTCTGAACCGACTAATGATGAAATTGCAGACCCACCTATGCCATCTACATACTATGATCAGATATTGACCTTTCTTATTGATGGATGCCTCCCTTCTCAAACTTCTACAATACACAGGAAAATTACAGTTTTCAGCCGCCGATTTTGGTTGATTGCTGGGGAATTATACTATATGGATCACACTGGAGTTTTACTTCGTTGTATTCCACCACATGAAGTTAACTCAGTCATTACTTTGGCTCACTCAATTCCTTCCGGTGGCCATTTTGCAACAGATTTAATGCACCGAAAAATTCTGCAAAGCGGACTTTGGTGGCCTACTATATACAAGGATGTATCACAGTTTGTCAAACAATGTGATAGTTGTCAGAGATGTGGACAGCCCTTGCAACGTCATCTTTTCCCTCTACAACCTGTCTTGCCATTAGAGCCTTTTTGAAAAGTGGGGTCTAGATTTTATCGAACCGATTACACCGCCAGCAATACTCAGTAATAATCGTTATATTCTAACTTGTACAGACTATGCAACCAGATGGGTAGAAGCATGGGCTTTAAAATCTGCCACATCTGTTTCGGTGGCAAAGTGTCTAATGAAAGATGTCTTACCGCATTTTGGATTACCTTTGGAGCTTGTTACAGATCAAGGCACTCATTTTGTTAACAATCAAATGAAAGTACTCACACATTCTTTTCAGATCACGCATAAATTCAGTTCATCATATTATCCTCGTGCAAATGGTTTGGCTGAGAGTACAAACAAGACCCTGTTGAATATGCTTCGAAAACTCATTTTCGAAGCACCAGAAAGATGGGACCAACTGTTACATGCAGTCCTGTGGGCATACCGAACTACCTATAAGGTAGCAACAGGTCTAACACCCTTCAAACTACCTTATGGATTGGAAGCCATAGCACCCATGGAGATTATTGTGCCAAGCTTACGTGTGGCTCGCACTCAGAAATTAATACCGGAAGATTCTTTATCATTTCGGCTAGATACACTCAGAGAACTAGATGAGCACCGATGGCAAAGTTTTCTAACTATGCAGGAAGTATAGCTAAGACAAGCTCGAACACATGATGGCTATGTAAAGACCCTAGTTTTTACGATGGGACAACTTGTACTATTTTACAATGCAAAATCAAATCGCTTTGCTGGCAAATTCAAGTTACGATGGTTTGGCCCCTACCAAATTTTTGAACAAGTGGGCCCATCAACTTTTCGGTTGACTACTTTGACCGGAATTCCTCTCCCGAAAGTCATCAACGGTTCGAAGCTGTGGCCGTATCAACAAACATGTAACCCAGAATGAAACATTTCGCGGTGGGCCGCGTCTTTTGGCATTCTTTTTTCTTTCCTTTTCTCTTCTTTTCTTTTCTTTTTTTTGCGTGCTTAATAAAATAAGTCTGTAAATATCCGCATTTTGATACCTAATTATGTCAATAGCCACCCTACCCTTTCCAGCTACTCATGCATGCACACCGAAGTTAAGAAGTTATCATCTCAACGACGAACGATTATTAGTGATTTTCATTGCTCCCCACTGTCGAACCTCTACTTAACCTTCTTCGTTTTGCCAAAAATCGCTATTGTGCTTGCGTAATTTGTGTGACTGTGTATACCCTGTGCGTTTGCGTTTTGTGCTTGTTGTCATCGTTTGCGCCATGGAAGCTCTGGCAAACTATGCCGCTTTCCGTGACGGACTCCCTACCAATGTAGGAGCATACGTGGGTTGGCCAATTTCGCTGAACTGTCGTGGCATTCAGTGGAATCCCACCCGATCTTTGCCCAGATAATCGCCGCTATCGCTAAAACACCTGCCACCGAACAAAGTTGGGCCATCACATCCCTACCTTCACGAACCGTAATCACCTTCCAAGCTTTTGCTGAGGCGTGTAGACTCCCTCAGCAAGGTCGAGAAAGTGGCCCGAATCTGCGAATAGCCATCATGAACCAACTATTCCCTAGGAGTTCCTCTAACGAATACGCCATCCTCTGTCGTCCTGAACCTGAGAGATCCGCACTACAATTCTTAGTAGCCATCCTTAATCTCAAAAAGCGCACATATGGAATATCTCGACCTTTCTACTCCGCCATAGACTTAGCTACCCGAGAACCTATAATTTTGCATCGTACTTCTTCCACCGCATTCACAAAGAATGCGTTTCGATCATCAAATACGTAAACAAAGGAGGAGTGCCGAGGTCCAGACTATAGCACATCATATCTTTCCTTTTTCCGGCCATTCTTGCAGCACAACCACCACCCAGAGGCCCAGTCCTGCACCATGAAGAATCGGCCGAATTATTGGAAGATGATGAAGAAGACAAAGAGGAACTCAATCAAATCTTCCGTCGGAAAAGAATTAGAATCAGCTCATCTGAAAGTGAAGCACAAGGTTCAGACAAAGGAAATAAAGAAGATGACAAAGAAGAAGAAAAACAGGACGAAGAAACCTTCCATGACACTGCAACATCTATGCAACACGAATCATCAGCACAGTCTTCAGAAGGACAACAAGAACAGGAAGATCACACTGAATCCGAAACAAGCTCATCACAAAAGACATCACAACAACAATCAGAGCAGGAAAACCAAAGAAATGAAGACCAGATCGTTAAAGAAGTCTTTGACGAACTTCTGAAAGTAGTTGAGTCCACAGCTGTTGACAATGCTGAAACACAACAAACAACAGAAAAGGTAACAGAACCTCACTCTGTTTTCCCACTCCACCCATCCTGACCGAAGAACCCACTGCCTCGTCTTCCTCATCCCCAAACTATTCTCCACCGAACTCACAAGAGCTTCTAACAGAATCCTCTTCTCAACATCGTCCTATTCTTTCGCTTCCAACACTCACGGTATTTTCAGAGCTTGCAAATATGGGACAAATGCTGATCAATCTATCGCAACAATTACCAATACAATTGAAAGAGGCAACCAATACTATCAAAAATGATTTCCAACATAAGGTCGATATGCTAGAAGCAGACATCACTCCACTAGAGGAAGAGATTGATGCAGTCAAATCAGAAAACCATATTCTACATGAATAGATTAGAGAATTACAAGCCAGAATTGCTGAACAGGAAGTGATTACCAGTCAGAGAGATGCAACGCTGGCGGAGCTCAAAGAAAAAGATAAGTTAATAGATGTTGCAAATGCCGAAATAATTCAGCTGAAGCAAGACCTACAGGACAAAGAAGATGCAAGAATCGCATTAGGAAATCTGCTCGAAGAAACCAGAGTTCAACTAGACAAAGTGGTACAAAAAGGCCAAGAACAGTACGATCTGGCAATGAAAAAAACCGAAGAACTCCAGAAATGTAAGATAGAATTCGACGAGGAAAACAACATTCTATGGCGAAAACTGACATTAGAAGCACAATTACAAAAAGTAATAACACATCTCCGAAGAGAAAGGGATGCATATTCCAGAACCATACAGTTTCAGAATCAAGAGATCGAAAGAAGGGAGAATCAGCTGGACAATTAGAAAGAAAGAGTAAGCAAGATGGAGAAACAAGTGGCAGAAATGAAAGTTTCCAGAGACGCGGCCCTATCGAACGATTTCTACCTACAAGAAGCCTTTCTGCAGACGCAAGCAGAAATTTTGCTAACCAAAGCTATAGCTTTAAGTTCTGTAAGAGTAGATGCACAACTAGTAGAACCGGATACTCTCAAACAGCTATTAGGAACTTTAAAGAAGAAAATTGCCCGAACCTTTAGATTAGCCAGAAACATGTATTTAGACGGAGTTATAGAAGAACAGTAATTTTGTAAAACCTGTGGGTTCCAGTCCACTGTGCATGCTGGAGTGTTAGTCGGCCACCGGATTGGAAGTTGTAAAACTGAATCTTTTGTTCGCACGCGCGAAAAGTTGTTACACTGACAGTTGTAATCTTTTATATAAAGCAATGAAAAGAGATGCTCAGTGACGATGATTCGTGGAATCACCAGACTTTCTGTCTGGGTGATTGTCATGGTCGTTACTGTGTGTCGAGTTGGCTAATTTGGAGTATTGTGTTCATTTCTGTGTGCTATTATCGACACTTGTTCGAGTTGCTGTAGCATTGCTTATCTAATTCCTGAGTATTCCGAGTATACTGTACATATCCGTGTTCGTTGTCTATCGATCTCTGTTGCGGCTGTGAGTTTTATTTACATTCAGTAGATCGTCGAACTGTTGACTGAAAGAGTTGTTCTACGGATCTTTGTGACGATTGTTCTGTTAAGTACGTATATCGTGGTGTCCTTCTTCTTGATTGATCTGCCAATTGGTGATGAAGTCTGTGTAACTGTGGTAGTGTTTCTAAAAACGCTATGCAGGATTGTGTTGTTCTCAGTATTGAGATTTGTACTTCTACGGTAAGATTTGGCTACAGTAATGGTTATCTCCAGTCTGTGTTAGTCTTCAGCACTCTATGTTTAAAACTGTTGAATACTTCTGTGTTTTCGGTTTGTCTGATTGTGAGCGCTGTTTAGTGAAGGTTCAACTACTGTTAAATGTTATAGTCGTGTGTATTCGAAAAAAGGGTTTTGAGGTAATTCGGTATTACGATACTGATAGTCTGGTACAATGTGTTCGGTAGACTGTGATAGAGTTAAAATGACGAACCGTAAAGAATAAGAATGAGATACCAATTCTTGATAACATCTTGAATATTGGTATATTGTGTGTTGTGACGTAATTTTGGGAAACAAGCATAGGGCCTCTGTCTTTACAGACCCCTTCCACTCCCAAGAACCCAATTCTCATTTAAATGCGCTTCTGACAGTTAGAACACAGCATTTAACAACCCACTTAGTGCCAATGACCTTCTTGTCTGTAGGCAAGTCACAGAAAGACCAAGTACCATTCTTGATTATAGCATCATATTGAGATTGCATAGCAACCATCCACTTTTCTAAATTTTGTGCTTCATCAAACGAAACAGGCTCATTCTCATCACAAAGACTAGATGCAGCCATAGTGTTAAACGATAATACTTCAATCCAATTTTCGGACGAGTATTATCGGGTCCTCGGGTTCTTGGGAGTGGTAGGGGTCCGTTAGACAGAGGCCCTGTACTATTTTCCCAATCCTTTACACAATCGCAAGTATTCCTTCACGTCTTAACACAGTGAGTGAGTTTGAATATTGACTACTCTTCGGCACGATGAGTGGTAGAATATTCGGACTGAATATGCTATGGTAGTAACACGGTGGTCCTGCCGTAACTTAAAACTACGAGAATACGCTCTTCTCAATAATTAAATACTTCTCAATAAGACGATTCCATGTGACAAGTAAACACACCGGACAAAAAAATACACAGACAACTTGGATCGAGATTACTTCAAACTTTGCGTATACTGACTCGAGTCACAGATTTCTACCGCAATTAATATCTTACTAATACTTCTGTCTACACACAGATCCTTGTTGAATACTCAGTGATCGCCGATTATTATATAGAACCTGGTCACTTAACCGAAAAGGTACTAAACTTTGTCCTTACACAGTCTCACGCAGGACAACAAACATACAATCTCACAGCCGAGAAATACAGAATCGTATATATAACTGATCATCAAATAGACTCACAACACAAAACTACCGAATGGGAATCGGTTCAACCAGAGAATAGCAGAATAATTAAATATGAATAGAATGGAACAGTACTCAATGTACTCAGCAATATCTCATACACAGTCTTAAAATATGATACTCGCAATCTCCGAATACTTCAGTTCGCGATGTGATCAACCCTATTCACTACAGTGCTCAACAGAACCGAGACTCCTTCTGGAAAAAACTGCCGATCTTCTTATTCTCTCTTGACGTATCTAACCTTCTGTCTCTCTCAAATAAATTCCTGTTAACTATCACTCCAAGATTCTGTTTAACACAGTAAATTCTGCTCCACCAGTCTAGCGAAGCGACGACCTTTCTCTCTTTCTGTCTTCTGCTTTTTATTGCTTTCGCATTCTTCATCTACCGACTCTTGCATAATTTCCTGCATCTCCGTCATTTCAGCCACAATTCTTGTTTATCCTTCTTCTGCGGTTGCGGTTGTTTCGCTCCGTCAGCCTTGTAACACTGGCACGCACGGTGGACTCGAACCCGCAAGTGCAATACTGTTGGTAATGTCCTTTTGCCTGGGCTATCCCACTGTTTTGTTATATCTTCTTGGTCACTGAGTCGTTCTTGCACTGTTTCACCTGTTCTTGTAGGGCTTGATTTTCTGCCTTTACTATGTATAATTCTTCTTGAAGCGGAGTGATATCGGCTTCCAGTATTTCTATTTTATGCTGCAACTCCTTGTAAATATTGTCTGTATCAGCTCTCATCTGAGCAGGTAATTGCTGGGAGAGGTTAATAAGAAACTGTCCAATTGATGCTAATTCGGAAAATACCTGAACAGATTGTGTTTGTGGAAGTTGTCGTGGTTGGGCAAACGTATCGGTGCGTAATTGGTGAGAATTCGGTGGTGAGTAGTTAGGGGAAGATGATGATGTATCGTCGGGGTGGTCTTGGATGGGATGTGCTTCATGTTGCGGTGGTAAAATGGGACGAGCTGCGTTAGAGCTAATTACCTTATTTGCATCCTGTTGTTCATTTGCTGAGAAGCCGACCTCTGTTGTTTCTGCTGCCTTCAGGAGCTTATCCAGTGCATGATTAGTAGGTTGATGTTCATGGATTTGTTGGTTCTCTTGCTGCTGCTGTTGACAGACTTTATCAGTTGACATTGCTTCCGTTTCAGTTTGCTTCTGCGTTTGTAGATGCTCAGATGCTAATGAATACGTTGATGATTCCTGATGTATCGACGTATTTGTATCATGGAACCTCTCTTCATCTTGATGCTTGGCCTCTGTTTCTGCTTCCTTATCTTGCTGATCAGCTTCATTCTCTACTGCTTTGTCTTGTTTTTCGTGTTGTACTTCTTGCTGTTGTTCGACTTCCTTTTGTGTTACTCCACCTGAATGCTGATCGACCTCCTGTTGCACTTCTTCGTCTTGTCCGATTGAACCTGCTATCTTACTTTCAGAAGAACTGATTCTGATTCGTTTACTTCTGAATAACTGATTAATCTCTTCTTCATCTTCTTCGTCTTCATCTAAAGGTTGCACTGATTCTTCAATCTGTAGTACTGGTCCTCTTGGTGGTGGTTGTGCTTGCATTATAGTTGGAAACAGAAATGACAGAATGTGTGGTAGTCGAGACCTCGGGGTTTTACCTTTGTTAACTTGCTTCATAATTGAGACGCACTCCTTATGAATACGTTGAAAGAAAAACGACGCAAAGTTAACAGGTTCTCGGGCAGCTATATCGATGGCAGAATAAAATGGTCGAGAGATACCATAGGTACGTTTCTGAAAATTGAGTATAGCAACTAGGAATTGTAATGCAGTTCTTTCGGGTTCTGGTCGGCAGAGAATGGCGTATTCATTAGATGAATAACGAGGGAACAATTCTGCCATTCGGGTTACCGAAATCATGGGGAGATTCTCGCGGCCTTGTGGAGTCAAATGGTATACTTCTGCAAACGCTTGGAATGTGATCACAGTTCTAGAAGGTAAGGAAAGGAAAACCCATTGTTTTTCGGTGGGAGATACTCGAGCGATAGCAGAAATAATCTGTGCGAAGAAGGGGTGAGCTTCGACTGAGTGCCAGGGTAGCTCGGCGAAATTACCCAATCCTCGTACATGCAGGTAATTTCCTACTTCAGCAGGGATACCATCAGCAAAAGCTGTATAGTTTGCTAGGGATTCCATTACGCACAGATACAAGACGCAGAACACAAGTATTCAGAAAATATAGCCGTGATCGCAAAAGACTATATTACCTATCCGGCGTGTTTAAGTGAGTTATATAAGAAATTTGTACAGAGAATATTTTAAACGGTACTAATTACACAAAACAGGCACTGATGTCTATATCTGGCGTGCATGCATGCAAAGAGAGACAAAAGGAGCGGGCGGCTGGACATAAATAGATATTAAAGTACGATGATTACACTTACTTTATTGATTACACCGAATTAAAACAAAAAGGAATTAAAAGACAAAAAGAAAATTAAGAAATTTGCGGTACGCTGTGTACCCTTGTTATTGCCGAGGTGACGTTACTTGATACGGCCGTAGCTTAGAACCGTTTATCGCTTTTGGAAGTGGTTGTCCAGTCAATGTAGTCAATCGAAAAGTAGCCGGACCAACTTGTTCTGAAATCTTGAATGGACCGAACCAACGTAGCTTGAATTTTCCTGCTGATCTATTGGACTTCGCATTGTAAAAAAGAACAAGCTGTCCTACCGAAAATACTGGAGTCTTTAAATTTCGGTCATGTGTCCTGGCCTGTCTTAATTGGATTTCTTTCATAGTTAAGAAACTGAGCCATCGGTGCTCATCTAATTCTCTAAGTGTTTCCAACCGAAATACCAATGACTCTTCGGGTAAAAGCTTCTGAGACATTGCTACTCTTAAACTTGGTATTACAATTTCCATCGGAGCTATTGCTTCTATTCCATAGACTAATTTAAATGGTGTCAAGCCGGTGGTTACCTTATATGTAGTGCGATAGGCCCATAAGACTGCAGGTAGCAACTGATCCCATCTTTCCGGTGTTTCTCTAGTCAATTTCTGAAGCATATTCAGCAAAGATTTGTTGGTACTTTCTGCCAATCCATTTGCACGAGGATAATATGGTGAGCTGAATTTATGACTGATTTGAAATGACTATATTAATGCTTTCATCAAATTGTTCATAAAATGAGTGCCCTGATCTGAAACAAGCTCTAGTGGCAATCCAAATCTTGGAAAGACATCTGATAATAGACATTTCGCTACTTCAACTGCTGTAGCCGAGCGTAAAGGCCATGCTTCTGCCCACCTGGTTGCGTAATCTGTGCAAGTCAATATATACCTGTTATTGCTGAATACCGCGGGAGGTGTGATTGGACCAATGAAATCAAGACCCCATTTCTGAAATGGTTCTAAAGGAAGTACTGGATGAAGTGGAAAGTAATGGCGTTGTAGTGGTTGTCCAGTTCTTTGACAGCTATCACAAGTTTTGATAAATTCCAATATATCTCTATACATAGTTGGCCACCAAAGTCCACTTTGCAGAATTTTTCGGTGAGTAAGATCTGCTGCAAAATGTCCTCCTGTTGGACTTGAGTGAGCTAAATTGATGACTGAATTTACTTCATGTGTAGGAACACACCGGAGTAAGGTTCCTGTATGATCTGCATAAAAAAGTTCTCCAGCAATTAATCGGAATCTTCGACTAAAACCTGTAATTTTCCAGCGTGTAGCTGTGGGGACCTCAGAAGGTAGACATCCATTTGAAACGAAGATCAATAACTGATCATAATACGTAGTTGGTGCTGGTTGGTTTGACAATTCCTCAGTAGTTGGTTCTGAAGTATAAATAGCTGGCGTTGTATCATTTATACCAACCGGAGGTTCACCTGAATCTAAGCGTGACAAAAAGTCTGCTAAGGCATGTGAACTACCTGGCCGATGAATGACATCATAGTCGAATTCCTGCAATAGTAGAACCCATCGTGCTAGGCGGCCACCTATATGTTGTTGTCGAACCAAGTAAACAAGTGCAGCGTGATCGACATGAAATGTAAATTTTCGGCCCAACAAATAATGTCTGAATTTTTTTACCGAATACACTAGTCCTAAGCATTCCCTCTCAGTTACCGAGTAGTTCTTCTCTGCAGGTGCTAATCTTCTGCTAGCATAGTATACTGGTCTAAACCATTTATCTGTTTGTTGCATTAGTACACTTCCTATTGCTATATCAGATGCATCAACAAATACGTGAAATGGGTGATCCCAATCTGGTGGCTGTAAAATGGGAACCTGTGTTAATAACTGTTTCAGTCGATCAAATGCTATCTGACATTCCTGAGTCCATTCGAATTGCCTTTGAGTCTTGGAAATTAATTTGTTCAGTGGTATTGCCACATGAGCAAGCCACCGTAAATGCCTTCCATGCCATCTCACTTGACCCATAAATCGCATTACTTCCTTAGGTGTATTAGGCACCGGAGCTTCTAATACTGCTGAAATTTTATCAGGATCAACTTGAATACCCTGTGCTGATATGATGTGACCAAGTAACTTACCACATGAAACCGCAAACACAGATTTGTTTGGGTCTAAACACAATCTATATTCTCTGCATCTCTGAAAGCAACATCGTAAATGTACTAGATGTGCGATCATTTTACCGAAAATTGAAAAATCGTCAAGGTATACTTGCATGAATGAGGTGAGATAAGGAGAAAATATCTCCTGCATACATCTTTGAAATGTGCTTGGCGCATTCCTCAATCCAAACCACATTACTGTACAAGCAAAGACACCCCAATTTGTAATAAATGCAGTTTTTGGTATATCCTCTTCAGCCATTCTTACTTGGTTATACCCACTGTATCCATCTAGAAATGAATACATCTCATGACCTGCTACTTTGTCAAGCATAGTATCCAAAAAAGGAATCGGAAAAGGATCCGGTACTGTTGCAGCATTTAATTTCTGATAGTCTACGCAAATTCTCAATTGCTTATTTTTCTTCGGTACAATTACAATCGGTGAAATCCGTTCCGCATGTTCTATTGGTACTATGAATCCCACTTTTAATAACCTATCAAGTTCAGCCTTTATCTGTGATGCATAACGTGGGTTCATCCGGTAGCTGGTTTGCCTTATCGGTTTCGCTTCTGGTTTTAGCATAACTCTGTGTTGATAGATACGAGGATCCAGGCCCTTCATGTCTTTGTAATCCCATGCAAAGACGTCAGTAAATTCTTGGAGTAACTTGATTAAATCTGCTTGAAAGGCTTCAGGTAAGTTTTGCTTTATCTTTACAGGACGAGGGTGGTCTTCATCTCCAAGATTATAAGTAATTAACTGGTCTTCTGGAACATAAAATTGTTGATATTTCTCTGTATCAGCTGATGGTTCGAGAAGTTGCTGGAGTTCATTACCTTGAATTGAAATGGTATCTTCCTCCTTAATTTCTTCGGCAATGGGTATTACTGTACATACTGAAGCATTCCAGGTATCTACCACAGACTGTAGATCAATAGTTCCTACTGTCATCAAATCAACATTAATTCTTCAGAAATTCTTCTTCTTCGTCATCCGACAATCCATCTAACATATGGACTGGTTCGGCAAAATATGGTCGAGCATGTAACTCACAGGGTTGTATAGCATCTAGCTTTACAACACATTTGCGATTTTTATCTTTGAACGTAAGTTCCTGGGCTGACCAGTCTTGAATTACCTTGGCTTGTTTCAACCAAGGACGACCGAAAAGTAGATTGTAGTCTAGGGTGGATTCCGGCAATTCTAAAACAACAAAAGTCATCTTGAATGTTGTGTCTTGGACAGTTATGGGTATATCTTAGACCAGTCCTACTGGATGAACTCTAGATTGATCAGCCATCCTAACAAAGAATTGAACTGGTTCTATCTTAGTCCATCCTAACTTCTTACAAAGTGACGCAGTTGCAATATTCACGCCAGACCCCCCATCAATTAAAACTTGTGGAATTTGATGTTTATGAAACCATACCGTAATCAGAGGAACTGAGTGATCTACCGTAGAGTCTGGCTCTGGTTGTACTGTTGCGGTAGCCGGAATGCAAGCAGATTTTGTAGTAGACTGTTGTTGAAATTGTTGGCGTATTCCTGGTACTAATGCCAGTAATTGCCCGAAAGGCAATGTGATGGATGCTTTTGACAATATATCCCAAGCTGGTTGCAATTGATTTGCATCTTCCTTAACTGTTGAGGATGAAGTTTGGTCTGAAGATGGTAATTCTACTGTAGATGAGGTACTTGCTTCTGTATTGTCAGCACGAGCTTGTGTCGTATCCGGGGACTGGATTACTGGAGTAGGTTCTGGAAAAACAGGTGGTTCTACGGTAGTCCACTGGCTAGCCTTATGATACATTCTGTGTTGTTCACGTATCCCTGGTTCAAATAATTCTGCTGCTGGTTGCAATTGTTTACCGGAACGAGTTTGAACTGCTGCTGCCTGCGTCTCTACAGGTGTGATTGTTACCACATTGGCCATTGGGTTTTGACGTTCCTTTTTCCTTTGATCATATTCCGCTGCATCTCTACAGAAACTTCTAATATGGCCCAATTGTCCACAGAAATGACATCGAGGTGGTGGTAAATTTTGATTTTCCGGTGGTGGTCCATTCTGCCAGCGTGGTGTGTTATAGTTGTTGTTCCTCTGTCCTCGATAATGTCGATACCCTTGTTGTTGATTGTGTCTCAAATGTGGGGGTACATATTGATTGGATGACTGCCCTTGTTCCTGAATAATTGCATTAACTGTTGCTGCCCCTTGTCTTCTAGCATTGTATGCACAATTCTCAGTGGTATGTCCCACAATGTTACAGATGGCGCAATAGGTCTGATTTAACGCACACTGGGCACTAGTATGTCCTGAATTCTTGCAGGTAGTGCAATATACTTACCTAGTTATATCTTCAGCTATATGTTTGTTTGTTTTAATCCATTCCAAATCCTCTGAAAATCCACCAACTTTGTTTTCCAGCTGAAGGGTCATTGCTATCACTGCATCGAGGGTCATGGCTCCTACACATCTTATAATCATGATTTGCCTAAGTTGAGGAAGCAAGCCATTGATAAACCACTGTGTAATAACATCGTCTGGTAAATTAGCATGGGCTTGGGGTAACTGTCTTAAATGAGTTCTGAAAAGGGTAGCATACTCTTGTACAGTTTGATTTGGTTTCTGTCTATTGTTCTGTAAATACTCAAAGATCTCTGCAGGATTCTTTTTCAGCCTGAATCGCTGTAGAAAAGCGTCTCGTACTGCTTCATAAGTACCGAAATGATTAATATCATATTCAGTAAGCCATCTTGCTGCTTCATTCACAAGTGTGGATTGAAAAACAATTGCTTTGTATGCCGGATCCGGTGGATGGTTGAGGACAGCGTAACTGATTTCGAAGGTGCGTACGTGAGCATCTGGATCATCTCCTGGAAACCCACTAAACTTTGTGTATGTTACTCCCGTTGAAGCCAATCTGGGTTGACCTAATTGTCGTTGTGGTTGTTCATTCATCGTAAATGTATTATACACTCCTTCTGTATTTCTGGTTTGAGTTTCTGAACTACCAGAATTTGTTTCGCCAAATGGCACACTTTTTGGTGCAACTAGCTTACTTACTATATTGCGAATTTCTGTTTCAAATAGTCTTCCTTCCTCCTTGATATCCAAAATAGGAGGACTTGCTTCCAAACGTTGTAGTTGAGCTGAAGATTCAACCGAAAGTGCTGAATCGTCACCGAAAAACTGTGTTTTTCTTACCGAAATTCCACCGGAAGGATTCAAAATTGTGACTGGATACAGCGTAGATTCGCCTGTATTAATTTCCTTCCCTAAAGTATTTCTAATCGTATCTGAATCTATTCCAAAAACTTTTAGAGTAGATTCCAACTACGTCTTGGTAGGTTCCAAAATTGCTGTATTTTCGACAGTCTGCACCGTAGTAACACCAGGCAATTCTAGAGATGTACTACGTTCTACCGTAATTTCACCGGAATCAGTGTTATCGTTTGTCACTTTTTCGACAACTGGGTCAGGTCTAATTGCACTAGTACCTCCCAAAGTTGTTCTTAATACCCCTAACTGATGATTCTTGGGATACTTTTCACCTGATCGAGTAATCGGCATGTGGCATTTCCGTACTACTCATATAGTATTACGAACAAACAGTATTGCAACAATCTGATTCTGTTGCTACTGTTCTTCCAACAAAATTTAGTTTGAACAAAATACCAGGCAATCTCAATGCCACATCCCCAGTAGGATCGCCAATGTTAAACGATAATACTTCAATCCAATTTTCGGACGAGTATTATCGGGTCCTCGGGTTCTTGGGAGTGGTAGGGGTCTGTTAGACAGAGGCCCTGTACTATTTTCCCAATCCTTTACACAATCGCAAGTATTCCTTCACGTCTTAACACAGTGAGTGAGTTTGAATATTGACTACTCTTCGGCACGATGAGTGGTAGAATATTCGGACTGAATATGCTATGGTAGTAACACCGTGGTCCTGCCGTAACTTAAAACTACGAGAATACGCTCTTCTCAATAATTAAATACTTCTCAATAAGACGATTCCATGTGACAAGTAAACACACCGGACAAAAAAATACACAGACAACTTGGATCGAGATTACTTCAAACTTTGCGTATACTGACTCGAGTCACAGATTTCTACCGCAATTAATATCTTACTAATACTTCTGTCTACACACAGATCCTTGTTGAATACTCAGTGATCGCCGATTATTATATAGAACCTGGTCACTTAACCGAAAAGGTACTAAACTTTGTCCTTACACAGTCTCACGCAGGACAACAAACATACAATCTCACAACCGAGAAATACAGAATCGTATATATAACTGATCATCAAATAGACTCACAACACAAAACTACCGAATGGGAATCGGTTCAACCAGAGAATAGCAGAATAATTAAATATGAATAGAATGGAACAGTACTCAATGTACTCAGCAATATCTCATACACAGTCTTAAAATATGATACTCGCAATCTCCGAATACTTCAGTTCGCGATGTGATCAACCCTATTCACTACAGTGCTCAACAGAACCGAGACTCCTTCTGGAAAAAACTGCCGATCTTCTTATTCTCTCTTGACGTATCTAACCTTCTGTCTCTCTCAAATAAATTCCTGTTAACTATCACTCCAAGATTCTGTTTAACACAGTAAATTCTGCTCCACCAGTCTAGCGAAGCGACGACCTTTCTCTCTTTCTGTCTTCTGCTTTTTATTGCTTTCGCATTCTTCATCTACCGACTCTTGCGTAATTTCCTGCATCTCCGTCATTTCAGCCACAATTCTTGTTTATCCTTCTTCTGCGGTTGCGGTTGTTTCGCTCCGTCAGCCTTGTAACACATAGCATGGCAATCTGATGCAAAAGAGGTACTATGAGAGCCTGAATGAGTACGATATGATAGAGGTGCATCTAATTTGTTATCATGTAAAGTCTACACCAGCGATTTTGGCATAATTTTTTCCTACTCAATAGCAGCTCTCTCATCAAGTAGTGCATCATGTAAATCTGCATAAAACATGGAATGATCTACATCATCACATGAAACCTGCAAAGGCTGAGAAGTTGCATCATAGGGACCAGCACTAGAGTGTCCACCTGTAAAAAGAGGCATCAAAGTATCATACATGTCTTTGGAGCTAACAGATGTCTCGCTAGTATATGAAAGCAATGGCTCAATAGCATCTTCCACAAAAACAACATCACAGCTAACCAGAATTCATTCAGTCTATGGATGATATAGATGATAGCCTTTACTTTCAGAATTGTATCCAACAAAAATACATTTTACTACTTTATCATCCAATTTTCTACGATGTTGTTCAGGCACTAATGCATATGCCAAACAACCAAAAACACACAGATGAGCAACAGATGGCTTGCGATCATGCCAAGCCTCATATGGAGTGATAGAGTGCATC
This sequence comes from Ceratopteris richardii, assembly GCA_020310875.1. Classification (NCBI taxonomy): domain Eukaryota; kingdom Viridiplantae; phylum Streptophyta; class Polypodiopsida; order Polypodiales; family Pteridaceae; genus Ceratopteris; species Ceratopteris richardii. The sequence continues at coordinate 61,733,396 of CM035443.1, forward strand.
ACTTTAGTGGGACACCTGTTCAGTACATATGTTGCACACATGACAGCCTCAAGCCAGAAACTATGTGGTAAAGCTTGACTCTTGACCATACACCTGGCCATCTCCATGAGTGACCTCTTCTTTGATTCAGCAAATCCATTCTATTGAGGTGTATACAGCACTATACACTGGTGTTTTATCCCACATTCAACCAGAAATGAATTAAAATTAGAAGATATATATTCGCGCCTTCGATCAAAATGGAGGGTGCCCATTTTACATGCTGACACATTTTCAGCCAAAACCAAAAACTGTTTGAAGCACATGAACACTTCGGACTTTGCCTTCAATGGATATACCCATGCATGCCTAGAAAAATCATCGACGAAAGCCACGAAGTAAAGATAATTTCCAAAAGAAGCTCTCTGCATAGGACCACAAACATCACTATGTACAAGCTACAATTTCTGAGTAGCCCAAACTGAACCATCTTTTGGAAAGGACTAATGCTGCATTTTTCCCAAAATACAGCCTTCACAAACATGTTTTCTAGGTGCCTCAAGTTTGGGCAAAGAGGACACCATTTCAGATTTTTGCAGGCATAGCAAACTAGCAAAATTTAGATGACCAAAGCATACATGCCAAAGCTTTGCATCTAACATAGCCTAGGAATCATTTATTGCACATGCCAAATCATTTACAGATCCTTCATAGTCTATGAGCTTATACAGCCCACGACGTTAAATGCTAGAAGCAATAATCACATCGCCATTTTAAAGATCATGAATTGTACACCTGTCATCAACAAATTTCACAACCAAGCCAATCTTAGCTAATGAAGAAGCTGATAACAGGTTCTTCCTGATCCGTGACACAAATAAAGCATCTAACAAAGTGAAAGAACTACCATCAGTAGTAGTCAAAATGATCTTACCAACTTCCATAACATGATAAGAGGAGTTGATGCCGCATGTAACAGTATTCCTTGTAGGGGTAGGTTCGAGTGAAGAGAAGAAACTGCACTGCAAGGTAATATGTTTGGTCACCCCACTGTGAAAATACGAAACATCTGAGTCAACTACAGACATGCACTACTCATGAGAAGACTGGTCAAAACTGTAGACACTAGTAAACGCCCATTCTTCTTCCTGCACAAGATTAGCAAACTTTGTTTTTGGTGTAGTGGCCTCAACAACAACCATTCCAACCTCGTTCTTCTTTGCCTCTTTAGCAGCCATTTTTGGATAGTTCTTTATGATATGATCATTCCCTTTAGGGTACTTACAAAATAATTTTTGCTTTTCTGATTTCTTCTCATCTTTATCTTCCTTCTTCCAATGTGTAGAATTACCAAATTTCTGCTTACTAGTTGAAGGGCTCCATTTTCCTTTGCCCTTCTGACCAACCAAGAAAGCTTGATCTGCGACTCGCATAATGGAGCTGTTCTGCTTGGACTGATCTTCCTGCAACAGGACAGAGACTAACTCCTCAAATGATAAGGCATTTGGATTGTCTTTAATCATCAATCGAAGGTACAAGCAAATCTATATGAATCAAGAAGAGCATTCAGAACGGTCTACACAAGTGAGTTGGTATAACCTCATCAACAAAAATCAAATGTTCCATCAAGTCCATTAGGGGAAAAAATGAACCCTGCATGGGCCTTTTAGATTAAGGAGTGATTAGTGATGGACCAATGAGAAGAGGGTGGTGGACATAGTCTAGTCCCTTAATCACATAGACTAGGCATAGGCTTCCCTTGTTTTTGTCTGGTCAAACAAGAGAAAACCACCTTGAGTACATGGTTTTAGTTTTCTGAATGGTTTTGAAAGCCTTGGAAATGAATCAAAGCCCTTGGATTGGCTCCAGGATCTAAAGGCTAATGTTGAGAGAAAAAAGTCAAGGCACGGTTGCTTTTTGGCCCTTGGATTTGTTTGATATGTATGGCAGAGATTCAAGGGAGCTCAAAATTTGCGCCTTTTCATTGTAGCCATTGGATCGATGGATGAATCCGACGCTTGAAATTGAATTTTGATAAGCAAGGGCGCTTGAATCCGTAGCCGTACGATCAGAGTTGAATCCTAAGGTCCATATCATTTGGCGCCTTTGCATCCTCCCTCTCCTAGCGCCTTTCGACGTGAAGCATCGGATGATAGCCAGATCTAATGGTTGACATGAGTGCCCATCTTGCGATCAGCCCGAATCACGCTTCACCATCGGATTAAATCTATATCTGACGATTCACAATTTGAGATCAGCCCAATTTGCGGTCTTCCCTTGGATCCGTCAAGATCTAAGGGCCAAGAACTGTGCAGAAGTGTGCAAAGGGGAGCGTGCGAATCTTTCAGAGCTATGAATTGTCAGAGACTCTATCTCTCTAGACGCAGAACCAGATTTAATCCGATCCATTGAAATCAAGCATCTAAGGGCCATAAAGATTTTCATTTTTTAATGCAAGAATAAAACTGAATCAAATAGTATTATATTCGAGAAAACTACTAGTGGTATTGTATACCCCTCTAATCCCTTGGATTAAGCTTTTTAATCCCTAAAAATTAGGAATTCTTACAAGGCCCATGCAGAGTTCACTTTTTCCCCTAATGCTTTGATCTTTGTTAGGAAATTGTCCATAGAATCACCTTCATTCATGTGCTCACTCTCCAACTGTTTTTGGAGGTAAGCAACACGAGGCTCATTCCTAGCTTGGTACAATGTGGTAAGTGTATCCCAAGCATCTTTAGTTGTTGTACAAGAGAAAATGTGAGGAATAGTGGCACGTTTGATAGAGAAAGCTATCAATGCATGTGCTTGGGCGTCTCTGCCATCCCAATGAATCTCCTCTAGAGTAGGTGCAGCAGAAACCATAGCACAAATAGGAATATGCAAAATATCAACATCTTCGACACCTTCTGCATCACCTTCACTACTTGTAGTTGTAACAATTGCAGGTGTGATAGGACATTTTTCGACACCTTGCACAATGTTCCACAATCCTTTTACAACCAACAAATGTCGCATCATATAAGCCCATAATGGGTAGTTGGTACCATCCAACTTATCCTCAACAGCCAACATACAAAATACATCGCTGCTTTCAGCCATGGCCAGTGACTATAATACCTTGATGCAGAAAAGATGATTGTATCTCAAAAAGTTGAACAGAATTGCCCAGACGAATTCCACTAGACCTATAGTAGACTTTGAGACGCTTATACTGGCGAACAAAAACTGGTATATACCTTTGGCACAAAAAGACAAAATAGCCTACACAAGCACTACGATAGTGCAATCGGAGGCAAAAATGAGCTTAGATCGCGATCTCCAAAACATGATAAGTATGCTCACCAAAATTCGTGTGATTTGGAGACTACAAACGGAGGAGTTCCTTATTATATGAAAGTAATGGTTGAATAGCATCTTCCACAAATAACATCACATCTAACCAAGATGCATTTAGTGTGTGGATGATAGAGATAATAGCCTTTGCTTTCATAACTATATCCAAAAGAACCTACATTGTACTACTTTATCTTACAATTTTCTATGTTGTTGTTAAGATGCTAATGCATATGCTAGAAATCCAAAGACATGCAAATTTGGAACAAAAGTCTTGCATTTTGTTTCTTTCACAAAATCCAAGCATAGGAGACTAGCAAAGTTCAAATGACCAAAGCATGCATGCCGAAACTTTAAATATGAGATAGCCTTCGAATCTTGAACTCCACATGAAAAATCATTGATAGATTTTGCATAGTTATGACCTTATACAACCTACAACATAAAATTTCAAAAGCAATACTAACATCTCCATTTGATAGATCATGAACTATGCATTTGTCATCAACGAATTTGACAACTAAGCCAATCTTGGCTAATGTTCACACTGACAATAGATTTATCTTGATCCCTAGGACAAACAAAACATCTCATAATGTGAAAGAACTACCATCAGTAGTAGTCAAAATGATCTTACCAACTACCATTATAGGATAAGAGGAGATTTTAGAGCATGTGATAGTACTCCCTATAGGGGCATGCTCAAGTGAACTCGAGAAACTACACTATGAGGTAATATGTTTGGTTGCCGCACTATCAAAGTACAAAACATTTGAGTCTAGTGTAGACATACATTGTTCATAAGAAGATGGATCATAGTTTTAAATAGTGGTAAATGCATGTTCATCATTCTACACAAGATTGGCAAACTCTATTTTAGGTGTATAGGTCTTTGCAATAACCATTCAGACCTCTTTCTTCTTTGCCTCTTTTTGAGCTAGTTTTAGACAACTCTTTATGAGATGATCATTTCCTTTACATAATTTTCAAAACTATTTCTACTTTTTTGTTTTCTTCTCGTTTGCTAAAATCAAGTAGTCTTTCAAATCTTTAATCTTTGTCCCAAAACTCTCCATAGAATCTCCTTCATTAATATGGTCATTCTCCAACTCTTTTTGGAGGTTAGCAACATGAGGCTCATTTCTTGTGTGGTATAAATTGGTAAGTGTATCCCAAGCATCCCTTGCAATTTTGCAAGAGTGAGTGTGAGAGATAAACTCTAATGGAAAAAAATGATTGTATCTTAAAACATTGAGCATAAGTACCCTATTGAGCTCTGGTGTGCTTGTACTACAAGCTAAAACTTGTATTTATTTTTGGCATAGAAGGATGTAATTGCCTACACAAGCTTTTCAATAGTAGGTTCAGAGGCCAATATGAGCTTAGATAAAAATTTCAACACAACATGGCTAAGTATTTTTAAACTCCTAATCAACTTGATTCTCCTGAACAATTTTTGTGTGATTCTAAGACTATGATCGAGGGGTGTTGGCAAAGCCCAAGATGAAGCGTGACCTCCTTTGATACCAATCGTTGGAGTTTGAGGTCTACAGAAGGATACAAAGAACAAAAGGAAGCAGAAGAAGCTTCACACACAACACACAATATTGAATGTACTACCAAGTGAATATACAAAGATAAGTGATCCATTAGGGTTATATGCATATATATAAGCCGGGGGGAACCTTCCAAAAAGGGAAAAAAGTGCCTTGATGATCGTGGGTGTTTTCACACACATTACTACCAAAACATTTTCCTCTTTGAAAATGTGTGGAAGTGTAATATGTGGAGTATTCCCCCATGCGCTTTGATCACTTCCATCGAACATGGTCATCATATCTCTTATTAGCCTCTTTATATAGAACGGGATTCTATCCCGCATTAGATTTGAAAAGAGGCGAATGCATGTGTGGTTTTTTCTCTTCCCGAGTTATAATATTCTGGTTTTCATTTTATAGACTAAATTGAGTGAAAGTTATATCGCTGGATCCACATTATCTCTAGCCAAATTTCAATCTTGTTCCATTTTGGAGAAGCACGTTTGCATGTACAAAGGAAAATGGGAGATTTCTTCATCAATATTTCATGACTTTTGAAGATTTAATTGAATTTGATGTGGATGTAGTCAAGTTAAGGTTGACCAAAAACACCTCTCTTAGATGTTTTGTTTATGTTCCACTTGTAACCAACATCCATGAATCATTTTCCAACTAGATGACTCCTCTATTCAACTGGGCTTTAGAGTCCTAGGTAGAATATAGGAAAGAAGCGTTTCATTCACTTCTTGGGCAACCAAAATTTAACTCAACCAAAGCAAGTCCAAAATGACTTAGCTTATCATTTTCCAAACTTACAACACTTTCTCAAAGAGTTGACTTCTTTGGAATTGTCAAATCTACAAACAATTCCTAAATATTTTCTCTTTACGAGTTTTCTCAACTATTTTAGAGAGTCATGGGATCCTTCTTCATTATGAACATTGGATTGAAGAAAAAATAAATAGATAAATGATTCATCTTAGACTCGATATCTAGAAAGCATGTTCAAACATTAAATAGATTCTACAAAGAACATCTATCTATGTTTAATTCAATTACATATTCCAACCAATTAGTAAACCTTATCTTCATAGATATACCTTGAATACCCTATCAAATTAAGTCCAAATTTATGAATAATGAGTAGGAAGAACTTATATTCTATGTAATAGATTCAAATATCTAAGAAATTTAACTTATTCAATTCAGACTCTATGACATTCAAATTTTAAATCTTTGTAGATTCGTTTTCATTGTGATTTGAATCCTAAGCCTAGAATCCAATCGAATGCACCAATACATGACTCAAAAGATTTTAATATAGATCAATTGAAATGTGTATCTATGCTAACTTTGCAACCTACATTTTCAAGATGGTGAGAAATCATATAATGAAACCAAAGGATGATTCAAAGCATGTTCTGATCGAATCCATTTGGAAATATGCATATATATGCTTTGGTGATCTCATATATTTGGCTCCAACATAATCTATAAAAAGAGGATATGAAAGGCCTTCATGCATCTTGACCTTTAGAGATCATATTCATGTACTTTCATTGACAAGAGGAGCTCACCTCATATCTCACTCTTTCCTCACTCATTGAGCAATGATTTATTGCCAATTTCATTGTACTTTTACATGATTTAATACATACATGATCATTACTTCTTACTCTCATATCTTTGTCATACTCCATCAGAATAGTAAACTTGTCTAAGCTTGTTCTCATTGTATAGTGGATCATTTCTCTTGATTTAAAGCATGATATCTCAAGCATATTGAATTTTTAGTTTTACAAAGTTTCGCTAATTATGCTTCTCGGTATCAATAGATATTAATCAATCTCTACTCAATGGTCTATGACTGTCAAGGCCCATAAATGTTGGGATGCATGATCAATTCGCTAAACATATTTCTCTGCATATAGTCCATCATTTTGGATGATGTCACTCATGATTGGTAGCTTATTAAGCTAATTGAAGTTCTCCAAAAGTAATTATATCCGTTGTTGTTGTACTTAGAGAATGGTTCAAAACTCTGAGTAGGTGTCTCAACCAAAATAACAAGTTTTGAACCTTGAATCATATGCCTACCTATCTATTTTGATCCTATAATTACTGGATCATTTTCCAAATAATATATGTGATTACTCATGCTTATTAGTTAGGCAAAGATTCCCACAACACTCTCCAACCATTAATTATAGTAAGTGTGGAGGAGCTTTTAGCTATACCAACTCATCTCTTCTGATTATCCACCATCTCCTCCAACAGTGATTAACACATTCTTGATTTCTTCAACTATTTACTTTCTCTCTTATTGGAGACCAGAAGACTAAGAGATTGTTAAACTACAAAGAATCTACAGAAAATTTCCATTGACAGGTGATCCAACAGAAAGGGAATCCCCAAAATTAAATGGACTACTTGCATTAGCCAAAAAAATCAAGGTGGTTTGGGCATCCTTAACATTGAAGGCATGACCAATACGTTACTTAGAGAATGGTTAGTAAAGGCATGGAGCAATACTAAAGCCTCTTGAGCCAAACTTGTTTTTAGGAATAGAAGTAATCTGCTCATTGGCCTCCCCGGATGGAAGTACCTCGGCCTCCTCACCCTGTTCTTCTCCACTTTTTCGGTTTCTCCACGTGGCTCGAATTTGGTTTACTCACTATGGAAGAGTTGGAACAAGGTCAAACCGTTTGTTTGAATATGTGAGGATTGGTGATGAGCGGTCGGTATTAGACAAAATGATCCTATCTGGTTCCCTATCAAGGGTATTAGAGGTGTGGAGACATTGAACCTCCATATAAAGGCTTCCATTTGTGGAACCATCTCTAGAATCAAGATACATGCTAGTGGATTAGATTTGAGGACATTGATCCTGATGTAAGAGTGAGCTATGAAGAATGGACCCTTATGTACAGTAGATTCATTGCTTGGGAAGATTCAAAGACTCACCTCCTCATTAGCCACAACTCTCCCTACCATGAGGGTCTCGGATGGTTCAATGACAATAGACTCAACAAAATTCCAAGATTCAAGAAGAATGTGGACCTTCATGTCATGCTTAATAGGAACTCGTGTCTTGATTGGTTGAAATTGCAATGGGAGTTTAAGTTCTAGTCACTTTGACATCCACTGATCGAGATAAAAAAGTCAACGTTTATGTGGTAAATCCTCCACCAGGGAATTTGGACCAATGCAAAGGCTAGAAAAATTAGCAACTAATCCCGATGGTGCAAAAGATGCTTACATGGCAATGAGGACCTAGGGAACCTCTTCTTCTCATGCCCGAAGTCAATGTTGGTCTGGCGTACCTTTGAGAATATCTTGCAGTTTTAGGGACGAATCCTATGGATGCAAAGATTGTTGGGTGAAGTGATCGGGTGTTCCTAATCTTTTCTTGTTAGGCAAAAGAATTTCCAATTTTAATAAACCCGTGCCTTTTAGACCTCATAGAGTATTTTTCCTAGAGAATAATAAGATTAAAAGCAAGTGGGCCCAACATGAAGGGGATGGGAAGGTGACCTACCTTCTTTGTAGAGCTCACTAAATTTGTTTGATCTTCCAGTGCTTTGCGGGATTTGGGGGGTCCCATGGGTACTAAGCCTATTCACTTGTACAATTGTTTTCTTTATTAATTAAAGGCTGGGAGAGTAGGCTATTGCAAACCTTTGATTTTGAAAAGAAAAAGGATTAGTAGGCTATGTTATAGGTATAGAGTCCTCTGAAACAACCATTCCAACCTCTTTCTTCTTTGCTTGTTTGGTCACCAATTTGGAACAAAACTTTTTGAAATGACTCTTCACCTTAGAATCCTTGCAAAACTCTTTCTACATGGCTATTTTATTTTCATCTTTTTCTTCCTTTTTTGATTGTGCAACATTAGTAGATTTCTACTCACTAGTTGATGAGCTCCATTCACTACAACATATGAGGGGCATACCGACGCTGCATATACCGACGGTCATAGTCGGCGTCGGTATAGCCCTCGGAAAATCTGACTAAGAGATACCGACGGTCAAGTGACTGTAGGTATGACCGTTTTAAACGGATCGTCGATATGGCCCGCAGTCGTCGGTATAAGCGTCGGTATATGCATCGGTATGAGCGTCGGTATAAGCGTTGGTAATTTACTGGCATCTACCGATGCGTATACCGACGTCCATATCGGCGCCTATATCGGCGGTGAATTTTTAAACATACTACAAACTCGAGAGCAAAACTTCACATTTCTGCGCGTGTTTGAGTACTATCGATCTACTGTTGAACTTGCGGGCGCGAACCTGCATTGTCTTATGCACACACACACGGATCTCTCTCTCTACACACACACACTCTCTCTCGGCTTAGCTCTCACATCTTGGTAAGTGTTGCGCGTACTGTTAGCATTTGTGTTTCTCTATGCTTTAGGGTTTCTAATTTCTCTTTTTGTTGATTTTGCAGAAGTTCGTTGGCGTCGATTGTTTGGAATTGGACGAGAGACCACCTACATTACGCTTTGACGACAACGATTCAAAGAGAGACATACTTGTAAGTGATTCTTTTATTCGCTATTGATAGAGAGAGAAGGAGAGAGAGAGAGAGAGAGAGAGAGAGAGAAAGAGAGAGAGAGAGAGAGAGAGAGAGAGAGAGAGAGAGAAAGAAAGAGAGAGAGAAGAGAAAGGAAGATACACATTAATTTACACATGCATACATACACACATACATGTACGCACATGCATGCTTACATACACACACCTATACACACATGCATGCTCACATACACACAGACATATACACATATGCATGCATACACACACACACATAAATTTACACACATGCATACATACACACACTTGCATACACACATACATACACACACATATATACACATATGCATACATACACATACACACACACATATATACACACATATACACACATACATACACACACGCATATATACACACATATACACACATGCATGCATACATACACACACATATACCGGCATGCATGCATACACACATATATACACACATGCATACATACACACATATACACACATGCATGTATACATACACACACATGTATACACATGCATACACATACACACACATACACATACATGCATGCATACATACACACACGTACACACACATGCACACACATGCATGCCTACATACACACACATACACATACACACACATGTATACACATGTATACATACACACACACACATGTACACATGCATACATACACACACATATATACACACATGCATACATACACACATATAATCCTATTTTTATTTTGAAGTTTTTGTTTTACATCAAATATATAAAAATAGGGTTAGGGTTTTAGGGTTAAATATTTAAGATTAGGGTTTTAGGGTTTTAAATAGGATTAGGGTTTTAGGTTTAAATAATTAAGATTAGGGTTTTAGGGTTTTAGGGTTTTAGGTCTAGATATTTAAGATTAGGGTTTTAGGGTTTAGTATTTCAGATTTAAGTCTAAGTCTTTCTGATAAAGGTTTTAGGATTTTAATACGTAGATAACATATATATACACAAACACACATATACATATAATACATACATACATGTAGATACACATGCATACAAAAATATACATATCTTAGATTTAAATCTTTAAGATTAGGGTTTTAGCGTTATAACACCTACATAACATATATGCACACATACACATACACATCTAATACATATATACATGTATATACACATGTATACAGAAATATACATATTTTAGGTCTAGATATTTAAGATTAGGGTTTTAGGGTTTAGTATTTTAGATTTAAATCTGAGTCTTTCTGATTAGGGTTTTAGGATTTTAATACGTAGATAACATATATACACAAACACACATATACATATAATACATACATACATGTAGATACACATGCATACAAAAATATACATATTTTAGATTTAAATCTTTAAGATTAGGGTTTGAGGGTTATAACACCTACATAACATATATGCACACATACACATACACATGTAATACATATATACATGTATATACACATGTATACAGAAATATACATATTTTAGGTCTAGATATTTAAGATTAGGGTTTTAGGGTTTAGTATTTCAGATTTAAGTCTAAGTCTTTCTGATTAGGGTTTTAGGATTTTAATACGTAGATAACATATATACACAAGCACACATATACATATAATACATACATACATGTAGATACACATGCATACAAAAATATACATATTTTAGATTTAAATCTTTAAGATTAGGGTTTTAGGGTTATAACACCTACATAAGATATATGCACACATACACATGCACATGTAATACATATATACATGTATATACACATGTATACAGAAATATACATATTTTAGGTCTACATATTTAAGATTAGGGTTTTAGGGTTTAGTATTTGAGATTTTAGTCTAAGTCTTTCTGATTAGGGTTTTAGGATTTTAATACATAGATTACATATATACACAAACACACATATACATATAATACATACATACATGTAGATACACATGCATACAAAAATATACGTATTTTAGATTTAAATCTTTAAGATTAGGGTTTTAGGTTTATAACACCTACTTAAGATATAGGCACACATACACATGCACATGTAATACATATATACATGTATATACACATGTATACAGAAATATACATATTTTAGGTCTACATATTTAAGATTAGGGTTTTAATTAAATATATATAATTAAATATATAAAAATAGGATTACGTAAGGAAAAAAAATCTGAATATATAAATAAATATATATAAAAAATAAGATAATTATATACATAAATAAATATAAAAAGAACTAGTGTTTTAAATAATTTAATTAAATATTTATAATGAAATATATAAAATTAAATATATAAAAATAGGATTACGTAAGGAAAAAAATCTGAATATATGAGTAAATATATATATAAAATAGGATAATTATATACATAAATAAATATAAAAAGAACTAGTGTTTTAAATAATTTAATTAAATATTTATAATTAAATATATAAAATTAAATATATAAAAATAGGATTACGTAAGAAAAAAATCTGAATATATAAATAAATATATATACAAAATAAGATAATTATATACATACATAAATATAAAAAGAACTAGTGTGTTAAATTATTTAATTAAATATATATAATTAAATATAATTAAGTAAAGAAAAAATCTGAATATATAAATAAATATATAAATACACAAACACACATACTTATATACCTATCTATATTCACATATATATACATATACACATATATATATACATGCATACATATATATACATGTTCTAGTTCTAGGTCATTTGGATTAGGGTTTTAGGGTTTTAACACGTACATAACATATATACACACATACACATACACATATAATACATATATACATGTATATACACATGTGTATAGAAATATACATAATTAAGGTCTAGATCTTTAAAACTAGGGTTTTAGGGTTTAGGCATACATATAACTTAATTAAGAGGAAAAAAATCTGAATAAATAAATATATATATATATATATATATATATATATATATATATATATATATATATATATATATATATATATATATATATATATATATATATATATATATATATATATATATATATATATATATATATATATATATATATATATATATATAATAGGATCAATCAAGAAAAAATCCGAATATATGGATAAAATAGGATAGCTATATAGATTAGGGTTTTAAAACTAGGATTTTAAGTTTTTTTAGGTATTTAAGTATTTAGGTTTTCAAGAGTTAGATTTTTAAGTTTAATAAAAAACAAATGTTCTAAAATGTTCTAAAATGTCCATATTGTAGCAGATGGCTTCTTTGGATCCTGAAGAGAGAATGGCATGTCCTTGCACACAGTGCAAGTATCAAATTTATCAGAAACGACGAATTTGTACTGCACATGTTAGAGAGTATGGATCCTTTGATAGGAGTCGACTGGAAAACCTACGCTATCATTCGCATGGTCCCCTAGGTGAGCAGATGGACCCAAACGACATTGCACTGGTAACATCTCGTGGACAAAAGAGAGCAAAAAGGACTTAGACGTAGAAGCAAGCACTAATAATATTACACAGAATAAACATATGGAAGAGATGCTTGAAGCATTTTATGAGATGGACGAAGATCATGATGGTGAAGAAGGTGTCGACGAGAGTTTCATGGACACAACAGAAATTCCACGATCAGAAGTTGATGAAGACTATGAAAACATGCAAAGATTAGCTCGTTTACCACTTTACAATGGAGCAAAGATATCTGTACTACGTGCTTCACTCGCGATGCTCAATCTGCAATCCATTTATGGATGGTCAGATAGTAGTGTCACTGAATTGTTCAGGTAAGTGGAGAACAAATTGGCTTTCATTGTTGTATCACAATAACTTCATTTACTAATATCATTCTAATTGCTTATTGCAGGCTTCTTAAAGATCAAATTTCGCCAGAGGGCAATGACATGCCTCCAACATGTGGAGATGCAAAAAACCTTTTACAGTCCATTGGAATGGATTATACGAAAATTCATGCTTGTCCGAATGATTGCATTCTCTTTTGGAATGAGTATGAGCATCTCCACGTATGTCCAAAATGTGGAGCAAATAGATTTAGAGAAGACGTTATAGGCGAAGCAATCCCCGCAAAGGTTCTTCGCCACTTTCCTATCATTCCACGAATTAAGAACATGTTTAGATGCAAATCTATAGCTGAGTTAATGTCATGGCATACAAAGAGCAGGTCTATAGATAATGTAATGCGAGTGCCAGCTGACTCTGATGCTTGGAAGCACATAGATAGTAAGTGGCCAGAGTTTGCTAGTGAGCCTTGGTCCATACGTCTAGGCCTAGCTATGGATGGAGTGAATCCATTTGGATTACGCAGTTCTTCATGGAGCACATGGCCTGTATGTTTGGTCAATTATAATATCCCACCGTGGTTGGCCACAAAGAAAGGTCATTTATTGTTAGCTCTTATTGTACTAGGTAAGTATAAGGTAAAAAACATGGATGTATATCTTGCACCACTTTTGGAAGAACTGCGCATTTTATGAGATGGGATCACTGTGCGTGACATGTCTCAACCTATAAGAAGACGAGACGTGCGAGTGCAAGGCATACTTATGTGGACAATGCATGATTGGCCTGGTTATGGTGAATGTTCAGGTTTATCAATTTCGGGTTACCATGCTTGTCCTTTATGCGGACCACGACTCGAAGCACGCTATTCCAAAGCACTACGTAAAACTGTCTATGAAGGACATCATAGATATTTGCCTGATGGGCATGTTTTACATGAAGAACAAATTGGTCGACAAGCGCAACACCAAATGAAAGCTAGTGATTGGAAACAACTGTGGAATTCAAAAAATCCAGTTGCTCGCATGAAACGGTTGTCCATTTTTCATGAACTCCGTTATTGGAGTGAATTGGTGATCAATCATTTGGTAGACCCGATGCATATTTTCAAGAATGTGGGAGAAATGCTTTGGAAAACTTTGATCGGAAAGAAAGAAAGCAAAGCATAAAGAGACGACCTAGAAGAGAGAGGGCGTATGCGAGAGTTGTGGGCAATTACTAAGCCCAACGGAACAGTATCGTTACCAAGAGCTCCTTGGGTGCTTCGCACGATGGAAGAGCAACAAGTGAAGAAAACAATTTCAGAGTTTCGTACACCTACTGGATGCATGAGATGTCTAAAGACTGCTTTCACACGAAACGACGATCTTGCAGGACTCAAGTCTCATGATTGGCACAAGTTTTTACAGTTTTTGCTCCCTGTAGCCTTGAAAGATTATCTTTCAGAGGATGTACGAAAAACCATTTATAAAATTAGTTCTTTAGTATGGTGGATATCTTCTAAAGAGATAAATAGAGATAGCATAGAGAGTGTGAAACTCAATGCTATCGAGGCTGTTTGTATGGTAGAGAAATACTTTCCCACAAGTATTCTCACTATTCAACTTCATTTACTGGTTCATGTAGTAGATGAAGTTGCAATAGCAACAACTGTCCATAGTCGATGGATGTTCTTCTTAGAGCACTTTATGAAGACATTAAAAGGGTTTGTTTGACAGAGAGCACATCAAGAGGGTAGCATGGTAGAGGGATGGCTTGTACAAGAATCTCTTGTATTCATTACTGAGTTTCTATGTATATCGGATCCCAAAATGCCTCGCTTATGGAGCGATGATGAAGATGTTCGTCTCGTAGGCGATGAACCACAAGGTAAAGGATTGCAAAGAAAAATGCATGCAGCTTTTAGAGAGAAGGCAATGAAGTTTTGCATAGTTAACTCTGAGCCTATGCAAAAGTGGTTAGAAAGGTATGAACTTGCCAAGGAAACTAACGCAAAAGAAAGAGCTCAGTTTCAAAGAAATCGTTCCACTCGATTTTTGCCTCTTCCAGAAAATCTTCGACCTCTCCCACCTTTTCCAACGAGCAGATGGCTAGATGCAGCGGTTTCACAAGCAAAGGCAGCGGGTGAAGATATCTCTGAAGAAGAAGAAGAACTCGCAAAAGGATGTGATTGGGAGTATATCAAATACAGTGCACTATGGTCTCATGGACAACACTTTCGAATCGCACGAATCGATCAAAACCTGTCTACTTTTGATAGTGGAGTGATGGTGAATTTTTTGCAAAAAAGTAGAGCGAGTGCAAGAGATGATAATGCTCTAGAAGGCAAGTTAGATTATTGTGGTGTGATTCAAGACATATTGAAACTATTTTGAGAAAGTTTGATTACTTTGTTTTTGATGTGAAATGGTTCAAAGTAGTCACCTCTGGAAGAAACGCAATAGTGAGACGAGATAAGAGCGGTTTGCTTCAAGTCGACTCCACAAGATTATGGACATATGAAAGGGATACATTTGTACTTCCCGAAAACTGTGAGCAAGTTGTTTTTATACCAGATTCAAAAGACCCAAAGTGGCTATTTGTTTTACAAGTTGCTCCACGTAGTAGACAAATTTTTGAAAATGCAGATGTAGAAGAAAGTCCATCTCTAGTGGACTCAGAGATTCATTCGATAGTTGAGGAGGAAGAGATCATTGTTCGAGAAGAAGAGGTCATTGAAGAAGAGGTCATTGTTCGAGAAGACGAAGCAATAGACGATGATCAGGAGGAAACCAGCATAGCAAGCGATTTAGAAGCCATCAATTTAGAGATAGATATTCTCGATGCATCGGATCTTCAAGAGGATGCTAGAATACAGGACGTTTGAATAAAAGACTTGTACGTACTAATTTTTAGTTTTTTCTTGTTTATTCTCTATATTATTTTTCTTATCGCATGCTAATTATTTGAGTTAATTTATTACAGAGCACGATGGGAGAAAGTCCTCCACTCACTCCACAGTCCATGATAGAGGAGCAGTTTTTGGAGTTCATCTCTCAGGTTCCTCGTGCGTATATGGCCGCTGCATCACAGTATTGGATCGCTCATGGTAGCACTCCTCCCGGTCTCACTCCTGGCGGCCTTACCTCCTGCCGGCCTCACTCCCGCTGGCCTCACTCCCGCCGGTGTCACTCCCGCCGGTGTTACTACTGCCGGTGTCACTCCTAAGGGTGGTGCTACTCCCGTAGGAGGTATGTCTCCTAGCTTTGTGACTCCACCACGACCATCTTTGCAGCCATCTCCTACTGGATCTACTAGTAGACATGTGCGTTGGACACCTTAGCGCGATACAGGGTCTGGCCCGTCTCGTAGATCGAGGTCCTGCTCTGGAGTAGGAGGTTCTAGGAGTGGATCTACAGGTACGTGGGGAGGCGGAGGAGGCAGTTGTTGTGGAGGCAGTGCGACGCACATTGTGTCGCCCGCTTCTACTCCTAGGACGAGTACCTGAGATGTAGGTATGCCACGCAGTACACCACGCACTACACCACGTATTACACCACGTACACCTTGGAGTGCTCACGAACATGATGACTCCAAGGTGTATAGTATCCGAGATGGAGCTCCGGTGATGGATGCGGCTGGCAAAGCAATGCATGCACGCATATGACAGCTTTGCTCCATCCATTTTGGATACTCCATCATGCTGAAATGGAGTGAACAGGATAAAGATTAGAAGAATTATATCACACAGATGATCGACCAGCTGATGGACAGTCGATTGTCAGTTCAGAGTGGATTCTGCATACTACACGTGAGGTCATGTCGCATCGACGATCCGAGGCTCGTGATGCATTCAGAGAAGGCTTACCAAAGCCTGTGTGGTTAGATGCTGAGGACTGGGACATGATTCCAGATGAGCAACAGCAGACTCCTGATCGATATCGCCAGTAGTGAAATGCCGCAGCCGCACGTCTAGACACGATTGGACCGTCACATTTGGGAGCGGCGGATATGACACGATGCGTCATGAGTTTGTAAGTACCATTTCATTTATTGAATTTATTTGTGTTAAATTTCTCATATATATTTCTCTAATCGTTTTATATTTGTTTCAGGAGCTGGCAATGGGTCATCCTCCAACACGAACGGAGGAGTCTTATGGATATAGTCATGGGTTGACTGCACTATTGCAGGACTTGGAGGGACGCGGTGTGGTAGTTTCATGGGAGCATTTGCGATGAGGTAATTAATTTATAAACTTGGTTTTTACTTGTTTGTAATTTTCATGTGAATTTATCTCATTCCATTAATGTTCTTTGTTGCAGGACTGTTGATATGGAACGTTCTTTGCATGTGTATGGCAGTGGAAGACCAATATTTTGTATTTGATTTTCATATGGCAATACATTGCTTTGCCACATTTTATAAAAGCGTCATATATGACAGTGGTTTGCCACACTCTTGTACATGCTTCATTATTGAAATATATGACTTCTTTTGTACATGGTTCATTGTTCATTCTGATTATTGATCTCTTTTGTGTACAATAATACTCTGTTTCATGAAATCATATTTCGGTTGTCATTAGAGTATACATCACATGTACTCGGTTTTTTTTGGGCAGAGTGTATTGTCTTTTGTTCAGCAACATCATGGTAATGTTGCTGTAGCAAAAGACAAAACATTCTGCCCAAAAAAAAATTTGCAAGTATGGTCGTTGGTATAAGCGACGGTACTCCCAGTAGTGTCATCGGAATAACCGTCGGTACACCAAGGAGGTGATGCAGCAGAAGCCGATTACCGACGCATATACCGACGTTTATACCGACGCATATAGCGATGCATATACCGATGCTTTTACCAATGTCTACACCGACGCCTATACCGACTCTTTGGTACCGACCCGGAAACCGACCTTTACACCGGCGTCGCGGAAAATAAAGCGGCGTTCATTTTCCTCGGTAAAAACCTCGGTATATCATCGATCTGTTGTAGTGATTCAACTTTTCCCTTTTGGCTAGCTAAGAAAGCTTGATCTACAACACACATAATTGACTTGTTCTGCTTGGATGGGTCTTCTTGCAACAAAACAAAATGTTAAAGCATTTGGATTGATTTTGTAGATGTAAAACTCTAATATAAATCTCAAAGACCAATAGTAACACTATACAAATGAACTATCTTGCAAGATTCCATCAACAAAAATCAATTGCTCCAAATCTTTGATCTTTATAAAAAAAATTGTTCATAGAATCTCCATCATTCATATGTTGACTCTCCGAATATTTTTGGAGGTAAGCAACACTAGCTTCACTTTTTTCTTGTTATAATGTTTTAAGATCATCCTAATCATATTTTTCTATTTTGCAAGAGCACATGAGAGGCATACTGGCATGTTTGATAGACCAAGCTATTGATGTATTTGCCCATGTATCTTTGAAATCCTAACCAAGTTGCATGGTAGTAGGTGCTGTAGGAATTGGTTTTCGAACATGAAATCAAAGATCACCATCTTCAATACCGTCTATATCACCTTCAACCATTGTATTTGCAGGTGTACTAAGAAGTTTCTCAAATCCCTCAACAATATTCCACAACCCTTTTGTTCCCAATAAATGACCAATCATGTATGTCCAAAATGGGTAACTAGTATCATCCAAGTTATCCTCAACAACCAACATGTGGAATACATCATTGCTTTTAGCCATGGTCAGTAAGTAAATACCCTAGTGTTAAAAATTAATTGTATCTCAAAAATTTGAAAAGAAACAACCTTAAGAACCTTAAAATCGTATTTTGATATATTTAATTATATACATTTAATTTATTTATTTAAAACACTAGCTCTTTTCATATTTATTTATCTATACAATTATCCTGTTTTATATGTATATTTATTTATATATTCAAATTTGTTTTCTTAATTTTTCCTTTATTTTTTCTTTATATAAATTTAATTGAATTATATGTATGTAAAAATCCTAAAACCCTAATCTTAAAGATCTTCTTTATATAAATTTAATTGAACTATATGTATGTAAAAACCCTAAAACCCTAATCCTAAATATCAAGACCTAAAAAACCTTAACATCCTAGTTTTATATATTTAGTTATATACATTTAATTTAAACATTGGCTATTTTCATATTTATTTATCTATACCGAAATCGTATCTGTGTGTGTATATATGTGTGCATGTGTATGTATGTGTGTGTATGTATGCATGTGTGTATACGTGTATGTGTGTGTATGTAGTGTACATGTGTGTGTACGTATGCGTGTGTGTGTATGCATGCATGTGTGTATATGTGTGTGTATGTATGCATGCATGTGTTTATATGTGTGCATGTATGCATGTGTGTACATGTGTATGTATATGCATGTGTGTGTGTGTGTGTATGTATGCATGTGTTTACATGTGTGTGTGTATGTATGTATGTGTGTATGTATGCATGTGTGTATATGTGTATGTGTCTGTATGTATGCATGTGTGTATATGTGTGTGTATGTATGTGTGTGTATATGTGTGTGTATATATGCATATGTGTATGTGTGTGTATGTATACATGTGTGTACATATTTGTGTGTATGTATGTGTGTGTGTATGTATGTGTGTGTGTATGTATGCATGTGTGTACATGTGTGTGTATGTATACATGCATGTGTGTATATGTGTGTACATATGTGTGTATGTATGTGTGTGTATATGTGTGTATATGTATGCATGTGTGTATATGTGTGTGTATGTATGCATGTGTGTACATGCGTGTGTATGTATGTGTGTGTGTGTGTATGTATGCATGTGTGTAAATGTGTGTGTATGTATGCATACATGTGTGTATATGTGTGTACATGTATATGTATGTATGCATGTGTGTACATGTGTGTACATGTGTGTGTATGTATGGATGCATGTGTGTATATGTCTGTATGTATTTATGCATATGTATGTGTATGCGTGTGTGTATATATGTGTGTGTATATGCATGTATATATGTGTGTGTGTATGTATTTCTATATCTCTCTCTCTCTCTATCTTTCTCTTTTTCATCTCTGTTTATCTCTCTCTCTCTCTCTATTTTTCTCTCTTTCATCTTTGTTTATTTATTTCTCTATCTTCCTCTCATTCTTCTTTCTTTATCTCTCTCTTTCTCTTTCTCTCTCTCTCTCTCTCTCTCTCTCTCTCTCTCTCTCTTTGTCTCTCTCTTTCTCTCTCTCTCTCTCACTCTCTCTTTCTCTCTCTCTATCTCTCTCTATCAATATAGAATAAAACAATCACTTACAGGTATGTCCCTCTTTTGGATCGTTGTCATCAAAGCATCATGTATGTCATTTACCGTCGAATTCCAAAAAATTGATGCCAAAAAACTTTTGCAAAGTCAAAGAGAAGAAAAATTATAAAACATAAAGCATAGAGAAAGACAAAGGGTAAGAGTACACGCACCACTTACCAAGATGCCAAATCTAAATAGAGAGAGAGTGAGTGTTTGTGTAGACACAGAGATCTCTATGTGTGTGCATGTGTGCACAAGAGAATGCAGGTGACAATTCAATTCATGTATGCAAGTTCGATAGAAGCAAGCATTACTTAGTGTAAAATATGCACAACATGTTGACATTTTCTCTCAAGTTTCTACTATGTTTAAAACATGGCCTTGTTATAGGCATCGGTATGGGCATCGATTCGAGCATCGATAATTTCTAGCGAATTACCGACGCTCATAGTAACAGTCATACCTACGCCCATACCGATGGTCGTGAAACCTACTGATGAGCCGTTTCAATGGTCATACCGAGGGTCAAGTGACCGTTGGTATGCATGTGCATTTTTCCAAAATTTACACCGATGCCGGGATTGACCGTTAGTATAGGCAGCATAAGTTTGCCCCTCATATGTTGTAGTGAAAACAATTTAATTGATGAGACTGAGGTCTCAATTATCGACAAAGCACACATATAATCAAATAAGAAAAAGGAGTTATCGAGCACATGCAATTGATATTTTCAAGGAAGGAAATATATTACTCTCCCAATTGAGCATACCAGAACATAATTTGGAAACTATAACTTTTTATCAAAGAGATTATAGGAATATCTTCAAGTACCTTTATACAAATAGGCCTACGTATACCAAGATACAGCACATAGGGAACTCATTAGATTGAGGAACTTAAAAATTCCTTTAAATTTGATGCCTATGGCTTATTTTAAATATGGAAAGTATGATGTTAGATAGAGTTGCGTATGTATTTTTACTAACAATCCTCGAGAAACTAATGACTTGGGTCAAAGTTTTGATAAAGCAAATTGGGATCAAAATTTATAAAATCATGACAATCAAAGAAGTAGTAGACATCATGGTCCAATATAGACCATTAGAATCCTCAAAATTAACATTGCTTGTATAGAAATGTTTATAGATAGAAATATTACGACTCTAAATTTCGTAGGCTTTAACTCCTCAATAGGTGCTTTGCATTTTTACTCAAGTGACAGTCTCCACCATATAGGTATGATGGAATATTATAGTAGAGTTATACTCATGGGAGGACACTATGTACATACATTTCAAGATGCTTTTGAATACATGTTTTTTGAATGCGAGTCAAAGTTCCTTTTACAAAATATCCTTATTCATGAAAGCGAGAATAATAGTTTAGGAATCATCTTATACAGAGAATATAAATAAGGATTTCATTGATAGACTAGTTGTTGTAGTTTAATGGAGAAAGGCTTTATTTGAAATGGTGAATTATTTAAATGTTATAAAACAAAGACTCCATGACCTGATATGTTGGTGCATATGGAAAGCCTAAGTGCTTGATCATATTCCATGGACATCACTCGACTTTGAGTAAAGTCATATGTACACAAATATACTGCTTGATCACCACTATGGTTAAAAATCATGACATTCGTATTCATTTGTGAAAGGATTTTTTAAGATAGAAGCTTATTAGTGTAAGAAAATCCAAAATCCACAACTCTAATTTGAATTACATTCCAAATGATCGCCTAAAAGGAAGGAGGATATTAGGTAGGTTTATCAATCAATCATCTTCCAAAATCAAGGGAAAAAGTGTAATTATATACTAGTAGCCAAGTAACGAGGCATGATGATATCTTAGCTCCGTTTCTTAGTGCATATTGTACTCAAATCAAAGTCAGCTGAGTCTTGCAACACCTCCATGTACTTTATTTTACTTCTCAATAAATATACATCAACTTGTATCATCATTTTCATTCATTATTCACTAGTGATGTGTACTTCTAAAAGTATGTCAACCGCTCTTAGTTATTGAAGTGAAGTTATGGTCTCATTGAGTTATTTGTTGATTTGATCATGAAGTTAATAATCCTATAATGCTCTTACAAAATTTCTTATCCTCTAGAGCATCATATGCATAGATATGACTATATATCTATGACCATGTATTTGTTTCATCAACTTCTTGAAAAGTCTCGATCACCCCCCTAACTTCTTAAATATCTGGCTCACACTATAGTTACTATAAATTCATGAAATAATTTGTTTTAGCTCACTTTCCATCCTATTTGAAGTAGTGAAAAATGATTTTGCTTAATTACTAGCAGGGCGTGAGCTCTAATCATTTCTTTGAGAACCTTCGTCCATAAATAGAAGGTTTTTTATGCATGCAAAAATATTGAAAGTTTTTTTCTTAATCCAAAATTTTGAGATTAATGCTTCAATGTACTGAGGGCATATTGTTGCATAGATTGGAATTCTTAGGAAGTCTATGAGAGAGTCCAAGTGATAAAAAGTATGGTCCAAAGTAGCTTTTTGTGAAGCCCCTCTGATCTCTATAAACTATGATCACTTCTCATAGTGGTAATAGAGCATTGTCATAGCGTATACATTATAGGTGATGGACTCCCGTCTTCAATTGACAAGTTGGATAAAATCAACTATTCAACATGGTCTCTAACAATGGAAGTATATTTGCAAGGTATAAAACGTTTAGGATACATGCCTAAAGATGAGTTGATGCATATGCTAAGTACCAAAGGACAAGCAACAGAAAAGGAGCAGAAAAGGTTGAACACATATTGTGAAAAATGCTTCGGCAAGGTCATACATTCTCAACTCTATTTGTAATTTCTTGCTTGCATATCTTAGGAACTATCTCATCAAAAGAGACCTCAAATGCTTTGAAGACATTCTTCTCTTGAAGTGCCAAGGCTAGGAACAACCAACTATGGATGGAACTCACATCCTTCAAGAAGTAACCTGAGGAAAATGTCACTGACTTTATCAAAACAATGAAGGATATTATTGATCGATTAGGAAGCATTGGAGACATCATAGATGAGGAAAACATTTTGAGACAATTCATCAATGGGATCAAACATATGATGATTGGGAAACATTCACCACTCCTCTAGGCTTGTACATCGATATCAAAGTACTGGATTTTAACACACTCATGGGGAAAATCTTCACTCATGAGTCCAAGCTTATGAAGAATGGTGAGACACAAAAAAATGGTCAACCCTCTACCCTTGACATAGATAAAAGTAAAGGTAAAAATATATATGGAAAAAGAAAGAATATTGATGGAGGAGCAGCTACCTCCAAAGTTGACTTTGCAGGTAGAGGTAGAACTTCAAGAGAATGAGGTAGAGGTGGTAGACAAGGCAAAAGGAAATCTCAAAGCTCCTCACCGTGTCCCATATGGGGATTAATTGACCACATCACTAAGCGTTGTTTCAAAAACCGAAGGAACTAGAGATTTAGAGGATAAAGTGGAGGATATGGAGCTCCTAGATATAGATATAACAACACTTATGCATATAACAACAACAAAATCTACAATAACAACTATCAAGGTCGCTATAAAAGAAGAAGAGACTACAACAACTACATTGATGATCAATTGCAACAGGATTCAATTCTACTCAAGAACATGAAAATAAAAGGAGGTAATCAAATGAGCATGTGTTCAATATTTTTTCTAGATGTCCAGATCATGTAGCATGAAATTTAGCATTATTCTCCAATTTGGAAGAACCCAAGAATAAGCACACGTTCCATAGAGGAGATGACACAAGACACCTTGCACAGAAGATTGGAACTATAATGAAATCCGATGGTAACATGAATTTAAGAACTCTTCTCTTTGTACCTAGCATTACTTAGAACTTGATAAGTGTAGGACAAATTGTGGAAAAAGAATTGCAAGTGAGGTTTACAAAGTATGGAACTTATGTAGAAGATACACACGAAGAATTCAAGAAGATAACCAAATGGGAAAAGGTAGTAGATTGTTTACCTTTGAATTCCAAGAAACAAGGAACATAGCATTGTTCAATTATGGTACTCAAACCCTATGAGATTTAGAGGCTTGGCATAAAACATAGGCTCACATTGGAGAGAGAGTCTTAAAACAAAATAGTAGAGATGAATGTGTACTTGCACTACCTGACATTTTAGGGCAACATATGATATACAAATGCAGTGCATGTCAATTTGGGAGATCACACACGCAACCATTCAAAAAGGTGTACATACATGGAGAGATCTTGGATCTTGTGCAGGTTGATGTTGGGGATCAAGCAAGGAGCCATCTATCTCAAGGTCAAGGTATTATGTTTCTTTCCTTGATGATTGTGGAAGATGGACCATACTTTATTTCATGAAGCATAAAGATGAAGTGTTTACATATTTCAAGAAGTATGTATCACTCATAGAAAATGAAACAAGTAAAACCATAAAGGGACTAAGGTTTGATGGAGGGGAATAATGACTCGCCCATGATTTTGATTGCTATTTGAAAGAGAGGAATCGGAGAGATTTTTACCTAAATTGACATATTCTATAAGGTTAGGGGGGGGGATTCTTGGAAGTACAACCTCCCACAAGTGGATTATGAGATGACTTGGAGAAGCTTGTAGGAGGTAGAAAAGTGAGTTGCAAAGTGAAAAAGTTTGTTCTAGCCAACAAGCATAGGAACAACCCTTGAACTTTTGGAGAATCAAATAGACCTTATAGGAATGTGATTGATGCAATAAAATGCACTATATTTTGGAGCATCAAGGATAAAGAGTTGATACAAAACAAACAGGTTTGTGAATTTACTAGCTCAAACAATTTGTTGTCTTTGGATGAAATGATAAACTTTAAGTACTCATAGCTCCGAGCATGATTACAATTGAAAAAATTCCTTTTAGTGGAATGAAACATATAGAGTGAGTTTCTTAAATGCACAAGAGTACAAGTAATAAGCAAGATATGATTTGGGAATAAATTTAACACTCAATAGAGGTACCTCCTAAGCCCAAGACTGTAAAATTGAGATTTTTCCAAATCTAATGAGCCAAATGCTTTAAAACTTTGTACACATAAACCAAAAACTATTACCTTTCCAATGAATGTCATTTATTCCATTTAGTGCAACAACCTCTGTAAGTTCACTATCGATGAAGAAGATGTTCTAGAGAAATGAAGGAGCAACACAATGATGACCCGAGGTGTATGTATATTGCTTCAATGTACTTTACAATGGTTTTGAAGTCTTTGTATAGACTCTTCCAGTGTTTCAAGACTTCTACAAGTGGTTTTTGAACTCACTTCCATACAATGTAGGAAAAGTGAAGATCTAATTTGATCTACTTTTTGGTGATGGATTTCTTGATTGATTGTCAAGATAAACCACCTCAAATTCATGGAATATAATCTCTCTTTTTATCCTTTCAAATGATGAATTTTTTTTGTAGAGCTAATCCACCTCCAGCATAGTGTAAGCTTGATGTTACAATAGATCCCTCTCAAGTTAAAGTATGCTTGAGTCTTCATTCTCTAATAGGTTGAATACTTGCCATTGATTTAAATATGCAACGCTTTATTCCATCAAGTGGCTTTGTCATCATATCCTCTACTTTCTTTTCACTTTGAACAAAAGAAATTCCAATCTCCTTTGCCATGAGCTTCTCCTTGATGAAGTTTTAATGAACCTCTTTGTGTTTGGTTCTTGCATGGAAAATAGGGTTTGCTGCTAGATGCATGTAATTTACATTATCTCCATATATGTAAGGTTTGAAACTCACAAGCCCCAAATTTGAGTATAATGCTTTAAACCATATTTCCTCTTGAGTTGCTATGGTAAAACCTTTATAATCTACTTCAATTAAGGATAAAGTAATTGTTTGTGGCTTCCTTGAACTCCATGACTTCATATTTGAGCTTGCAAATGCTAAGTAACTAGGGGTACTTCTTCTATCATCCTTAGCTCTTGCCCCATTTGCATGTGAATAGAATTTGATATCAAAATCAAAAGAGTAAGGATAGAATATACCTTCATTGATTCTACCTTTGAGGTACCTAAGTACTCTCTTAGCTGCATGCATGTATCCTCTACTATATTGGATATCTACCATTGTATGAGTAGCATATATCAAGATACCTACCAAGATTTGGTACTCCTTAATTTCTTCAATTTTCTCACTTTCATAAACATTAGGTTTATGATTCATCCTTAAAGGTGTACTTTTAGGTTTAGTGTTCCTCATTTTGAACTTAAGAGGTAGATCCTAATGTACCTCCTCTGAGTCAAAAACATTCCTTCGTCTATGTATATGACTTGTATAACTATGAAGAATGTGAGCTCATCTAAATCAT
This sequence comes from Ceratopteris richardii, assembly GCA_020310875.1. Classification (NCBI taxonomy): domain Eukaryota; kingdom Viridiplantae; phylum Streptophyta; class Polypodiopsida; order Polypodiales; family Pteridaceae; genus Ceratopteris; species Ceratopteris richardii. The sequence goes on from CM035443.1 coordinate 61,760,252, forward strand.
TGATTTTGAATTCCTCTTGCATATGCCTTTTTATCCTTTCTATGCCACTCAATTCATCTCTTGTCACAATAATATCATCTACGTATATACATAGATACATAACCTCACTGTGATCACTTTTGATGAATAAAAAACGATTTGAGTTGCTAGATCTCAATCGTTGATCTCGTAGGTATGTATCCAACTTGTAATTCCAAGGTCTAGAAGCTTGTTTCAATCGATACAATGCTTTCTTAATTCTACAAAAATAAGATGCATGATTAGGAATTTCAAACCTAAAGGTTGTGACATTATACTTGCTCACTTATCCAACGATTTAAAAACGCATTTTGCACATAAGTTGGAGGAGGCTCGAGTTTCTTTTAGCAGTTACGCTTATCAATGTTGTGATTGTAATCATCTTTGTAGCTCGTGAGAATGTTTCCTCATAGTCTACACCATGATTTTGTGATCCTTCCTTGGCAACTAATCTTGCCTTGTACTTGCAAATTGATCCACTTAAGTTTTCTTTTGAGTTTATATACCCTTCTTCAACTAATTACCTTTTGATTGGGTGCCATTGGAACCAAATCCCAAGTGTCCTTCTCCTTCATTTAATCTATTTCTTCTTTCATAGCATTTTCCTAATTAGGGTTTTCCTTTCCTCTTCATAGGTTGAGGGTTCTTCTAAAATTGATTCTTTTTCCAAATAGATTGGATGCTTTGTAACAAATGTGGAATCATATCCATACCTTTTTGGTTTTCGTTTCCCCCTTGTTGACCTTCTAGGTGATTTCCTTGAGCATTTTACACACTTGCATTTTTGCTTTGCCTCTAGACTTCCATAGCTTGTAATCCTTTTCTCTTTCATCTTCGTAATCAATTTTATCACTTCTTGGATCTAAACATGTGTATCATGCTTGCTTTCTATTTGATGAGAATAAAAAACAAGATCATATGGTAGAGGTACCTTTTCTTATCTCCATCATACCAATACCTGTGTTGCTCAAACACAACAACCCTACTTGTAGTGAATTGCTTGTTTCAAGGATTGTAGAACCGATAACCCATCCGAGTTGAATCATATCAAATAAAAATTGCCTTTGTTGCCCTTTCATCTAGCTTATCTCTAATTTGTGAAGGTACATGCCCAAGACTAGGTTTTCTTCCATACCATGCTTCATAAGGAATCATATCTTGGAGTAATTTGGATGCTAATCTATTGAAAAGGTACACAATAGTTGAAGTAGCCTCTACCCATATATAATGTGGCAACCTCTTTTTTGCAAGCATTGCTATAGCTAATCAAACCAATGTCTTATTTCTTCTCTCCAGAATTCCATTCAATTAAGGAGAGTATCTGGTAGTCACTTCTGTCTTGATACCTTTATCCTAAAAGAACTCATCAAATTCCTTGGACAAGTATTCTCCCCCTTCATCAGATCTAGGTTTCTTGAGTAATCGACTTGTATGATTCTCCACATGTCCTAGATATGTTTTGAAGTAATCAAATACTTCCTTCTTACTCTTGATAAAATATAGAATAGTACATCTATTATGGTCATCAATAATGAGACATAATACCTTGATCCTACCAATGAAGGTTCTTGACTTGGTCCCACACATTAGTGTGTACATTAAAAGTTTGTTGTAGACCTTGTGGTTGAATGGTTGTCTTTCTACCTTCCCAATCTAACATGCATCACATCTATTGATCATGTGTTGCTTTGAAATGTTTGGTAGTCCTAGAACACTGTGATCCCTTTATATGTCTTTCAAGGTTCTTTCATTCACATGAGCTAGCCTCTTATGCCACACTTCAAGCTCACTTAGGTATTGAGACCCAAAGTTGAATAGAGCTATGTTTTTGGTTTCCCCTACTTCAATAGTAAAGAGCCTACCATGCTTCTAATCTTTGGTTATCTTCTTGAAGCCTTCACGTGGATCTTCCAAAAAAGATCCATCTTGGGTGAACCTAGCTTGCAAGCCTTGCTCAACTATTTAGCTTAAACTTATTAGGTTTTTTGTAGAAGTGGGAACATAGAGTAACTTGCTCAGAATGTTTGTCCTGCCCTTGGAATCATTAACATTACCAATATTCTCCACAATATGCTTTGTGTCATCCCTTCTTTGAACTTCATTTCTATGCTTTGGACTTTCCAAATCAAATAAGGGAGCTATGTTGCCTACAACATGATTTGAACATCTTGAACCTATGTAGAATAAATGATCATCATTTTTACCTTCCTTATGTCTTAGATTCATCAAAAGCAATGAGTCTTCATGTTGTTAATCTTTAGAATAATTGTTGTAGTCCCTTCTGTTGTGGCCTCTATTGTTATTGTTGAAGTTGTGTCTATCTCTACCTCTCACTACAAGAAATAGAGGGGCATAGCGACTCCCCCGATTTGATAAAAAAACAAACACCGTCGCTTATGCGATGTTAGCATCGCATAAGCGATGGTGCTATTTTTAGATTTTTTTTTTCGGCCATTCGTCGCATAAGCGATGCCTGCGTCCCTTACGTGACGCTAAAATTAATGTGTCGCAAATACCGTCGCTAACTAGCAATGTTATTTGCGACATTGGCAAATTGCACAGCGTCGCATATGCGACGCTTTGGAATGTAAAAAAAAAAAGTTGATTTCTCTCGGCACATTTCTGCTGGGATTTGGACGCGAGAGCAAGAAGAGACCGAGAGAGAGAGAGCGCACGCAAGAGAGAGAAAGAGAGAGAGAGAGAGAGAGAGAGAGAGAGAGAGAGAGAGAGAGAGAGAGAGACGTATCTCGTTGAAGCAAGGTATGCGCACATGCACACACTTATACACACATACATATGAATACATACACACATATACACACATAGACACACACACACACACATACACATAGACACACACACATACACACAACTACACACACACATACACACATAATGTTGCATACACACATGTACACATAATCCATACACATGCACACACATATGCACATACATATACACACACATACACACACACATACACACACACACACATAGAGACATGCACACACATACACATACATGCATACATAATGCATATGCATATGCATATGCGTACATACATACATACTTACATGCATACACACACATATGCATACATAATGCACATGCATACATACACATACATAATGCATATGCATACATAATGCACATGCATACATAATGCACATGCATACATAATGCACATGCATACATAATGCACATGCATACATACACATACATAATGCAAACACACACATATGCATACATAATGCATACACACACATACACACACATATGCATACATACATGCATACACATAGACACATACACACACATAGACACATACACACACATAAACACATACACACTCATAGACACACACACATACACATAGACATGCACACACATACACACACATGTACACACACATACACACATAGACACATACACACATAATGATGCATTTACACACATACACATGCATACACGCATACACACACATATACACACACATACACACACATATATGCATACACACACACACATAGAGAGACATACACACACATACACATACATGCATACATATGCATACATAATGCATATGCATGTGCATACATACATACTTACATGCATACATACACATACATAATGCATACACACACATATGCATACATAATGCATACACACACATACACACACCTATGCATACATACATGTATACACATACATACATAGACACATACACACACATAGACACATACACACACATAGACACATACACACACATAAACACATACACACTCATAGACGCGTAGCGACACATACACATAGACACACACACATACACACACATATACACAAACACATACAGACATAGACACATACACACATACTGATGCATACACACACATAGACATGCATACACATACATATGCATACATACATGCATACACATAAACACATACACACACATAGACACATACACACACATACACACTCATAGATACACATACATACACATAGACACACACACACATACACACACATATACACACACACATACACACATAGACACATACACACATAATGATGCATACACACACATACACATGCATACACACATACAGACACATATACACACACATATATGCATACGCACACATATATGCATACACACATATATGCATACATACATACTTACATGCATACATAATGCACATGCATAGATACATACACACATAGACACATACACATACATAAACACATACACACTCATAGATACACACACATAGACATAGACACACACACATACACACATACACACACATATACACACACATACACACATAATGATGCATACACACATATACACGCATACACACATACAAACACATATACACACACATATATGCATACACACACACATAGAGAGACATACACACACATACACATACATGCATAGATATGCATACATAATGCATATGCATACATACATAATTACATGCATACATAATGCACATGCTTACATACACATACATAATGCATACACACACATGCATACATAATGCATACACACACATACACACATATGCATACATACATGCATACACATATGCACATAGACACATACACACACATAGACACATACACACACATCAACACATACACACTTATAGACGCATAGCGACATAGACACATATGCACACATATACACACACACACAAACATACACACATAATGATGCATACACACACATGCATACATACATGCATACACATACACACATAGACACATACACACACATAGATACATACATGCACATAAACACATCCACACTCATAGACACACACACATACACATAGACACACACACACATATACACATACACATACACACATAATGATGCATACACACACATACACATGCACATACACATACAAACACATATACACACATGCATACACACACATATATGCATACACACACATAGAGAGACATACTCACACATACACATACATGCATACATATACATACATAATGCATATGCATATATACATTGCATACATACATCCATACATACATGCATACATACACATACATAATGCATACACACACATATGCATACATAATGCCTACACACACATACACACACATATGCATACATACATGCATACACATACACACATAGACACATACACACACATAGACACATACACACACATAAACACATACACACTCATAGATTCACACACATACACATAGACACACAAACATACACACACACATAGACACATACACACATAAGATGCATACGCACACATACACATGCATACATACATACACACACACACATACATGCACA